>WNWK01000973.1:0-115000 GCA_009830355.1 Cherax destructor
AAGTAAATAAGATGTTTGTGAGTAAAATAATTATTGGGTAGCTAGGAATTTTTAATTGACTTTTTTTTTGTTTGTTGTTTGTTGAAATTCTTTGTTTGTCTTCAAGCTGGTAGGATGTATTTTTTTTTTTCTTATCTTTGGGGGAAAATTCATGTGCCAGAGGTAAGGAATGTATATTTGGTTGATGTTCCCATCAGGGCCCGTGGGTTTCAATATGTTAAGACATTGAGAGTAAAAAAATGTTGAGAAAAGGGTTAAATATGGCAGTGAGCCATGTGACTTGAAGATGCTAGTTACATGTTAATTGGCTTGTATATCCTGTATATAATCTTTGAATATAGCTTTTTTTTTATAATGGTGGTTTAAATAACCCATGGAGAGGGCAGGAGAAGTTTTTCAGGTACAGCAGCTGATCATGAGTGTGAGTAGCATCCTGGGACTATAAGACTTAACTGTTACTGGGGGTTATACCCCCATACTAGAAAAGTAGTGAGAACCCTTTGGATGATAAAGTGAGGGAAAATAGCATAACGGGGCCCAGGGAGGGGGGTTCACTTATCTGGGTTTCTGGGTGGGGGCATAACAACTGCAGGGAGGGAGCTGTTAGGGCTTTAAACTAAAAAAAGATAGTGGTATGGTTAAAGGAGAAAACAGTGAAGTCCCAGTGTAGTAATGTTATGAATTCTAGGAGAATAGTAATAGGCAGAATAAGGTGGATATTGGAAAGCCAGTGGCACTAGGTGACAAGGACGGCAATGGGGTATGGGAAAAACAGAAATGAACAAAAAAAGAGTAAAGAGAAGGGGGGGTTTTCTGAATGTTTACTATACTAATAGTCTAGTGTGAGAAATAAGATTAACAAAATTAGTTGCAAGTGCAGGTAATATTGATTTTTTTGCCTGCTGAATGTCACATTCGGGGTTTTAAATTGTTCCAAGTAGACAAAGTTTCGGGATGGGGGTTGCTAAAAACGGTAAAAAAGTCTGAAATAACACATACAGAGTCTGTCTGGATAGAATTTTCAGAGGGGGTGAAAAATTGTTTTTAGGCATGATATATCGTCCTCCAAACTTAGATAGGGAACAAGGAGACTACTTTGGGAGGAAATTTTAGGGCCAAATTCACGATAACGTAGTAATTTAGGGGACTATAACTTTTGTCAGATTGATTAAATTTCTTGACAGGAAATTTAGAATCTAACGACTTTTTATAAGTAGTTCAGGATTATTTTTTGAAGCAGTTAGTGACAGAACCCACAAGGGGAAATTCCTACTTGACTTGGTTCTGGCAAACAAGGAAACCCTTGTCAATAATTTAGAAATATCAGAGGAACTCGCACAAGCAACCACAAATCAATTACTTTTATCATTGAATGGATGTATGATGCTAGGGATAATTCGTAATGTCCCAGATTTTTGCTATTACTATGGGTTTAAAGAAACTTATCATTGTGTACTGGGGTAAGAAGAGAGCTACTTGGCAAGCTTTCTTAACACAGTACAGGCTGCTCAAAGAACTTTTATCCTTATAAAGAAATTAGATAAAGTAGAAATGACCCAAAATGGATGAATAATAGGCTCAAATATCTTTTAGAAAGAAGAAAGGGATTTATAGGCACATAAAATGAGGTGAGGTCATCTTATAAATCAGTATACTGACAAAAAAGAGGCACAAAAATGGGATAAAAAAAAAGCTAAACGGGAATATGAAATTAAAGTTGCTAGGATTCAGAAATAACCTGGAATATCCGGGAGAGAGTTCCGGGTCAATGCCCTTGCGGCGCTGTCTGGGACTAGGCCTCATGTTGGATCAGACCGTCAACCAGGCTGTTACTGCTGGCCGCACGCAGTCCAACGTACGAACCATAGCCCGGCTGGCGGGAAACCCACTTTAGGTGCCTGTCCAGTGCCTCTTGAAGACAGCCAGGGGTTTGTTGGTAACCCCTTTTATGTATGCTGGGAGGCAGTTGAAAATCTTGGGCCCGACACTTATTGTGTTGTCTCTCAATGTGCTAGTGGCACCCTGCTTTTTTATTGGGGGATGTTACATCGCCTGCCGAGTCTTTTTGCTTTCGTAGGGAGTGACTGTCGTGTACAAGTTTGGCTAATCCCTCAAAAATTTTCCATGTATATAATAACCCTATCTCTTCCAACCTTCGTTCTAGGGAGTAAGGTTTAGAAACTTCAAGCGTTCCCAGTAATTGAGGTGGTTTATCGCAGTTATCATCTTACTGGCAAGGAGAATGATATGTGCTTTATTTTTATTAATTATTTTCTCTCGGTTTTCACACAAGAAGACACCAATAATATCCCAGTAATTAATTTTAATAGTGGCCCTGGAAGATAAATATGTAATGTGACAGTCACTAGTGAAATGGTTTGAAACAAAATATACAGACTGAAACAAAAAAAATCGCCGGGTCCTGATGAGCTTTTTGCAAGGGTTCTTAAGGAATGTATAAAATTTGGAAATTAATAACATTTTTAATATATCTCTTCAAACAGGTGTAGTGTCTTATATGTGGAAGATGGTAAATGTAATCCCTATTTTTAAAAAAGGGGCGTCACTACCGTCAAATTACCCCAATAAGCTTGACCTCAATTGTAGACAAATTACTAAAGTCAATTATAGCTGATATTATAAGAAGCCATCAAGATAACCATAATTTGATTAATGACACTCAGCATGGATTCACGAGGGCCATTCCTGCCTATCAAATTTATTAACCCTTCAGTAAAGCTTTTGAGGGCTATTGACCAAGATAAAGAATTGATATTGTTTATTTAGATTTTAGTAAGGTTTTTGATCGAGTACCAAACCAGAGACTATAAAAAAGTAGCAGCTCATGGCATTGGGGGAAAAGCGTTGTTATGGATCGAGTCATGGCTCACTAAAAAACTGAGAGTATGCATAAATGGGGTTAAATCCGATTGGGGTCTGTAACAAGTGGCGTTCCACAGGGAATCAGTCTTGAGCCCATTGTTGTTTATAATATATATCAATGACCTTGATGAGGGAATTACTAGTGATATGAGCAAATTCGCCGATTACACGAAGATAGGTAAGATAATTAATTCAAACGTAGATGTCAGGGAACTTCAGGAGGATTTAGACAAACTCAATTCCTGTTCAGAATAGTGTCAGATGCAATTCAATGTAGATAAATACAAGGTTCTGAAGCTCGGGAGTGTCCATAACCAAAGAATTTATAAGTTAAATAACATAGAACTTTGCCATACAGACTGCAAAAGGACTTAAGGGTTATGGTAAGCAGCAACCTTAAAACCAAGACAGCAGTGCCTAAGCATATGTAATAAGGCAAACAGATTACTGGTATTTATATCAAGAAAACCTCCCTTCTCTTTACTCTTCCTGTTCATTTCTGTTTTTCCACTATACCTATTACAGTCCTTGTCACCTAGTGCCACTGGCTTTCCAATATCCACCTTATTCTGTTATTACAGTTCCCTAGAATTCATAACATTACTACACTGGGACTTCATTGTTTTCCTCCCATAACCCATCCACTAACTTTTCTAGTTTAAAGCCCTAACTTCTCCCTCCATTGCAGTTGCCACAGCCCCCACCCCAGACCTAGAAGTGAACTCCATCCCTGGCATACATGTCATTTTTGCCATAGAAGAGGTCCCAGTTGTCAATGAATGTTTCTGCATTTTCCTTACAGTATTTGTCCAGCCAGCAATTAACACAGCAAATGACAGCACTTTTCCCCCAATTCCATGAGCGGCTACTTTCCTTAACAGTCTCTGGTGCAGTACTCCATCCATTGTTTCCATCTTATATTCTATTCTAGGTGATTTCGGTAAGTGGACAATTTGGTGACCCGGCAGTGGCTCCCGGGTAGGGAAGTGTCTTTCATTTTCTTTTACTTACATGATAATTCTTTGGTTGGAAGAGAGTTTCCTCTCCGATTCTATTGACAAATGATGTCCCAAAAGTTAGTTTGCTCTAATGGTGGTTGGTGTGGGGTGCAACGGAGGTCCTCAGCAAACCTTCACAGAGACTTCAACCGGAGGGGGTGGCAGGGGGCGGTATGACGTGCAATGACTGGAAGTAGGGTCTCCAATCTCTGATGGCTAGTTACACGAGATGTGCCTCCACATCCACCCAGGCTTGTCCCACTAGGGTTATTGGGAAGTATTCTGGCAAAGGGGCATCGTAGTTTTTGCAGTCTAACAGGTAGTGCACATTGGGTTTCGGAACCATTTGGTCACAGTGAGCACAGAGCTCCTCTCTTGCAATTTAACGATCTGTGCCGTGGTGAGATACCCTAAGAGTAGGCGTTGATATTCACCCGCAGTTCCCCTGGTCTGTGACTGAATACTTGGAAGGGTACCCTGTGAGTTGCCCTGTCATACCAGCAGTGGCTCTGTGAATCCCAAGGGTCAGAGAGAGGGCGCCTGGCTGCACTGGCAGCCCATAGCATAATCTGGCTGGGCTGATGGAGACTGCAGCACGTGGCTGTGCCTCAAGCAGAGGATTGTGGTCTTAGCAGTCTCATCTGCTGCATCATTGCCAGGGGTACCCACATGGCTCGGGATCCAGTTGATGGTGGTTCTGCGTCCCCAGAGCCATGAGTCTGCAGGTCGCTCCCGATGGATGCGATTAAGTGATGTTGTCCCCTGGCTCTCTGTGCATAATTGCTTGGATCGCAGACTTGGAATAAACATGGATGACGGGGATGCTGATGGTCTGCAATTGCATGCTAGCCAAAGGAAGTCATTGAAGCATGTGCTGGGACATCTTATATTCATAGAATTCCAAAACTTTACATAGTCTTTAACTTAGAATTGTGCATATATTATTCTACTATACATTGTAAACAACAGCTGTTAGCTGTAATGCAATAGGGATGTATCGGATGTAACAAAAATAGATATTTGGTATGCGGATGTGTATACGGATGTCTTACTTACTCATTTTACGGATGAGAATGTGGATGCATATGTAAGAAATTGTGCGGATGTTCCGTGGATTTCGGATGCGGATGTATATACGGATATCTGTTTTCTGTGAAATACGGATGCGGATGCAGATACGGATGTAAGAAATTGTGCGGATGTTCCGCAGATGCGGATGCAGATGCAAATATCCGATACATCACTATAATGCAATCACTATTCATAGTCTAGTACTACATTTTTTTTTTAATTTATCCTTATAGCTTATACCTAGTTAATTCTTTAGTTCATTCTAGCTTAATATATAGTCAACAGAGATTCATTATGTTTATTAGTTTCTACACTACTTGACCAACACGCATTCGCTATACAATTGTTCAAGCATCCCCTATACATGATACAAAGAATTGCCAACTAACCTAATGATGAATGATCACGTCGACCCTAAATACTGCTAAAGACATTACAGTTCTTAATTACAATATCAATAATAATAATAATAATAATAATAATAATAATAATAATAATAATAATAATAATAATAATACATTATTTAGACATGGTACAATGATACATAGTTGGGTAGACATGATACATAGGTATAAAAGAGATGTACATGCCAAAAGCCACAATATGCTGTGCATTGCGGGCATTCTTAGGACTACTTAAACTACATGGTAAAAAATTATTTTATTTTTATTAACACATTGGCCGATTCCCACCAAGGCAGGGTGGCCCGAAAAAGAAAAACTTTCATCATCATTCACTCCATCACTGTCTTGCCAGAGGGGTGCTTTACACTACAGTTATAAAACTGCAACATTAACACCCCTCCTTCAGAGTGCAGACACTGTACTTCCCATCTCCAGGACTCAAGTCCGGCCTGCCGGTTTCCCTGAATCCCATCATAAATGTTACTTTGCTCACACTCAAACAGCACGTCAAGTATTAAAAACCATTTGGCTCCATTCACTCCTATCAAATACGCTCACACATGCTTGCTGGAAGTCCAAGCCCCTCGCACACAAAACTTCCTTTACCCCCTCCCTCCAACCTTTCCTAGGCCGACCACTACCCCGCCTTCCCTCCACTACAGATTTATACACTCGAAGTTATTCTGTCTCGTTCCATTCTCTCTACATGTCCGAACCACCTCAACAACCCCTCCTCAGCTCTCTGGATAATAGTTTTGGTAATCCCGTACCTCCTCCTAATTTCCAAACTCCGAATTCTCTGCATTATATTCACACCACACATTGACCTCAGACATGACATCTCCACTGCCTCCAGCCTTCTCCTCGTTGCAACATTCATCACCCATGCTTCACACCCATATAAAAGTGTTGGTATAACTATACTCTTATACATTCCCTTCTTTACTTCCATGGACAAAGTTCTTTGTCTCCACAGATTCCGAAGTGCTCCACTCACCCTTTTTCCTTCATCAATTCTATGATTCACCTCATCCTTCATAGACCCATCTGCTGACATGTCCACTGTAGAAACTTGTTTGGACTGCCCCCTTGTAAGCTGCACTCTGGGCAAGCACTGTTGACACCGACACTCTGAGACACTTCTCTCAGACTTACAAGTGGCTATGGTACAAATTTCTAGCTGATTGCAGTAAGGGGAACCCCACACTGCCTACACAATACTAGAAGGGAGATTACTTACTTGAAAGAAAAGGGTGGTATGTGTCCTGGTCTTCCTTATATATAACCCCTCCCAACACCATGTGCAGTGGAGAAACTTTGTCTGCAAAAGAGGGGGTAATTAGTGTCCTGCCTGCACCTCAGAGTTCCCTGGTTACTAGGATATCCCTTGAGTAATATATGCAGTAAGTAACACTAGCTTCCAGACTTGAACTTAGGAGACGACGCTGTTACATACCAACACAAGTCGTCCGTCCGCCTAAGACCCACAGATAACTCACTAACGTTTCCCCCAGAAAACTGGCCAGATACTGAGAGAAAGAAAGCCTAGTCTTACTGTGACAGAGTCTGGATGGAGGCAGATGTCCACGGTACTTCGGGATCTCCTCCAGGGCCCCAGGACAGATGTTGGGTACAGGGGGTGCTGTCTATCTCAGCACGTCTTGCTCGAGTGGAGTCTGGTCTGGGAAGAAGGAACTGGGCTCTTTCACGCCTAGATTCAAGGGTAGAGCTGCCAGTTCTCGTTACCTAACATAATCTAATGCTTGCCTATTCAGGCCTATAACTACCTATATTAGGGTGCTAGAGCTACACTATTAATACCTAACGTTGCCTTAATAATCCTACTGTTAGTCTCTAGCTGTACAAACTTGCCTAGGTGTTCCTAGGTGGATAAATCTATCAATCAAATATATACACAATAGTCACCGTCATCAGCTGGAGTGTGTGTATGTTTTGTTGGGTGTGTGGGCTTATAAACTCCGAGGGCCGATCCTCGGTGTGTAAGGCTCCTGACGGCTCCCTTACCCTGTGGAACCTTTAGTGACTAAAAAAGTTTCCACATCCACTCCCAAATATCTGAATACATTCACCTCCTCCATACTCTCTCCCTCCAATCTGATATCCAATCTTTCGTCACCTAATCTTTTTGTTATCCTCATTACCTTACTCTTTCCTATATTCACTTTCAATTTTCTTCTTTTACACACCCTACCAAATTCATCCACCAACCTCTGCAACTTCTCTTCAGAATCTCCCAAAAGCACAGTGTTCATTTCTGTTTTTCCACTATACCTATTACAGTCCTTGTCACCTAGTGCCACTGGCTTTCCAATATCCACCTTATTCTGTCTATTACTAGTTCCCCTAGAATTCATAACATTACTACACTGGGACTTCATTGTTTTCCTCCCATAACCCATACCACTAACTTTTTCTAGTTTAAAGCCCTAACTTCTCCCTCCATTGCAGTTGCCATAGCCCCCACCCCAGACCTAGATAAGTGAACTCCATCCCTGGCATACATGTCATTTTTGCCATAGAAGAGGTCCCAGTTGTCAATGAATGTTTCTGCATTTTCCTTACAGTATTTGTCCAGCCAGCAATTAACACAGCAAATGACAGCACTTTTCCCCCAATTCCATGAGCGGCTACTTTCCTTAACAGTCTCTGGTGCAGTACTCCATCCATTGTTTACCATCTTATATTCTATTCTAGGTGATTTGCTGGTAAGTGGACAATTTGGTGACCCGGCAGTGGCTCCCCGGGTAGGGAAGTGTCTTTCATTTTCTTTTACTTACATGATAATTCTTTGGTTGGAAGAGAGTTTCCTCTCCGATTCTATTGACAAATGATGTCCCAAAAGTTAGTTTGCTCTAATGGTGGTTGGTGTGGGGTGCAACGGAGGTCCTCAGCAAACCTTCACAGAGACTTCAACCGGAGGGGGGTGGCGGGGGGCGGTATGACGTGCAATGACTGGAAGTAGGGTCTCCAATCTCTGATGGCTAGTTACACGAGATGTGCCTCCACATCCACCCAGGCTTGTCCCACTAGGGTTATTGGGAAGTATCTCTGGCAAAGGGGCATCGTAGCTTTGCAGTCTAACAGGTAGTGCACATTGGGTTTCGGAACCATTTGGTCACAGTGAGCACAGAGCTCCTCTCTTGCAATTTAACGATCTGTGCCGTGGTGAGATACCCTAAGAGTAGGCGTTGGATATTCACCCGCAGTTCCCTGGTCTGTGACTGAATACTTGGAAGGGGTACCCTGTGAGTTGCCCTGTCATACCAGCAGTGGCTCTGTGAATCCCAAGGGTCAGAGAGAGGGCGCCTGGCTGCACTGGCAGCCCATAGCATAATCTGGCTGGGGCTGATGGAGACTGCAGCACGTGGCTGTGCCTCAAGCAGAGGATTGTGGTCTTAGCAGTCTCATCTGCTGCATCATTGCCAGGGGTACCCACATGGCTCGGGATCCAGTTGATGGTGGTTCTGCGTCCCTGGGCCATGAGCGTCTGCAGGTCGCTCCCGATGGATGCGATTAAGTGTATGTTGTCCCCTGGCTCTCTGTGCATAATTGCTTGGATCGCAGACTTGGAATAAACATGGATGACGGGGATGCTGATGGTCTGCAATTGCATGCTAGCCAAAGGAAGTCATTGAAGCATGTGCTGGGGACATCTTATATTCATAGAATTCCAAAACTTTACATAGTCTTTAACTTAGAATTGTGCATATATTATTCTACTATACATTGTAAACAACAGCTGTTAGCTGTAATGCAATAGGGATGTATCGGATGTAACAAAAATAGATATTTGGTATGCGGATGTGTATACGGATGTCTTACTTACTCATTTACGGATGAGAATGTGGATGCATATGTAAGAAATTGTGCGGATGTTCCGTGGATTTCGGATGCGGATGTATATACGGATATCTGTTTGCTGTGAAATACGGATGCGGATGCAGATACGGATGTAAGAAATTGTGCGGATGTTCCGCAGATGCGGATGCAGATGCAAATATCCGATACATCACTATAATGCAATCACTATTCATAGTCTAGTACTACATTTTTTTTAATTTATCCTTATAGCTTATACCTAGTTAATTCTTTAGTTCATTCTAGCTTAATATATAGTCAACACGAGATTCATTATGTTTATTAGTTTCTACACTACTTGACCAACACGCATTCGCTATACAATTGTTCAAGCATCCCCTATACATGATACAAAGAATTGCCAACTAACCTAATGATGAATGATCACGTCGACCCTAAATACTGCTAAAGACATTACAGTTCTTAATTACAATATCATAATAATAATAATAATAATAATAATAATAATAATAATAATAATAATAATAATAATAATAATAATAATACATTATTTAGACATGGTACAATGATACATAGTTGGGTAGACATGATACATAGGTATAAAAGAGATGTACATGCCAAAAGCCACTAATATGCTGTGCATTGCGGGCATTCTTAGGACTACTTAAACTACATGGTAAAAAATTATTTTATTTTTATTAACACATTGGCCGATTCCCACCAAGGCAGGGTGGCCCGAAAAAGAAAACTTTCATCATCATTCACTCCATCACTGTCTTGCCAGAGGGTGCTTTACACTACAGTTATAAAACTGCAACATTAACACCCCTCCTTCAGAGTGCAGACACTGTACTTCCCATCTCCAGGACTCAAGTCCGGCCTGCCGGTTTCTCTGAATCCCTTCATAAATGTTACTTTGCTCACACTCCAACAGCACGTCAAGTATTAAAAACCATTTGGCTCCATTCACTCCTATCAAATACGCTCACACATGCTTGCTGGAAGTCCAAGCCCCTCGCACACAAAACTTCCTTTACCCCCTCCCTCCAACCTTTCCTAGGCCGACCACTACCCCGCCTTCCCTCCACTACAGATTTATACACTCTCGAAGTTATTCTGTCTCGTTCCATTCTCTCTACATGTCCGAACCACCTCAACAACCCCTCCTCAGCTCTCTGGATAATAGTTTTGGTAATCCGTCCCTCCTCCTAATTTCCAAACTCCGAATTCTCTGCATTATATTCACACCACACATTGACCTCAGACATGACATCTCCACTGCCTCCAGCCTTCTCCTCGTTGCAACATTCATCACCCATGCTTCACACCCATATAAAAGTGTTGGTATAACTATATATACTCTTATACATTCCTTCTTTACTTCCATGGACAAAGTTCTTTGTCTCCACAGATTCAAGTGCTCCACTCACCCTTTTCCTTCATCAATTCTATGATTCACCTCATCCTTCATAGACCCATCTGCTGACATGTCCACTGTAGAAACTTGTTTGGACTGCCCCTTGTAAGCTGCACTCTGGGCAAGCACTGTTGACACCGACACTCTGAGACACTTCTCTCAGACTTACAAGTGGCTATGGTACAAATTTCTAGCTGATTGCAGTAAGGGGAACCCCACACTGCCTACACAATACTAGAAGGGAGATTACTTACTTGAAAGAAAAGGGGTATGTGTCCTGGTCTTCCTTATATATAACCCCTCCCAACACCATGTGCAGTGGAGAAACTTTGTCTGCAAAAGAGGGGTAATTAGTGTCCTGCCTGCACCTCAGAGTTCCCTGGTTACTAGGATATCCCTTGAGTAATATATGCAGTAAGTAACACTAGCTTCAGACTTGAACTTAGGAGACACGCTGTTACATACCAACACAAGTCGTCCGTCCGCCTAAGACCCACAGATAACTCACTAACGTTTCCCCCAGAAAACTGGCCAGATACTGGAGAAGAAAGCCTAGTCTTACTGTGACAGAGTCTGGATGGAGGCAGATGTCCACGGTACTTCGGGATCTCCTCCAGGGCCCCAGGACAGATGTTGGGTCACGTGGGGGGTGCTGTCTATCTCAGCACGTCTTGCTCGAGTGGAGTCTGGTCTGGGAAGAAGGAACTGGGCTCTTTCACGCCTAGATTCAAGGGTAGAGCTGCCAGTTCTCGTTAGCTAACATAATCTAATGCTTGCCTATTCAGGCCTATAACTACCTATATTAGGGTGCTAGAGCTACACTATTAATACCTAACGTTGCCTTAATAATCCTACTGTTAGTCTCTAGCTGTACAAACTTGCCTAGGTGTTCCTAGGTGGATAAATCTATCAATCAAATATATACACAATAGTCACCGTCATCAGCTGGAGTGTGCGTATGTTTTGTTGGGTGTGTGGGTTTATAAACTCCGAGGGCCGATCCTCGGTGTGTAAGGCTCCTGACGGCTCCCTTACCCTGTGGAACCTTTAGTGACTAAAAAAGTTTCCACATCCTCCCGCCGACGAAGGTAGACGATACGTCTACGTCAAGTTCACCTTCCGCAAGCCCTTACGGCGGGCCCTGGACACGAGTGCTATCCGGCCACTCTCGTCGAGCAGACTCTGGTTTAACTCCGACTGTCCAGTTTCCGCCGTGTGGATCGCTGGGGGTGTAAACTTATGGGTTCCGGTGATTTTAACACCCTTCCCTTTAACTTTAATGTCTTTCACATGTCTAGCCTTGTCTGAGCAGCTTCGTACTTTCCCACCCAGTGGCCTATATACCCCGGTAGCCCTTCTTCCCACTGATACGAGGTTCCCTGGGTTTAATGACAATCTATCTCCCTCTTTAGGTACCCCATAAAAGCGTCTCCCCAAGGTGGCTAAGTGTTCGTCACTTCCTACTTGGTTTGGCTTACCCGGCGGTTCGTCGTGTACACTAACATTCATTATCACTACTCCCCCAGCTATCAGGGTGTGAACTTCCCCCCTCTCTGGCGTTGCAGGGAACTCATGAGGAATTCTGCCACCGATGATATATCCTACTGGGGATCTGTATAAACCAATTCCTTCCTTAACAGTCCGTCGTGTGGACAGGAAGTCATCAAGATAGTTGGCTCCCACCAGGATACCTACATTTCTGACTGTGTCAGTGGTAATGTCCTGGTCTGTCAGCTTCACACCAAGGTCTTTCAATCGCTTGGTTGCTGCTGCAAGACCTCTGGTCGTAATAGCCGCAGGTAACGTATTTACTACCAGAGCTGTAATATTTCTGCGATGTCCACCAGTTTAACAGTGACATCCACAACATCATAAGATTTGGGTGGGCCCTGACTTATAGCACCTCCCAATGTCGCATTAAATTTGTCGGTGGCCTTCAACTTTAACCTAGCCACCAACTTCTCTGTTATCATGGACACTTGTGCCCCTGAGTCGAAGAATAATCGGGTTGTTTCGGTTCTGTTCCCGTTCACAACCCCTGCCATGACTGTAGGTAGGGCAGCAGCTCTGTGCTTCTCACTCAGATTAGAGACTTTGCCCATACTAATCACGCTGGCTACCACTTCAGGCTCGGGCTCGCCTTCTATCTCTACTGGAGAAACGTCCCTACTAGCCTGGGGTTCCCTTAAATTGTTGTGACATAGTGCAGTATGGTGCTTACCTTTCCGGCAATTATAGCACTCTGAAAGATGTGACCGGCAATCTTCTGCCTCATGTCTTCCACAACACCTTAAGCATAGCTGCAACTCCTTTAGTCTCTGCCGCCTACTGCTCAGTGTTGCATACCGAGAGCAACTCGTGCTAGTGTGTTCACCTTCGCAGAACACACATGTCTTAGTGGTTTCCCCCTTGGTTGAGGACCTGTCTTGGGCATAATAGGTGCCGATCCTAGCGGGGTGTGCTTTAGTTCTATCTCTCGAGTTTTCTGAGTAACTAACTGTTTGTTTATGTGATGATGGCGGTGACCTTTCTCTCTCACCTATACTCAGGTGAATCACGATATCACTCAACCCCTCAACAATCTGTTGTATTGTGAACCGGTTAGTTCCATACTTCAAATGTAACTCATATATTGTAGTGCTAGCTAGTTTCCTCTGAATTGTCTGACTGACCATCCATTCCGATCCGCCCCAATCGTGTAAATCTCTGAGACTGTTTGTCAGACTCGTGACTTCGATTTTGAACTTCTCTAAGCTCTGACGGTCATGACGGCAAGCCTCAAGATCGGACAATCGATAAAATATAGCTATCATTATCTCCTCTGTGTTGCCATACGTATTCTTTAGTTGATCCTTGGCATGTTGATAATTAATGTCAGTGGTTTGGTAATGCCGGACCAAGTCCAGGGCTTTACCCTTGAGCTGTGAACGTAAGTACTGTAGTTTGGTGGCATCTGACAAATCATCCCTGTCATCTATCTGTGATTTAAACTGATCCCAGAAAGCAATGTACTCTGTCAAGGTTCCATCAAATGTTGGTAGATTTAATGTAGGTAATCTGGGTAACACTCTAAGGGGACTGTGCTGACGTGTGTGCCCTGTACTATTATTTGTTGACCTTGCTGTATTAGCCTTCAATAATTTCTTTAACTTTTTGCAGAGTCCCCACTCTGTCAGACCTTCGGTCCTCTGATCATCGCAATCCTCCCTAGCTGTCTCGACAACATCGTCAGGTTCCTCTGTCTCATAGGCTTCTGTCTCGTAACGAAGATAGGCTGTCTCCAATGCCTTTAGCCTTCCCTCTAAAAGCTCTAAACACCTTTCTAGATCCTCGCAATCTGCATCTGGGTTTTCCCTGACAGCACGGCTCTCCCTACATGCCCTGGTTAGTCGACCCTTGTGGGCGCTCATAGACCGCTTTAGCTGGCTTAGAGATGGGGTAGGTGCTCCCTGATTCTCCCCCATCATAGTTGTGGTTTAGTTAGAGTTTGTCGCTAATTTATACGTCAATTAGCCCACCCCACAGTACAACACGGTATTAGGTGAGAATAAGTGATTCCCAAAGCCCCTCAACAAGCTTGATGGCTTTACTTTACAACTGTTGACTTGACTCTATTAAATATGCACTGCTAGTCCTCAAACCCAACTAAAATGTATATTGTTGTTATGAAAGCTTAACCTAGCAACTCCCTGTGCCCAATAGTAAATAGTTACAGGGCTTGAGCTAGCAAATCACAAATTAAATGAGTCAAATACTACAACAAAATTCACACAGTAAAAATATGTAGTCTTTGTAAATTAAATTCAATTGGTCAGCACAAAATAAATTCAGTAATTCGCTTATAAACAGTATATGAATAATGTTGTGTAATTAGCTTTGGCTTAACTAAGCCTAGACAATTATTGTAGTTAGCTGGTGAAGGTAACACCTAGCCTAACTTTATCACTGTTGAAATTAGTGTGCAACTAGCCTGAATCTAGCTTGCAAGGTAAATAATAGCTAGGTTAAATCTGACCTAGCTGTTATAACTGTTATAATTATTGTAGGGCCTACCTAACTGTGGCTGCCTGCAGTTCACTGTAAGTAATTAAATATGCAAGTTACCTAACCTGGCTTACTTGTAATCACTGTAAATAAATAAACTCACAGCTTAACTAGCCTATTTGGCCTGCCTGTAGATTACTGTAAATAATAACTTCTGATTAGTTAGCTTAACCTAGCCTGAGTAAGTCTTTGGGCCTAGGTGTGAAAACTAACCTAGCTTCGAAAATGACTGGTACATTAACTGTGGCCTAGCTAATTAAGACTAATGTGTCTGCTAAACTAGCTATTCCACATCTCGGTTAAGAAGGACCACTGTAGAAACTTGTTTGGACTGCCCCCTTGTAAGCTGCACTCTGGGCAAGCACTGTTGACACCGACACTCTGAGACACTTCTCTCAGACTTACAAGTGGCTATGGTACAAATTTCTAGCTGATTGCAGTAAGGGGAATCCCACACTGCCTACACAATACTAGAAGGGAGATTACTTACTTGAAAGAAAAGGGTGGTATGTGTCCTGGTCTTCCTTATATATAACCCCTCCCAACACCATGTGCAGTGGAGAAACTTTGTCTGCAAAAGAGGGGGTAATTAGTGTCCTGCCTGCACCTCAGAGTTCCCTGGTTACTAGGATATCCCTTGAGTAATATATGCAGTAAGTAACACTAGCTTCCAGACTTGAACTTAGGAGACACGCTGTTACATACCAACACAAGTCGTCCGTCCGCCTAAGACCCACAGATAACTCACTAACGTTTCCCCCAGAAAACTGGCCAGATACTGAGAGAAAGAAAGCCTAGTCTTACTGTGACAGAGTCTGGATGGAGGCAGATGTCCACGGTACTTCGGGATCTCCTCCAGGGCCCCAGGACAGATGTTGGGTCACGTGGGGGGTGCTGTCTATCTCAGCACGTCTTGCTCGAGTGGAGTCTGGTCTGGGAAGAAGGAACTGGGCTCTTTCACGCCTAGATTCAAGGGTAGAGCTGCCAGTTCTCGTTAGCTAACATAATCTAATGCTTGCCTATTCAGGCCTATAACTACCTATATTAGGGTGCTAGAGCTACACTATTAATACCTAACGTTGCCTTAATAATCCTACTGTTAGTCTCTGCTGTACAAACTTGCCTAGGTGTTCCTAGGTGGATAAATCTATCAATCAAATATATACACAATAGTCACCGTCATCAGCTGGAGTGTGCGTATGTTTTGTTGGGTGTGTGGGTTTATAAACTCCGAGGGCCGATCCTCGGTGTGTAAGGCTCCTGACGGCTCCCTTACCCTGTGGAACCTTTAGTGACTAAAAAAGTTTCCACATCCACTCCCAAATATCTGAATACATTCACCTCCTCCATACTCTCTCCCTCCAATCTGATATCCAATCTTTCGTCACCTAATCTTTTTGTTATCCTCATTACCTTACTCTTTCCTATATTCACTTTCAATTTTCTTCTTTTACACACCCTACCAAATTCATCCACCAACCTCTGCAACTTCTCTTCAGAATCTCCCAAAAGTACAGTGTCATCAGCAAAAAGCAACTGTGACAACTCCCACTTTGTATTTAATTCTTTATCTTTTAACCCCACACCTCTTGCCAAGACCCTCGCATTCACTTCTCTTACAACCCCATCTATAAATATATTGAACAACCATGGTGACATCACACATCCTTGTCTAAGTTCCACTTTTACTGGGAAATACTCCCCTTCCCTCCTACACACTCTAACTTTAGCCTCACTATCCTCATAAAAACTCTTCAATGCTTTCAGTAACCTACCTCCTATTCCATACACCTGCAACTTCTGCCACATTGCCCCCCTATCCACCCTATCATACGCCTTTTCTAAATCCATAAATACCACAAAAACCGCTTTACTCTTATCCAAATACTGTTCACCTATATGTTTCACTGTAAACACTTGGTCTTCACACCCCCTACCTTTCCTAAAGCCCCCTTGTTCATCTGCTATCCTGCTTTCTGTCTTACTCTTAATTCTTTCAATAATAACTCTACCATACACTTTACCAGGTACACTTAACAGACTTATTCCCCTATAATTTTTGCACTCTCTTTTGCCCCCTTTGCCTTTATACAAAGGAACAATACATGCTCTCTGCCAATCCCTAGGTACCTTACCCTCTTCCATACATTTATTAAATAATAGCACTAACCACTCCAAAACTATATCCCCACCTGCTTTTACCATTTCTATCTTTATCCCATCAATCCCAGCTGCCTTACCCCCTTTCATTCTACCCACTGCCTCACAAACTTCCCCCACACTCACAACTGGCTCTTCCACACTCCTACAAGATGTTATTCTTCCTTGCCCTATACACGAAATCACAGCTTCCCTGTCTTCATCAACATTTAACAACTCCTCAAAATATTCCCTCCATCTTCCCGATACCTCTAACTCTCCATTTAATAACTCTCCTCTCCTATTTTTAACTGTCAAATCCATTTGTTCCCTAGGCTTCCTCAACTTATTATTCTCACTCCAAAACTTTTTCTTATTTTCAACAAAATTTGTTGATAACATCTCACCCACTCTCTCATTTGCTCTATTTTTACATTGCTTCACCACTCTCTTAACCTCTTTTTCTCTCCATAAACTCTTCCCTCCTTGCATCACTTCTACTTTGTAAAAACCTCTCATATGCTAACTTTTTCTCCCTTACTACTCTCTTTACATCATCATTCCACCAATCGCTCTTCTTCCCTCCCGCACCCACTCGCCTGTAACCACAAACTTCTGCTGAATACTCTAACACTACATTTTTAAATCTACCCCATACATCTTCTACCCCATTGCCTACACTCTCACTAACCCATCTATCCTCCAATAGTTGTTTATATCTTACCCTAACTGCCTCCTCTTTTAGTTTATAAACCTTCACCTCTCTCTTACTTACTGCTTCTATTTTCCTTGTATCCCATTTACCTTTTACTCCCACTGTAGCTATAACTAAAAAGTGATCTGATATATATGTGGCCCCTCTATAAACATGTACATCCTGAAGTCTACTCAACAGTCTTTTATCTACCAATACATAGTCCAACAAACTACTGTCATTACGCCCTACATCATATCTTGTATACTTATTTATCCTTTTTTCTTAAAATATGTATTACCTATAACTAAACCCTTTCTATACAAAAGTTCAATCAAAGGGCTCCCATTATCATTTACACCTGGCACCCCAAACTTATCTACCACACCCTCTCTACATGTTTCTCCTACTTTAGC
This sequence comes from Cherax destructor, assembly GCA_009830355.1. Taxonomy (NCBI): domain Eukaryota; kingdom Metazoa; phylum Arthropoda; class Malacostraca; order Decapoda; family Parastacidae; genus Cherax; species Cherax destructor. The sequence continues at coordinate 17,907 of WNWK01000973.1, forward strand.
ATTTAGGTCCCCTACCAAAATTACTCTCTCACTTGGTTCAAAAGTTCCTATACATTCGCTTAACATCTCCCAAAATCTCTCTCTCTCTCCTCTACACTCCTCTCTTCTCCAGGTGCATACACGCTTATTATGACCCACTTTTCGCATCCGACCCTTATTTTAATCCACATAATCCTTGAATTTACACATTTATATTCCCTCTTCTCCTTCCATAACTGATCCTTCAACATTATTGCTACCCCTTCCTTAGCTCTAACTCTCTCAGATACTCCTGACTTAATCCCATTTATTTCTCCCCACTGAAACTCGCCTACCCCCTTCAGCTTTGTTTCGCTTTGGGCCAGGACATCCAACTTCTTTTCATTCATAACATCAGCAATCATCTCTTTCTTATCATCCACTTACATCCACGCACATTCAAACAACCCAGTTTTATAAAGTTTTTCTTCTCTTTTTTAGTAAATGTGTACAGGAGAAGGGGTTACTAGCCCATTGCTCCCGGCATTTTAGTCGCCTCATACGACACGCATGGCTTACGGAGGAAAGATTCTTTTCCACTTCCCCATGGACAATAGATAAAATTTAAAGAACAAGAGCTATTAAGAAAAAGAAGAAAAACCTAGATGTGTGTATGTATATATATATGCATGTGCATGCCTGTGTAGTGTGACCTAAAGTGTAAGTAGAAGTAGCTAGATATACCTGTTATCCAGCGTGTTTATGAGACAGAAAAAAGACACCAGCAATCCTACCATCATGTAAAACAGTTTCAGGTTTCTGTTTCCCAGTCACCTGGCAGGACGGTAGTACCTCCCTGGGTGGTTGCTGAATATAAGTTGAACATATCAATTAATTATAGAAATGCAACTAATTGAGTGAGATAACAATTTAAAACAATTAATTGCATTGCAGTTACAGTTTACATGGTCATTATAATGTAAATCTTAAAGAAACAGTTAGCTTAGTATGTATTATTATAACAGGTTTTTACATTTAAGTGATTAATCAGGTTTTTACATTTAAGTGATTATTCTACTTTGTTGGGAATGTTTGATATTGAGCATTTAGGTTTGGGTGAGAAGGTGTTTTTTTAGCATCTTTTTGAATTGGGGTACAGGCAGGGTTTCTTTGGCAATGACAGGTAATGAATTCCAAATTTTCGTGCCTTTTATATGCATTGAGTTTTTACATAGTGTTAGATGGACACGAGGAACATCGAGGAGTGATTTGTGTTTAGTGTTATGGTCATGTGTCCTGTTAAAAATGGTAAGGAGAAGTTTGAGTGGTGGGTTAATACTTGCATAGAGTGTTCTATGTATGTAATAGGCACAGTAAAAAGTATGAATGTCTTGTATGGTGAGTAAGTTTAGGTTTTTGAATATTGGTGGAGTATGTTGTCTGGAGTGTGAATGTGTTATCATTCTAACTGCTGCCTTTTGTTGTGTTATTAGTGGTCTGAGATGAGTTATTGATGTAGAGCCCCATGCGCAGATTCCATAGGTGAGGTAGGGGTAAATGAGTGAGTGATATAGGGTAAGGAGAGCTGGTTGTGGAACATAGTACCGTATCTTGGATAGTATTCCCACGGTCTTTGAGACTTTCTTGGAAATTTGTTGTATATGTGTCTGAAATTTGAGGCCACTGTCAAGATGGATTCCTAAGAATTTCCCTCTGTGAGTTTTGTGATAGGGAATCCGTTTATCATTATGTTAAGTGGTGCGTTTGTAGCTCTGTTCCCAAACTGGATAAAATAGGTTTTATCAATATTGAGAGTAAGTTTGTTGGTCATCAACCAGGTAGATATTTTCTGCAATTCAGCATTTACAGTGTTGGCTAGTGTGTCTGGGCTTGGGTGCGAGATAACGTATGTAGTGTCATCTGAAAATAGTGTGGGTTTGAATAGTTGAGATGCATTTGGTAGGTCGTTAATGTAAATGAGAAAGAGAAGTGGGCCAAGAACACTTCCCTGTGGGACACCTACTGTAATAGTTTGCGTGGTAGAGCTGGCTCTATTTGTGTACACATATTGGTTTCTGTTGCTAAGGTATGAGGGAGTGCCCTCTTATACCATAGTGTGATAATTTTAAGTGTAACAGATCATGGTCAACTATATCAAAAGCTTTACGTAAATCAATGAAGATTCCCACTGGGATTTCATTTTTCTCAAGAGCGGTGTAAATTATTTCTAACATGTGTATAATGGCATCATTTGTATTTTTATTAGGCCTGAATCCAAATTGACAGTGGTTGAGTACGTTGTTGGAGGTGAGGTAGGAATATATTTGTCTATGAATTAATTTTTCAAAGATTTTGGAGAGAAGGGGTAAGTTAGGTATCGGCCTGTAGTTATTCAGGTCTGTTTGATCTCCTCTTTATGTATTGGGGTGACCCTCGCTATTCTGAGTATTGGTGGGATGGTAGAGGATTCAATGGATTTGTTAAAGAGTGTTGCAATAATTGGTGAGAGAATTTGAGAGGCTTTTTTGTATATAAAAGGTGGTAAGTTATTTAGGTCACCTGCTTTGTTTTTTAATGTGTTGATTATAAGTGAAACTTCTATTGGGTTGGTTGGGGCTAGGAATAGTGTGTTCGGATAGGTGCCAGTGAGATAGTCGTTAGGTGGAGTGTTTGAACTTGGGATTTTGCTTGCCAGCTTTTTTCCTATGGTGGAGAAGAAATCATTGAGTTTGTTTGCTGTTTCAATAGGTGGGAGTAGGGTTAGCTTGATTGTTCTATTTGTGGATGTCTTTTTAGTTCCTAGAATTTCAAATAGGGTTTTCCAGGTCTTTTTATATCACCTTTTATGTTATGTAATCTGTTCTCATAGTACAATTTTTTGACTTTCTTATCAGACTCGTTAGGTTTGATGAGTAACTTTTGTTTGTTCTCTTGTTATTTGACCCATTCTGTACTGTTTTTCATATAGGTGCTTTATATTAATGGATTTGAGTATGCTGGGGTTAGCCAGGGACTATTTAATCTTTTAGCTGTGATTTGTTTAGTTTTTTTTAGGGTAATGCTTATTATAGAGGTATTGGGTCTCTTTAAGAAAATTATTAATACATAAGTCAGTATCTGTGAAGTTGTCTATTTCTGTTTGCCAGTCAGTGTTTGTCATAGCTGTTATGAAGTTATTTATAGCTGTCTCATTATGTAGTCTGAAGGTAACTTTTAGTAGTCTCTAGTGGTAATTTTCCGAGGTTGGTTATGAGAAAGGTTGGGTAGTGGTCTGTGGTATTGTCTATGATTATGCCTGATTTTAATGGGGATATGGTGTTAGTCCAGATATGGTCTAATAGAGGCACAGGTCTCAGAGATTTTGTAGGTTTTGTTATTGTCGGGAGCAGCAAGCAGTTGCTCATAGTGTTTGTGAATTCAGTTACTTGTGGATCCTGATCTTGTAGGAGGTTTATATTGAAGTCTCCTGTGAGGATTAAGTGGTCTTTGTTCATGTGTGCATCAGTAATCATAATTCCTAATTTTTCACTAAATTGCTGAATATTTGACTGTGGTAATCTATAGATGTTTATAACTGTGAGAGGTTTTTGTAGGTATTTGGATTTAAACATAGCTATTATATATTCTCCATGTTCATCTCTTGTGCATGTATTGTTGATGCATTCAAGCTGGTCTGAGTATAACATAGCTGTGCCACCTCCTTGTTGGTCTGGCCTACAATTGTGTATGGCTGTGTAACCAGGAATGGCATAGATATCTGTAGTATGAGGCTTTAACCATGTTTCAGTGAGAGCAATGATGGACATTCTGGCCTGTAGTGAGTTTAATAATGCAGTGAGGTCATCAAAATATTTGCTTAAAGATCTGACATTGTAGTTAAAGATAGTTATGTTATCATTGGCTTTGAGTAGTGTTTTAGCCTGTTCTGCTGTACTCACCTAGTTGTGGTTGCAGGGGTCGCGTCATAGCTCCTGGCCCCGCCTCTTCACTGGCCGCTACTGGGTCCCTCTCCCTACGCCATGAGCTTTATCATACCTCTTCTTAAAGCTATGTATGGAGCCTGCCTTCACTACATCACTTCCTAAACTATTCCACTTCCCTACCACTCTGTGACTGAAGAAATACTTCCTAACATCTCTGTGATTCATCTGAGTCTTCAACTTCCAACTGTGTCCCCTTGTTGCTGTGTCCCATCTCTGGAACATTCTGTCTCTGTCCACTTTGTCAAATCCTCTCAGTATCTTATATGTTGTTATCATGTCCCCTATCTCTCCTGTCCTCCAGTGTCGTCAGGTCGATTTCTTAACCTCTCCTCGTAGGACATACCCCTTAGCTCCGGGACTAGTCTTGTTGCAAACCTTTGCACTTTCTCGAGCTTCTTCACGTGCTTGGCTAGGTGTGGGTTCCAAACTGGTGCTGCGTACTCCAGTATGGGCCTAACGTACACAGTGTACAGGGTCCTGAACGATTCTTTATTAAGATGTCGGAATGCTGTTCTTAGGTTTGCTAGGCGCCCATATGCTGCAGCAGTTATTTGGTTGATGTGCGCCTCAGGAGATGTGCCTGGTGTTATACTCACCCCAAGGTGTAGTAATGACAGTTGTTGTTAGGTTCATGTAAGTCATTTAATAAAAGGTTGGTATCAGGATCAATGTTTGGAATCATAAGATTTAGTGTGATTCCATAATTAAACTTAAAAATAGAACAATGCAAGTAGATTTAAGAATAGGACAATGCAAAAGGAGTTCTTGGCACGTGAGTTAGTATGTTGGATATGTTTATAAAAATGAATAAATGAGCTAAGATAGTCAATTTACAGCTATAAAGAATCTAAACTATAGCCCCTGAGTTAGTTAATTAATTAAACAAATGTTTATATATGAGTGTGATTCTAAAAAGACTTAAGAACAATGAATAATGCTAAACTTAAAGATATGATAGCTGATGATTTGATTTTACTAGCTATTGGATTAACACACTTTTGAACAAAAGTCACAGAGATTTAGGATATATCTTTACAATGTAATTGATTTATTATTTAACTAGTTAATAGAACTGGTTGGAAAATTACTATGATTAATATTAAGTTATAATGGAATAAATATTAAGATTCATTATTGCACTAGTTGTGATTATAGAATTTATTAAAGGCAATATAAAGAAAATGAAAGTTAACTATTAAAGGAGAAATAAGTGCTAAAGTGTACAAAAATGTACAAAAGTAAAATTTATTAATTTAAAAAAAAATAGCTTTAAATAAAATTTAGGCAGTTAAGGTGATCAATAATATATAGAAATGAGGTTGGAGAAAAGGATAAAAGGTAAATAATTTTTTTAGCAAATAAGGTGATCAAAAGTAATGATACTGAGATTCTCTAATGAACAAAACTAATGAGAATTTTAAAATCTGGAACGATAAGTTTATAAAGAGAAGACTGTATTTAGAATGAGTTCCCTTCCTGTATCTATAACACACACACACACACAAGGACAAAACAAGCTAAAATGCTGCCTTCTCCTCCTCTTCTCCCCCCCCCTCGCCCTTAAACAATCAAATAAGACAGCATAATTTCCTGCTTGCACAGACAGGTTGCCGACATGTTCCACAGATGATGGCTTGGAGGACCAATGAGAGACGGTCGTTGAGCTTCTTGATGACCGGCTGACTGGTGTGGGAGAGATCGTGTCATAGTTGAAACAAGCTATAGCTGCCATGGCAGGACTCGCCAAACTATGCGTGCTGGCAATCTGCAGTTGCATTATTACTTGAGTTGCAACTGGGGTCAATGAGTCTCACAGCGGTATTAGATGTGTGTGTGTGTGTGTGTGTGTGTGTGTGTGTGTGTGTACTCACCTAATTGTACTCACCTAATTGTGGTTGCAGGGGTCGAGACTCAGCTCCTGGCCCCGCCTCTTCGCTGTCTGCTACTGGGTCTCTGCTCTCCCTGCTCCATGAGCTTTATCATACCTTGTCTTAAAACTATGTATGGTTCCTGCCTCCACTATATCATTCTCTAGTCCATTCCACTTCCTGACTACTCTGTGGCTGAAGAAATGTTTCCTGACATCCCTTGACTCATCTGAGTCTTCAGCTTCCAGTTGTGTCCCCTTGTTTCTGTGTTCCTCTCTGAAACAACCTGTCACTATCTACCTTGTCAATTCCCGCAGTATTTTGTATGTCGTTATCATGTCTCCTCTGACCCTTCTTTCTCCAGTGTTGTTAGTCCTATTTCCCTCAGCCTTTCTTCATAAGACAGACCCTGAGTTGTGGAACTAACCTTGTCGCAAACCTTTGCACTTTCTCTAGTTTTTTGACGTGCTTGACCAGGTGTGGGTTCCAGACTGGTGCTGCATACTCTAGTATGGGCCTGACGTATACGGTATACAGTGTCTTGAACGATTCCTTGTTAAGGTAACGGAACGCTAATCTTAAGTTTGCCAGTCGCCCATATGCTGCCGCGGTGTGTGTGTATGTGTGAGTGTGTGTGTGTGTATCTGTGTGTGAGTGTGTAATTACCTATTTGTGATAGCAGGGGTCGATTCACCGCTCGTGGCAGCTCACCGACTCTCAACCAGTCGCAACAATCACACACTACTTCAGAGGCCCCGTGAAACTACACTTAAAACTGAGTAGTAAATCTACTTGCACCAGTTCCTCTTGCAAGTGGTCCCACTTGCTAACCACTCTCACACTGAAGAAACACTCTCACTCTTACCACTTCTTCGCCTCTTGAACTTCCATCTATACTACTTCCTCCCGATTCCCGTCTTTCACGCTGTCTCCATCTGCTCCATATATTACTCAAAGTATCTTGTATGTCGTAATCATATCTTCCCTTGCTCTCCTTTCTGCCCGTGTTGAAAAGTTTGGTTCCTTTAGACTTTTTTCACAGATCATTCTTCTTTTCTTTGTGCGTGAACAGATTGCTGAGGTAAGGGCTTCATGCGGGTGCTTCATACTCGATGATGGGTCTAATATACGACATTCAGGCTCCCGAATGAGTTTTTGTTTCAGGTGCCTGAAGGCCGTGCATAAGTTTGCCTGACGCGCATACGCCACTACAGTTATTCTGCTGCTGATAAGGGCCTCTGGTGACATGCTCGACGTCATGTTTACTCAGAGGTCCTCTACTATGTCTGTAGCCTTTCTTCTCCAATCTTTATATTCCGTATCTAGTGTTTTCTTCTCTTCCTCGGCTTTCACAACCTTGCACTTGTTGAGGTTGAACTTCAACAACCACCTACCTGATCACTCTTCAAGTCGGTATATATTTTCCTCGTGAAGTGTTACATCTCTCGCAAGAACAGTTCTCTTGCACACACCGTGGTCAGGAAAGTCGTTCACATAACTCAGCAACAAGCCTGGTCACAGACCGGGCCACGGGGGCGTTGACTCCTGGAACTCTCTACAGGTAAACTGCAGGTAAACAGCAGCGGTGCTAAGATGGAGCCTTGAGGGGATACTACCCATCACGCTCTTGTTTGTGTGACGCTCGTTTTGTGTGCGTGTGTACTGTGCGCGTGTCTGTATGTACTTTGCGCGCGCGTGTGTACTGTGCGCGTGTGTACTCTCATATATTCTCCCCCTGCCCATCACAAGTTAAACATTTCCTGCCCTAGTTTGACTGTCTTTCCCCTCAGACCTTACCTTACCTCCCGCCCTCAAAACACCCCTCTTTCTAGCCCCCCCATCCTCAATCCACCCTTCCTTCTAGCTCCCATCCTTAATCCACCCCTCCATCACACCCGTCCGTCAATCCGCCTTCCTCAAACCTCCCCCTCCTTCAACCCTCTCTCCCTCCTCAACCCCGACTCCTCCCTGGCCGTCTCACCGGGCAATTACGCAAGCCACTGTGGTCTTTGAAGGCAGACTGGCAAAGGAAGGAATCTGCATATAATGAAATACTGTTGAGCACTCACCTCTCACTTCAAAACACACACACTAGCTGCATTCTCAAGGCTGTTTTGAAAAGTGCTACCTCCTCTCATAAACCTGCTCCGCCTGCTCTGATGACTCCCCCCGTCAAATGTTAACTGTGGCGTGAACCGACGCCGCGACCGGCGTGGAGGACTCCCTCGCCGCATGCTACGCTGCTGGCTGCATGCTGCGCTGCTGCTAGCAGCTGTCTGCTGCTGCTGCTGCTGCTCACTGCTGCTGCTGCCGCTGCGCATCCTGCTGCGCTGCTGCTGCTGCCGCTACGCTGCGCTGCCTGCTGCGCCTGCACGCTGCTGCTGCTGCTGCCGCTGCCTCGCTGCTGCTGCTGCTGCTGCTGCCCTGCTGCGCTGCCGCTCGCTGCTGCTGCCTGCTCGCTGCTGCTGCTGCTACTGCTGCCGCTGCTCCTGCTGCACGCTGCTGTTGCACTGCTGCTGCTCTACTGCACTGCTGCTGCTGCTACGCTTCGCTACTGCTGCTCGTGTGCTCGCTGCTCTGCTGCTCTGCTGCTACTTCTGCTGCTGCTGCTGCTGCATTGCTGCTGCTTAGCGCTGCTGCTGTGCTGCTGCTGCTCTCTACTCTGCTGTTGCTGTTTATGCGTCTCCGCTGCTCTGCTGCTTGTTGTCTGCTTGCTGCTGCTACTTCTGCTGCTGCTGCTCTGCCTGCTGATTACTGCTGCTAGCTGCTTGCGCTACTGTCTGCTGTTGCTGCTGCTGCTCTTCTCTGCTGCTGCTATCTGCGCGCTGCACCTTCTGCTCGCTGCGTCGTTGTTGCTCGCTTCTGTTGTTGTTGTTGTTGCTGCTATTGTTGTGCATTTATGCTGCGATGTTGCTGCTGTGCTATACTTGCTGTGTTAATGCTACTCGCGCTCGATGTTGTTACCGCTGCTGCTGATACTCTGCTTTGTTGTGTCTGCGCATCTGCCATACTGTGCTGCTTGATACTCCTGCTGCTCTTCTTCTTGCTGCTGCTACTTCGGTTGCTGTTGTTCCTGCTGCTGGTGCTGGTGCTGCTACTGAGCAGTTGTAATACAATCACAAATAACAACTGCAGTAACATGAACAGCAAATAAAACAACGACAAAAATAAGGAAGCGGAAAAATAAAATAGAAAAAAAAACGACAATAAAAGCTTCGATATAAGGAGCCTAGCAGTGGCCGGGGAGACCAGGCAATAACCGACCGTAAACAACGAGGCCATAGAGGACAATTTTTCCCCGGCGAGGTAAACACCTCTTGTCAGCCTAGTGTCACACTCTGAAGCAAACCTTAAAATATTTCCCTTATTTAAACCCTCTGTTTTGAACCCTCTGTGTTGAACCCCTGTGTGTTTGAACCGTCTATTTTGAACCCTGTATTTTGAATACTGTATTTATGAACCCTGTATTTTGAACACCATTTTTGAACCTGCATCTCTGTACGCGTTTATTGAACCCTGTATTTGGATCACTGTATCTTGAACCCTGGATTTTGAACACGGTATTTGAACACTGCATTTTGAACACAGTATTATCCTAAGTTAACTTACACATGAGTTTCTGAATAATTCAACTTTAAAAATTTAAATCCGTATGGTGTATATAGGTTTCAAAGCCTATCTATTACACGAGGAGAGAGAAGGGTGGGTAGACTGCATTTTTTTGGATTGTAAGAAGGCTTTCGACACAGTTCCACACAAGAATAACAGGAAAGACACTGCAAAGGATCAGAGAATACCTAAGAGGAAGGAAGCAACGAGTGGTGGGCACGTGATGAGGTGTCAGATTGGTCGCCTAAGACGAGCGGGGTTCAACAGGGGTCAGTCCCAGGTCCGGTGCTGTTTCTGGTATGTGTGAATGACATGACGGAAGGGATAGATTCAGAAGTGTCCCTGTTTGCAGACTATGTGAAGCTAATGAGGAGAATTCAATCGAGTGAGAATCAGGCAGGACTACAATGGGATCTGGACAGGCTGCAAGCCTGGTACAGCAACTGGCTCCTGGAGCTTCAACCCCATCAAGTGCAAAGTCATGAAGATTGCGGAAGGTCAAAGAAAACCGCAGAGAACAGGCTGGGGGGACCAAAGACTGCAAACCTCACTCAAGGAAAAGGATCTTGGGGTGAGTATCATACCGAGCACATCTCCTGAGGCGCACACGGTGGTTGACATGTGACATACAAGCCTCGTGTAGTTGATAGGCTTTAAACCCAATGAAACTAATCAACCAGCAGCTTGGTGCACATACACAGAGATTTGCGCCTCTCTGTGTATATACGGTGTTGAAGGAGGACAGGGAGGAGAGGGAAGGAAGATATGGAGGAGAAGGAAAGAAGACAAAAAAAAGAGAGGAAAAATATATGAAAGAAGAAAAAATTATGAGAAGAATAAACAAGAGAAATGTTGGAAGATGTTGATGCTGAAACAGTTTCATATGAACAACAACAACAACAACAACAAAGTATGAAGAGAAAAAAGAGAGGGAAGAAGTAAAATACCAAGAAGAAAAGAAGAGGAAGAAGATGCAGTAAGAGAAGAAGATGCAGCATGAGAATAAGAATATGCAGCAAGATGAGAAGATGCAGCAGGAGAAGAAGAAGAAGATGCAGCAAGAGAAGAAGATGCAGCAAGAGAAGAAGATGCAGCAAGAGAAGAAGATGCAGCAGGAGAAGAAGAAGAAGATGCAGCAAGAGAAGAAGATGCAGCAAGAGAAGAAGAAGAAGATGCAGCAAGAGAAGAAGATGCAGCAAGAGAAGAAGAAGATGCAGCAAGAGAAGAAGATGCAGCAAGAGAATAAGAAGATGCAGCAAGATAAGAAGATGCAGCAAGAGAATAAGAAGATGCAGCAAGATAAGAAGATGCAGCAAGAGAAGAAGATGCAGCAAGAGAAAGAAGATGCAGCAAGAGAAGAAGATGCAGCAAGAGAAGAAGATGCAGCAAGAGAAGAAGAAGAAGATGCAGCAAGAGAATAAGAAGATGCAGCAAGAGAAGAAGAAGAAGATGCAGCAAGAGAATAAGAAGATGCAGCAAGAGGAGAAGATGCAGCAAGAGAAGAAGAAGAAGATGCAGCAAGAGGAGAAGATGCAGCAAGATAAGAAGATGCAGCAAGATAAGAAGATGCAGCAAGATAAGAAGATGCAGCAAGAGAAGAAGATGCAGCAAGATAAGAAATGCAGCAAGAGAAGAAGATGCAGCAAGAGAATAAGAAGATGCAGCAAGAGAGAAGATGCAGCAAGAGAAGAAGAAGATGCAGCAAGAGAAGAAGAAGATGCAGCAAGAGAAGAAGATGCAGCAAGATAAGAAGATGCAGCAAGATAAGAAGATGCAGCAAGAGAAGAAGATGCAGCAAGAGGAGAAGAAGATGCAGCAAGAGGAGAAGAAGATGCAGCAAGAGAAGAAGATGGAGCAAGAGAAGAAGAAGAAGATGCAGCAAGAGAAGAAGAAGATGCAGCAAGAGAAGAAGATGCAGCAAGAGAAGAAGATGCAGCAAGAGGAGAAGATGCAGCAAGAGAAGAAGATGCAGCAAGAGAAGAAGATGCAGCAAGAGAAGAAGATGCAGCAAGAGAAGAAGAAGAAGATGCAGCAAGAGAAGAAGATGCAGCAAGAGGAGAAGATGCAGCAAGAGAAGAAGATGCAGCAAGAGAAGAAGATGCAGCAAGAGAAGAAGATGCAGCAAGAGAAGAAGATGCAGCAAGAGAAGAAGAAGATGCAGCAAGAGAAGAAGATGCAGCAAGAGGAGAAGAAGAAGTTGCAGCAAGAGAAGAAGATGCAGCAAGATAAGAAGATGCAGCAAGAGAAGAAGATGCAGCAAGAGAAGAAGATGCAGCAAGAGGAGAAGATGCAGCAAGAAAAGAAGATGCAGCAAGAGAAGAAGAAGAAGATGCAGCAAGAGGAGAAGATGCAGCAAGAGAAGAAGATGCAGCAAGAGAAGAAGATGCAGCAAGAGGAGAAGATGCAGCAAGAGAAGAAGATTTTGCAAGAGAAGAAGAAGAAGATGCAGCAAGAGGAGAAGATGCAGCAAGAGGAGAAGATGCAGCAAGAGGAGAAGATGCAGCAAGAGAAGAAGATGCAGCAAGAGGAGAAGATGCAGCAAGAGAAGAAGATGCAGCAAGAGAAGGAGTCAACCGCTCGTTGGGTCTTGTTTACTGACGCTAAATGTCGTTTCCGGGGGCGCTTTTATGGTGAGAATGACACCGGGGAGGGAGAGAGAGAGAGAGAGAGAGAGAGAGAGAGAGAGAGAGAGAGAGAGAGAGAAGAGGCAAAGACAGACAGATAAACAAAGAGAGAGAGTTCTGCGTGCAGTCCATATCCATCACACAAGTGGCCTGAGAACTCGGCCCCAAAAGGGTTAACGGGAGTACCTCTGAGTATACATAGATCTACAATTTATATTTCATCTTTTACTGGCAAATTTAGGATATTTGTTTAAAATATGTGATAGCTTATCTTAATAACGTACCTTGATATATCACATAGTATACTGCCTATTTTAATAACGTACCTTGATATATCGCATAGTATACTGCCTGTCTGTATTCCTGAAGAAGTGAACAACCGAACACATAGAGTTCAAAACAGTGACCATTAGTGCTGAACAAATATTTTGCATTTAGTCTGATCATCACCTGTATCTGCCAGACTGTCAGATGTACTCGTAACGAAGCTTAAGTCTGGCTACTACAACATCAGTCTGATTACATAGCAAGATGATTGGTAAATATGTTTACCAACGTTCATGTCATCATGGTTATAATGTGCTCAGGCTTCTAACTGTATTGTTATTGTATTATTTCTGTTGTTTGACTCAGACTCACCGGGGTTATATTGAATGTCTTCCTTCGGTATATTCAATTTCTTTATTGTTGGACCAATTTGTCAGCTTTATCACAAAGGAGTAATTCATTGTTGGACAGAATCCATAAGAATGTTACATGAATTTCATTCTCTCTGATCTTTTAGTCTCTACATTCGGTTTATCCAGTGAGCATGTTGTTAGAGTCATTATGTGACGTCAGTGATGACATGGCATCGGTAATGATGGGAGTGTAACTCAGTGTCATAGGTAACTTTTAGTGTCATTAGGATGGTAAATAACTCAGCATTAAGAAGTGTTAATTCTCATGCCTAACTCAACGTGGTTACTAGAGTTCTTATCTAGGGATGCTGTAACCAGAGCAGGTCCTCGTGGAATAAATCAATTTCAACCTTTTATCAGTAGCAATTTCTAGGCGAGTTCTAATGAGAGATTCTCTTGAGTTGATGTTTTGGCTTCGTATTTATGAGGTTATTTGTTTTTCAAGAGGTTTATATCTTTCCAGGCTAGACCGAGAGGGGCACATCTGTTTAAGCAATTAATAAATTGTTCCCATTTCTTTGGCTTAAGTTCTTTACTTTTCCTTCCATCTGTTTGTAAAGTTTAGAAGATTGTGAGAATATCTGCGGTACTACAGTCACGATATGCTTTACCAGTCCTCCTTCCTATTATTGTTAAATTGAGTACTTGTGGATCCATTTTAGTACTCATAATGAGCTTTGGTAGCTTTTGGAGAGGACGTCTTGTGTCCTCTCTTCCTGTGAGCCAGTTCTCAAGAGTACCGACTAGATCATTATTAAATTTGTGTATACCAATGAGGTCATTACTTCTATAACACTGATCCATATAATAAATACAGTTATTTATACGACCTGAGTTAAGAACAAAGTTTTTTCCTTTTGTTTTAGTTCCTTGATTGTTGGAAATACGACCAAGATTGTCGTCAGAGTTATGCATGATGCCTCAAATCCTAGGCACCGATATAATATGAGTGGTATCAATAGTGCCCACTATTCTAGCAGTATCATGCTCGTTTATAAACTAATTAAGTTCCTATGATGTTTGTTATGGACCTTCCCTTCCAAGGGAAAAGTTAGGTTCACTATTAATGTGAACAGATACATCACCAGACCGAAATTTATTAGTTGCGGCATAAATGTTAAATGCGTTAATGGAGAGGTTGCCTGCGTATATCGCATGTTGACTCCAATTTGCAGGGCTATGAGTTGAATGAGGAAAGTTGACAATTAGTAACTCGTGTGTGGGGTGATTCCTCTACAGCTTCCAGTGTGGTCACAGGTGTGGTAGCAGGCTGACTGATGGCTCCCTGAGTGTGGCGAAGTCATCCACAAATTCCGGTGAGGTTGAAGGCCAGACGAGTGAATACTGATGACTGGCTCACCAGTGGAGTGGTCAGTGGGAGGCTGCCCAGCACCACCGTCTGTTATCATTACAAGGCTGACTTAGTTTATTCTGATTCTCTACTCCCACTTTGCGTTCTCTAGCATTTAGAGCGGACGCTTATCAACACCGCGAATGTTGAAGTTTATCTCAACATTACCATAACGGTGGCAGCTGTAACACCTGCACACAGGATGGCTGATGCCCTTCAGTAGGTACAAGATGCATGTCTATTGGACTCAGTGACATGTTTACGGTGAAACAGAAAACATTCATATCTAAATGGAATCCAAAAACTATGATTATCTTTTTTAGTGTTTTATATGTATAGTGGAAGATATTTATGAAGTGAATCAGTGTTTTAACTTGTTTGTTTACTTCTTCCATGAGAGAGAGAGAGAGAGAGAGAGAGAGAGAATAAACAGACAGACAAATAGACAGACAGACAGACAAGAACAGAGCTTTATTTAAGATGATTACATAGACATTAATACCATAATCTATAAAAAAAAGTAGTGAGTTAAGACCAGTGGATGACTCCCACATGGGTTTAAAGCTTTCCAGGAATATCATAATACTGTATAATGGTAACGAAGCTCAGAGCTCTGGAAAGCGATCTAACACAGAACTCTATGGAGAGAGCACAGCCAGAGTGCATCACACCCCTGAGTTCTCTCTCACCGCAGGACCTTTCCACTCCCTTTCTTCAATGGAAGGGGCCTTGATGCTAGTGAAGGGCTCTAGTTCCAAGGAGGTGAAGCCCACTTCTGCCAGACTATGTGGACGGTGTCCCGTAGCTCGATTGCAAGCGCACTCAGCTCACCAAACTTGCACACGAGTGTCACTCCCTATGAAAGCAAAAGACTCGGCAGGCGATGTAACATCCCCCCAATGAAAAGCAGGCGTGCCACTAGCACGTTGAGAGACAACACAATAAGTGTCAGGGGCCCAAGACTGTTCAACTGCCTCCCAGCATACATCAGGGGGATTACCAACAAACCCCTGGCTGTCTTCAAGCAGGCACTGGACAGGCACCTAAAGTCGGTACCTGACCAGCCAGGCTGTGGTTCGTACGTTGGACTGCGTGTGACCAGCAGTAACAGCCTGGTTGATCAGGCTCTGATCCAACATGAGGCCTGGTCACAGACCGGGCCGCAGGGGCGTTGACCCCTGAAACTCTCTCCAGGTATACTCTAGGTAAGTCTGATCAAATATTCTTGTATAAGTCTGGTCAAATATTCTTGTGTAAGTCTGGTCTAATATTCTTGTGTAAGTCTGGTCTAATATTCTTGTGTAAGTCTGGTCTAATATTCTTGTGTAAGTCTGGTCTAATATTCTTGTGTAAGTCTGGTCTAATATTCTTGTGTAAGTCTGGTCTAATATTCTTGTGTAAGTCTGGTCTAATATTCTTGTGTAAGTCTGGTCTAATATTCTTGTGTAAGTCTGGTCTAATATTCTTGTGTAAGTCTGGTCTAATATTCTTGTGTAAGTCTGGTCTAATATTCTTGTGTAAGTCTGGTCTAATATTCTTGTGTAAGTCTGGTCTAATATTCTTGTGTAAGTCTGGTCTAATATTCTTGTGTAAGTCTGGTCTAATATTCTTGTGTAAGTCTGGTCTAATATTCTTGTTAAGTCTGGTCTAATATTCTGTATTGGCAATATTCTTTTAGTCTGGTCTAATATTCTTGTGTAAGTCTGGTCTAATATTCTTGTGTAAGTCTGGTCTAATATTCTTGTGTAAGTCTGGTCTAATATTCTTGTTGTGAAGTCTGGTCTAATATTCTTGTGTAAGTCTGGTCTAATATTCTTGTGTAAGTCTGGTCTAATATTCTTGTGTAAGTCTGGTCTAATATTCTTGTGTAAGTCTGGTCTAATATTCTTGTTAAGTCTGGTCTAATATTCTTGTGTAAGTCTGGTCTAATATTCTTGTGTAAGTCTGGTCTAATATTCTTGTTTGGTTTTTGTAAGTTGGAACTGTGTGCGGCTAATATTCTTGGTTGATCAAGCTCTGGTCAAATATTCTTGTGTAAGTCTGGCTACTGTGAATCTTCATATTCTTAGGTAAGTCTGTCTAATATTCTTGTTAAGTCGTATACTTTTTAAGTCTGAATATTCTTGTGTAAGTCTGGTCAAATATTCTGTTAAGCTGATCAATATTCTGTAGTCTGGTCTAATATTCTTGTACAGTTGTGAATATTTTGTAGTTATTCATTATGGAATAGTAAGAGTTGACACAGTTTTGTGTGTGTCACATGAGGGTTGACACAGTCATAAGGGGAAAACTGAAAGGGACCAGAGCGAGGATAGACAGAGAGAGAGAGAGAGAGAGAGAGAGAGAGAGAGAGAGAGAGAGAGGAAAAGAGAGAATGAGAGGGGTTTGCGCTATTTACAGAAAGCCTTAACGAGGGATTATTGTAATGAGTGGCACTTAGAGGGGTGCCATCAACACAGTGGCACTTTGAGGGGTGTCATCAACACAGTGGCACTTTGAGGGGTGCCATCAACACAGTGGCACTTAGTGTGGAAAATGTACAAGGAGCCATTCCAGGGTTGCTGTTGCAGGTGACATTACCAACAACAATTTACAGAACTGCAGTTACAGAAGGATCGTGACCAGGGCTTTAGATCAAAGGAATTGGAGTTATCTTTCCTTCCTTGGATCAAACATGAGTACAATGCAGCCCTGGCACTCTTAAGTGCCACCGAAGAAAAGCCAAGAGCAATTCTTGTCAGCCCAGGACATCTCATATCAACCCAGGGCATCTCTTGTCAGCCTGGGGCATCACCTGTCAGCCCAGGGCAGCTTCTGCCAGCCAAGGGCATCTCCTGTCAGCCATGTGCATCTCCTGTCAGCCTGGAACATATCCTGACAGCCCAGAACATCCCCTGTCAGCCCATGGCATCTCCTGTCAGCCCAGAGCATCTCCTGTCAACCCAGAGCATCTCCTGTCAGCCCAGCGCATCTCCTGTCGGTTCAACGCATCTCCTGTCAGCCTAGGGCATTTTATGTGAGCCCAAGGCATTTTCTGTCAGCCCAAGGCATCTCCTGTCAGCCCAAGGCATCTTCCCTCGGCCTGGGTCAGTCTGCCTGGGACAGTCAGCATGGAACAGTCAACCTGGGAGTCGTCAGCCTGGGACAGTCAACCTGGGTCAGTTAACCTAGGAGAGTCAGCCTGGGAGAATCAGCCTGGGACAGTCAGCCTTTGGACAGTCAGCATAAAACAGTCAGCCTGGGGTCACTCAACCTGGGACAGTCAGCCTGGGACAGTCAGCCTGAGACAGTCAGCGTGGGACAGTCAGCGTGGGACATTCAGCGTGGAACAATCAGCCTGGGTCAGTCAACCTGGGATATTCAGCCTGGGACAGTCAGCGTGGGACAGTCAGCGTGGGACATTCAGCGTGGAACAGTCAGCCTGGGTCAGTCAACCTGGGACAGTCAGCCTGGGACAGTCAGCCTGGAACAGTTAGCCTGGGTCAGTCAATCTGGGACAGTCAGCCTGGGACAGTCAGTCTGGGACAGTCAGCCTGGGACAGTTAGTCTGGGACAGTCAGTCTAGGACAGTCAGTCTGGGACAGTCAGCCTGGGACCGTCAACCTACGACAGTCAATCTGCAACAGTCAGCCTGGGACAGTCAGCCAGGGACAATCAACCTGCGACAGTCAGCCTGGGACAGTCAGCCTGAGACAGTGAACCTGGAGCAGTCAGCCTGAGTCAGTCAGTCTGGGACAGTCAGCCTGGAACAGTCAGCCTGGGACAGTCAGCCTGGGACAGTCAGCCTGGAACAGTCAGCCTGGGACAGTCAGCCTGGGACAGTCAGCCTTTGACAGTCAGCCTGGGACAGTCAACCTGGGTCAGTCAGTCTGGGACAGTCAACCTGGAACAGTCAGCCTGGGTCAGTCAGTCTGGGACAGTCAGCCTGGGACAGTCAGCCTGGCCCTGCTGACATATTACTTGGCTCTTGTTATACCAATTATCAACATTCCTCTCCCAGTTACATTTAATGTTTAATGTTTCTTATTTCTGCACATTTTTATGTCACTTAACATTCGGGGAAAATGTTGAATTCTTAACTTGTGTCAGTTTTTTTGCTGGGTTATTATTCTCATTATTTTGTATTTCTCATTTCAACTTTTTCTGTAATGATGGTTTAGATATTTTGTAATTCTTGACCCTCCTGTGCACGAGTTCCCTCCACCCCTTCCCTCCACACTACCCTTCCCCTCACCCCTCCACACTACCCTCCCCTCACGCCTCCACACCATTCCCTCCACACTACCCTCCCCTCACCACTCCCCACTCTTCCCTCCACACTATCCTCCCCCTCACCCCTCCACACCCTTCCTTCCACACTACCCTCCCCCTCACCCCTCCACACCCTTCTCTCCACACTACTCTCCTCACCCTTCCCTTCACACTACCCTCATCACCCCTCCACACCCTTCCCCTCCCCTTCACCCCTCCACACCCTTCACTCTACACTGCCCTCCTCACGCCTCCACACTTTTCCCTCCACACTACCCTCCTCTTCACCCCTTCACACTACCCTTCTCACCCCTCCACATTACCCTCCCTTACCTCTCCATACCCTTCCCTCCACACTACTCTTCTCACCCCTCCACACCCTTACCTCTACACTACCCTCCTCACCCCTCCACACCCATCCCTCCACAATACCCTCCTCTTCACCCCTCCACACCCTTTCCTTCACACTACCCTCCCCCTCACCCCTCCACACTCTTCCCTCTACACTACCCTCCTCACCCCTCCACACCCTTCTCTCCACACTACCCTCCCCTCACCCCTCCACTCCCTTCCCTCCACACTACCCTCCTCCTCACAGCACAACACACCCTTACCTCCACACTACCCTCCTCACCCCTCCACACCCTTCCCTCCACACTGCCCTCCTCCTCACCCCTCCACACTCTTCCCTCCACACTGCCCTCCTCCTCACCCCTCCACACCCTTCCCTCCACATTGCCCTCCTCCTCACCCCTCCACACTGCCCTCCTCCTCACCCCTCCACACTGCCCTCCTCCTCACCCCTCCACACCCTTCCCTCGATACTACCCTCCTTCTCACCTCTCCACACCCTTCCCTCCACACTATCCTCCCCCTCACCCCTTCACACCCTCCTTTCCACACTACCCTCCTTCTCTCCCCTCCACACCCTTCCCTCCATACTATTCTCCTCACCCCTCCACACCCTTCCCTCCACACTACCCTCCTCCTCATCCCTCACCACATTTCCCTCCACACTATCATCATCCTCACACCGCCACACTCTTCCCTCCACACTACCCTCCTCCTCCACACCCTTCCCTCGATACTACCCTCCTTCTCACCCCTCCACACTCTTCCCTCGATACTACCCTCCTCCTCACCTCTCCACACCCTTCCCTCCACACTACCCTCTTCCTCCCCCTTCCCTCCATACTACCCTCCTCCTCACCCCTCCATCTCCCTCCTCACACACTGGGTGACAGGCCTAGCGTGCCAGAGATGTGCTGTCTTGCACAGTAATGTGGGTGATTCTCCTCTGTGCAACCATGCTGACTCCCGGTCCTCTGCAACAGTTTTAACCTGACACTGGTAGCCTGTGCTGATGTTGTTTGTGGTGGTTGTTATTGTGGTTGTGGTGGTTGTTATAGTGGTTGTTACTGCTTGGGCTGTGGGTATTGTTGTTGTTGTTATAGACGATGGTGTTGTTGTTGGTAGTGTGGTTGTTGCTGTGGTGGCTGTTGTGGTTGTTATTACTGTTTTTGTGGCTGTTTTTATTAATGCGGTTGTTGGTGTTCTTGTAGTCAGTCCAGAGCAGACTGTAGTACTCAGGAGACTGTAGCAACAGACTGTAGTACTCAGGAGACTGTAGCAACAGACTGTAGTACTCAGGAGACTGTAGCAACAGACTGTAGTACTCAGGAGACTGTAGCAACAGACTGTAGTACTCAGGAGACTGTAGCAACAGACTGTAGTACTCAGGAGACTGTAGCAACAGACTGTAGTACTCAGGAGACAGTAGCAACAGACTGTAGTACTCAAGAGACTGTAGCAACAGACTGTAGTACTCAAGAAAATGTAGCAACAGACTGCAGTCTTGAGGAGACTGTAGCAACAGACTGCAGTCCTGAGGAGACTGTAGGAGCAGACTGTAGTCAGTCTTCAGCAGACAGTCTTCATACACTCCTAAAAGTCCTCTACTGGCCGACTTTCTCTTGTAGCTCTGTAAACTGTATTCTTCCTCTTCTTTCTTCTCTCTCTCTCTCTCCGCTTCTCCCTTTTTCTATTCCTTCTCCTGCTATGTACTTCTCCTTCCCTTTTCTTCTGCCTTTCCTTGCCTATTATTTGCTCTTTCAAAATCTCTCCTCACTTCTCCTCGCCTCTCACTTCCACTTCTGCCCCTGCCATGCTCTTCTCCTGCCCCTGCCATGCTCTCTTCCTGTCCCTACCTTCCTCTCTCCTGCCCCTGCCATACTCTCCTCCTGCCCCTGTCATGGTCTTCTCCTGCCCCTGCCATGATCTTCTGCCACTGCCATGCTCTTCTCCTGCCCTTGCCTTTTTCTCCTAATGCCCCTGCCTTCCTCTCCTTCTGCTATTGCCATGCTCTCCTCCTGCCCCTGCCATGCTCTCCTCCTGCCCCTGCCTTCCTCTCCTCATGCCCCTGCCTTCCTCTCCTTTTGCCTCTGCCATGCTCTCCTGTTGCCCCTGCCTTCCTCTCCTCCTTTCCCAGCCTTCCTCTCCGGCAGGAAGGCACTAATGACGGAGGGACTCCTGAAGAAGGGTGTCTGGAGATCCTCAAAGCTTCCTTCAGACACGCCCGCCCCGTCACACCTTCAATTAGGATACGTGTTCGGACGTGCTCAATTGGAACGCGTGTTCGAGCGTGTCCACGTACCTGGTGGGCGTGTCATGGTACCTGGTGTGTGTCATGGTACCTGGTGGGCGTGTCATGGTACCTGGTGTGTGTCATGGTACCTGGTGGGTGTGTCATGGTACCTGGTAGGTGTGTCATGATACCTGGTGGGTGCGTCATGGTACCTGGTGGGTGTGTCATGGTACCTCGTAGGTGTGTCATGGTACCTGGTGGGTGTGTCATGGTACCTGGTGGGTGTGTCATGATACCTGGTGGGTGTGTCATGGTACCTGGTGGGTGTGTCATGGTAGCTGGTGGATGCAGCAAGGTAACTGGTGGATGCAGAAAGGTAACTGGTGGATGCAGCAAGGTAACTGGTGGATGCAGCAAGGTAACTGGTGGATGCAGCAAGGTAACTGGTGGATGCATCAAGGTAACTGGTGGATGTAGCAAGGTAACTGGTGGATGCAGCAAGGTAACTGGTGGATGCAGCAAGGTAACTGGTGGATGCATCAAGGTAACTGGTGGATGCATCAAGGTAACTGGTGGATGCAGCAAGGTAACTAGTGGATGCAGCAAGGTAACTGGTGGATGCAGCAAGGTAACTGGTGGATGCAGCAAGGTAACTGGTAGATGCATCAAGGTAACTGGTGGATGCAGCAAGGTAACTGGTGGATGCATCAAGGTAACTGGTGGATGCATCAAGGTAACTGGTGGATGCAGCAAGGTAACTGGTGGATGCAGCAAGGTAACTGGTGGATGCAGCAAGGTAACTGGTGGATGCATCAAGGTAACTGATGGATGCAGCAAGGTAACTGGTGGATGCAGCAAGGTAACTGGTGGATGCATCAAGGTAACTGGTGGATGCAGCAAGGTAACTGGTGGATGCATCAAGGTAACTGGTGGATGCATCAAGGTAACTGGTGGATGCATCAAGGTAACTGGTGGATGCAGCAAGGTAACTGGTGGATGCATCAAGGTAACTGGTGGATGCAGCAAGGTAACTGGTGGATGCATCAAGGTAACTGGTGGATGCAGCAAGGTAACTGGTGGATGCAGCAAGGTAACTGGTGGATGCAGCAAGGTAACTGGTGGATGCATCAAGGTAACTGGTGGATGCAGCAAGGTAACTGGTGGATGCAGCAAGGTAACTGTAATTCAAACCCATTCTTGAAATACCTGTAGGAACTTTAAATGAAAATTCCTGCAAGAATTTGGGCACATTTTTGTAATTCCTGCCAATTTTCGGACACGCACTTCGAAAAATTCTCACCAGAATTTTCAAGAAAGGGAAGTTTAAACGTCAACATTAAATGCCAAGTAGTAATTAACAGTCACACGGCCAGGGGGAATTAGTGGCCTCGCACGTGTGTAAATACCAACGAGAATTTTTTATAAAACAAAATTCCGGCTGGAATTTTGGCTTGGGACTAATAATTCCGATGACCTCGTCTCTGTAGCGTCCACTGATGATATATTCTCTGGTCTTAAATTCCTAAGAGGAACAAAACAACCTGATCAACACCTGCAAAACAACTTGCTCAACACCTGCAAAACAACCTGCTCATCACCTGCTCAACACCTGCAACACAACCTGCTCAACACCTGCAACACAACCTGCTCAACACCTGCAACATAACCTGCTCAACACCTACTCTTATTCCAGTGAGATCGCGGGACTAATACCAATAAGAATTTGGAGCGTGATGCCGATAGGTTGGACGGATGGCTGGACGGATGGCTGGACGGATGGCTGGACGGATGGCCGGACGGATGGCCGGACGGATGGCTGGACGGATGGCTGGACGGATGGCTGGACGGATGGCTGGACGGATGGCTGGACGGATGGCTGGACGGATGGCTGGACGGATGGCCGGATGGCTGGCTGGACGGATGGCTGGACGGATGGCTGGACGGATGGCTGGACGGATGACTGGACGGATGACTGGACGGATGGCTGGACGGATGGCTGGACGGATGGCTGGACGGATGGCCGGGCAGATGGCTGGACGGATGGCTGGACGGATGGCTGGACGGATGACTGGATGGATGACTGGACGGATGGCTGGACGGATGACTGGACGGATGGCTGACGGATGGCTGGACGGATGGCCGGGCGGATTGCTGGACGGATGGCTGGACGGATGGCTGGACGGATGACTGGACGGATGGCTGGACGGATGGCTGGACGGATGACTGGACGGATGGCTGGACTGATGGCCGGGCGGATGGCTGGACGGATGACTGGACGGATGGCTGGACTGATGGCTGGACGGATGACTGGACGGATGGCTGGACGGATGGCAGGGCGGATGGCTGGACGGATGACTGGATGGATGGCTGGACGGATAACTGGACGGATGGCTGGACGGATGGCTGGACGGATGACTGGACGGATGGCTGGACGGATGGCCGGGCGGATGGCTGGACGGATGGGCGGACGGATGGCCTGGCGGATGGCTGGACTGGTGGCTGGACGGATGACTGGACGGATGACTGGACGGATATTTGGACTGGTGGCTGGACGGATGACTGGACGGATGACTGGACGGATGGCCGGACGGATGGTTAGATGAATGTACCTTAATACGTGCAACATTCCCAGGAGCTGCACCTCAACACAACAACACTTGTTATAGTGAGCATATTGCAGCTTCTAGCTGCAATATGCTCAATATAAGAACTTTCAGTAGTTTTGAGGTTGTTGATGAGCCAGGGGAAAATTCGGCCCCGAGGGCCGTGAAGCGGTCCAGTTATGAGGATCTGGAAGCAAGCCACCTGCCTCACCTATTTTCCACGCCAATGAAGCCCAAGAAAGTAGGCTAGCGTAGGTGACTGGAGGACCTAGTTGTCATTTCTAGTAAGGTACTATACGACACTGGGGCCAGGGGTGAGTTAGTTTCAAGGACTAAGCTGTCTGAAGGAGAACTAAACGATAAGAAGGTTATGTAGGAGAGAACCAACGTTGTGTTTACCTAGTGTGAGAGGCTGCTGGTCATACCACCGTCTGCCTGAAGAAAACGTGTGGAAAATAAGAGTGTTTGTGTGTCATGTAATTGGAAAGCCTGGTTTGTATTTTGATAAAAGAAAAACACACAAAACAGATTTTTATATCCTTTTATCGTTTAAAAATAAAATAATAATAATAACAGAAGAAGAATTTGAGAGTTGAATAATGTTTGTTCTTAGCTATGATTGTTCTTTTATTTAAGTGAGGTATTGCTTGGGATACTCACTTTTGTGTGTTATTTTGAATGTTGTTTGTGTTATTTGAGGGTTATTCGTGTTATTTATTTGTTGTTTGTGTTATGTGAGTGTTGTTTGTTTTATGTGTTGTTTGTGTTATAGTTTTGTGACAGAGTTAAGGGTTGGGATAAAATAGCCTAAGAACTTGAAGAACAATCTTACATTATCCTAGTAATCAGCTATTTTAAAAGGAAAGGAAAGGGAGGGGGGGAGTTAAGAAACTGAGATGAGGTCTTAAGACAACTGTCTGAACCTCCCCGCTTGTAAGACGTTGAACACAGTGCTAGTCCCTCCATTCTGGATATGAGACGGCACTCACTCTCCCTCGCAACACCATGTGACAACTAAGGCCAAGGAAGGAAAGTAGGGGACGGGACGTAGTAGAGAGCCTCTGGTGAGGGCAGGAGCCCTGTGTCAGGGCTGGAGAGGTGGAGCCTTCCTGAGCAGCTGTAGATGTGTGTGTGCTGCTGGCGGAGACTTTTGGGGTCTTGTTGTATCCTCTCAGTGATACGCTCTTGCAGTCTGAGGAATATTCATTTCCTTAGCATTTATTCCCTGCAAACTTAATCTCCCTTAGCATTAAGGTTATTCTCCCTGAGTCGTATCCCTGAACAGATGTGCCACAGTTAATTGCCAAAGTCTAATTGTAATCTACAGTAAATGTCAGCTTTTGAGAGTTTCTTTAACCTATGATTACTTTACAAAACTGAGAGAGAGAGAGAGAGAGAGAGAGAGAGAGAGAGAGAGAGAGAGAGAGAGAGAGAGAGAGAGAGAGAGAGAGGGAGAGAGAAAATCAATGATCTGTAGTCCATCTTTGTCTTGAGATGTTTATTCAGTTTATCAGTATTTGCTCATCCCCCATCATTACTATATCCCCTCATCTCCATCTGTCCTATACTGTATTTATGTCGTATTTAACTACATTTTATCTACCTGCATTATATCTACGTATATTTTATCTACCTATGTCGTATCTACATATTCTTATCTACGTACGCTATGCTAGCTCTATCATGCAGCTGTGTGTGTGTGTGTGTGTGTGTGTGTGTGTGTGTGCGTGTGTCTGTGTGTGTGTGTGTGTCTGTGTGTGTGTGTGTCTGTGTGTGTGTGTCTGTGTGTGTGTGTCTGTGTGTGTTTGTCAGTCTGTGTCTGTCACCCCCAACATATCAGAATTAATTAATTTAGGAAGGCAAGAGCGGCGATGAAACCAGGAATGCTAGACCTTCCCCTCCCCTCTCTCTCCCTCCCCAACCCCCCTCTCTCCCCTCCCCTTCTTCCCCTACCCCTCTGTCTCCCTCTCCCTCACCCTTCCCTCTGTATCCTCTTCCTCACCCTTCCCTTTGTCTCCTCTCCCCCATCCCTCTCTGTCCCCAGACAGGTTCCATTACCACTAACACACTTCACATTCCCCACCCCTCCTCTAAACCCCCCATACCCATTCTGCAACCCTCCTTCACCCTCACCTCTTCCCTACAACCCCTCCACACCCATCGTGCAATCACTCTTGCACCCCTTCTACAAGCCACATTCTCCCCCTACTCTTCAAACCCTCCTCCCTTTCAAATCCACAACATCCCACCCCCCACATCAGCCACTCCACACTAGGTCATACATCCATCCCACAAACAACAGCAGCCTCCACCATCCTCCTCTTCTCATCTACCTTACCTTTGATATACTACTGTTATAATCCAACATTTTCTACTCCCTGAGCCCGACCCTGGGACAGGATCGTCTGGTGCTTGCCTCGTCAATCAGGCTGTTGCTGCTCGCGGTCCACTAGCACACATATCCATCACAGCCTGGTTGGTCTGGCACTTTGTGGAGGTTCTTGTTAAGATTCCTCTTGAAAACTTCTACACTTGTTCCAGCGGTGTTTCTGCTACTTCTGGTAAGATGTTAAAAAGTCTGGGACCACGGATGTTGATACAATGTTTTCTTACTGTAATCACGGTGCTCCTATTTTTCACTGGATTTACTCTATATTTTCTCCCATGTCTCTCACGCCAGTATGAGATTTAGTACTAGGCCCTCAAGTACTGTTCAAGCGCTGATAACTCTCCTCTCCTGGATGGAACCGTCATCACTGAAAAATGTTAAAAACGAGAGAGCACAAGTGATTTGAACCTTGTCACTGTTCGTATTACTTCTCTAGTTTCGAAAGTTCCCATTATCCATCCTGTCATTTTCCTGGCTGACGTGACATTTGCCTCGTTACTGTGTTCTCTGAATGAAAGATCAGCTGACTAAATTACTCCCAGGTCCTTCACGTGTTCCTTTCGTTCTATTTGATGATCCTGTTGAGTTTTGCATACAGCGTTCCTTTTAAGTTCTTCATTCTTTCCATAACGAAGCAGCTGGAACTTATCACCGCTGACAGTCGAGTTATTCTCCGTTGCCCACTGTAAGACTTGGCTTATATCATCTTACAGTTTTTCGGTGTCTTCTATCCAGGGGATTTTTATGCTTATTTTGGTATCATTTTTTTTGTTATATCTATCATCCTCATTTTGTGTGGAGTCATCACATGATCCCATTTGTCAAACGCCTTTGTGAAATCCCTGAATATCACATCTGTGTTTTGGTCGTCTTCCAACGTCTCCGCAATTCTGTCATAATGGTTTGGTAAGTGAGACAACCATGATCTTCCTGCTCTAAATCTGCGCTGGTGTGGGTTGAGCAGATTGTGCTGTGCCATAAAATTTGCAAATTGGCGTCTTATTACTCTTTCGAAGACTTATATAATGTGTGATGTTAAGGGCTACTGGTCTGTAACTTTTGCTGAGTGCTCCGCTATCTCTATGCACTCTTTAAGAGTGCTATCTGCACTCTTTAAGAGTGCTATCTGCACTCTTTAAGGCCTCTGGAATGTCACCTAGATCTAAGCTCTTTCTCCTAAGGATGGTGAGTGCTCGTGCTAGTTATATTTGACACTCCTTTATAAATAAGGAATTCAATGAATGCCAGCGAGGTACTGCGTGAGTGAGCATGTTTTCTAATTATATTTTTAATTCTATGGGATTAGTGCTTATGTAAGTTATGTGATCTGTGCGGCCTTCAGAGATAATGAAAAAAATCTGCATCCTCCACCATGCTTCGGTTAATGGAATTACCGAGCAATGATTCACTCTGATGCTTTAGAATTTAACTCATTTCCTTTCCATCGGCACTTTGTGAGCCTCCTGTGAATAAAGGTCTAATTTTATGTATAATTCCTACGTATAATTTCTCGACGTATAATTTACTTTGCCCAGCTCTGGGATGATGGACATGTCTTCATAAAAATTTCATTTCTCCAGTGTATGGGATTAGCTGTCCTGAGAGATGGTAATTCCCAAGTGATAGTGACTCCAGCTCTGATGCAACGAAAACTGAAGATTCTGAAGCTGATGAACCGTTACTGGAATCAATGATGATATCCTCATTGTCCTACTGAAGTCTCCCAGCTCAGGCTGGCAGATTTCAACACCTTGCATGAGCTCCATCCTGCATCCTGCAAGAGGGGACCCCTAGTTAGCTTTTGTTTCAACTGCGGACCTGTCATACAGTAGCAACACACTCTTGATGTATACAGTTTCGTTTAATAATGAAAAACATCACTACCTGCTCTTTCCTTCATTACTCTCCCTAAATACCTCCCTTGTCTTGCTGCTACTTCCTTCATTCCAGCTTTATTTACCATTTCCCAGTCCTCACCAACAATCTCCACCATCCTTATCAACAATCTCCACCATCCTGTCACTTCTCTCTAGCACATCATATAGCTGGATTCACCTGTCACCTAATCTTCTACCTCCTTCACCTGCCCTCACCCATCTGCTCCAGATTTCTCCCTTAAAGCAACTCAATGTTCTTTCTTCCTTCCTCCTTCCCAAAGACTCATCGCTCAATAGCCCACAAAAGGCATAAGTTATAATAGACAGCGAAGAAGGAAATTATTTATATTAATCTTGAAATACTCATCAAGAGTAGAGAACTGAAAGAACAGGAGAGGACAAACAGATACCACAGGAACAACAAATGTGGAGAATATAACAAATGCCTTATTCCCTGAGGGGTATCAGAGAGTGAGGGAGGAAGGTTAAGACGCAGGATGAAAGGAGGCGGCAGTGTGGATTATAATAAACAAGTGAATCTTTGATGCATATTTTATGCGAAGCTCTAAACCTTCTTGGGTTATGCAGTGCAATCTAACTCTAAGTAAAAGATGCTTTGCAAGATTTTACTGACATCTTGCGTGTTCACGAGACATTTAACAAATGGATCTTTGATAAAATGGAAAATAGTAAATGGGTTAGTGTTGAGACTATTGTAACAGGAAAAGTAATAAAGATAATAATGGTAGTGATGTATAACCCTCCAGCAACCAAGAACAGAAGGCAGGAGTAGTAGCTTGAGGTGTGCAACACAGCAACAATAAACATTCATACAAAAACAGAAAAGCAAAGAAAAATATGGAGGTGAGTACTGTGCCATGGAGAAGAGACGTTATCGGTGTAGCACTCTCTGACTCTCTGACTTGACTCTGTTTACTCTTACTTTTTGCTTTGAATTCTAGAAAAGTTTAAAATCTTTCCACTCTTCTTGTTTTTTGTTTTTTTTACATGTATTGTGGGGACTATTACACCATAATCCCGCGTATCGAATGCTTTTGCAAAGTGTGTACGCACTATATTTGCACACTGTCTTTTTGTGCACCATGTCGTGATGGTCCAGTAATTGCAAGGGGCAGGAACGATCTGCTCTAAAACCATGTTGCCATGACTTGTGCAGTTGCCGTGAATCAACATAAATGTTGCCATGACTTGTGCAGTTGCCGTGAATCAACATAAATGTTGCCATGACTTGTGCAGTTGCCGTGAATCAACATAAATGTTGCCATGCCTTGTGCAGTTGCTGTGAATCAACATAAATGTTGCCATGACTTGTGCAGTTGCCGTGAATCAACATAAATGTTGCCATGCCTTGTGCAGTTGCTGTGAATCAACATAAATGTTGCCATGACTTGTGCAGTTGCTGTGAATCAACAAAGATAAAGATATTGCTCCTTAAAACTCATTGAAAGGTTTTAATACTGGGGGACGCCAGTGCTACTGATCCACAGTCCTGTGGTGCCGCCTCTGTGGAGTGGTGCTACAAGCACTGTGTTTAGCGGCTGCGGGATGACCCCCGCGTCTAGGGTCACTCTCCGTGGACAACGGAGACATAGCTGAGAAATTGCCCCTTCTCCAGGGTTCACCCTCTTAGAGATTAAACCCATGGTAACTCCCCAGTAGGGAGTTACACGCACACACACACACACACACACACACACACAACACACACACACACACACACACACACACAAACACACACACACACACACACTCACTCATAAACACAATTATTTAACGTTAACGTCCATAACGTGGAAACACCATTATCAAGTCTCTCTGAGTTTCTGCTGCCTCTATCACACGTGACGCCCACCGGAGGATATATACCGGTTATATATATATATATATATATATATATATATATATATATATATATATATATATATATATATATATATATATATATATATATAGGGAGAGAGAGAGGGAGAGGAAAGCTATATTAAGTAAAGATGTTTTCCGAAGGGAGAACCAAATTCACACGACCGCTGCCTTAACTCCCTTTCTCTCTCATCCCTCTTCATCTCTCTGTTTTCACTCTGTCCCTATCCTCTCTCTTCTTCTTCCTCCTCACCCTCACTCCTCCCCTCACCCATCCTCTCTCCTTCCCTTCCTCCTCCCCTCCTCCCTCCACTTCCTCCCCCTCCATCCCTCCTCTCATTCCTCCCTTACCTCACATACTCCTTCCTCACCTCCCCTTCCCTCCCACCCCTCCCTCCCACCCTCCACCTCACTCCCCCTCCTCCCTCACCTCCCCCCCTTTTCCTCCCTCACCTCCCACCCCCATCCCTCAACTCCCACCCTCCATCCCTCACCTCCCACCCTCCATCCCTCACCTCCCACCCTCCATCCCTCACCTCCCACCCTCCATCCCTCCCCTCCCCTCGCTCATTCCTTATGGCAATTCGCATGGGGATGCCAGGCCTCTTCTCCCTGGGTGGGTCACCAGGGTGAGTCACCAGTGTGGGTCACCAGGGTGAGTCACAAGGGTGGGTCACCTGGGGGGGTCACTTCGGTGGGTCACCAGGGTGGGTCACCAGGATGGGTCACCAGGGTGGGTCACCAGGGTGGGTCACCATGGTGAGTCACCTGGGTGGGTCACCAGGGTGGGTCACCAGGATGGGTCACCAGGGTGAGTCACCAAGGTGGATCACCAGGGTAGGGTCACCTGGGTGGGTCACCTGGGTGGGTCACCAGGATTGGTCACCATGGGGATCACCTTGGTCACCACGGTGGGTCACCAGGGTGGGTCACCAGGGAGGGTCACCAAGGTGGATTACCAGGGTCGGCTCACCTGGGTGAGTCACTTGGGAGGGTCACCAGGGGGGTCATCTGGGAGGGTCACCAGGGTGGGTCACCAGGGTGGGTCACCTGGGTGGGTCACCAGGGTGGGTCACCTGGGTGGGTCACCAGGGTGGGTCACCAGGGTGGGTCACCTGGGTAGGTCACCAAGGTGGGTCACCAGGGTGGGTCATCTGGGTGGGTCACCAGGGTGGGTCACCTAGGAGTGATGGAGAGAGAGACATACAAAATATACACCTGAGGAAGCTTTGTATTCTAATTCCTCGTAACACCTTCCAAGTGTTGCTAGGATGGTGTGGGGAGAGTGTGTATGGGGAGAGGAGGGTGTGGGGAGAGTGTGTGGGGAGAAGATTGTTTGGGGAGAAGGTGTAGGGAGAGTAGGGTGTGAGGAAAGGAGGGTGTGGGGAGAGGAGTGTGTGGGGAGAGAAGGGTGTGGGGAGAGTATGTGGGAAGAGGAGGTTGTGGGGAGACAGTGGAGTAGGGAAAGTAAGAAAATTGGGAAGACAGGAAGAAGAGAGGGAGAAAACATATGTTGAGGAAGAGAGAGAGAAGGGTAGAGAGAGGAGGGAGAAAATGAGGGAACAAATTTTAAGGGAGTAAAGAGGGTGGTATTCAAGGGAGGTTAAAATAGAGTGACTGTAGTCAGTCTTACTATTGTCAATCTTACTGTTGTTAATCTTACTGTTGTTAATCGTACTGTTGTCAATCTTACTGTTGTCACTCTTACTGTTGTCAATCTTACTGTTGTCACTCTTACTGTTGTCACTCTTACTGTTGTCAATATTACTGCTGTCAATCTTACTGTTGCCAGTCTTCCTGTTGTCAGTCTTACTGTTGTCAGGCTTACTGTTGTCAGTCTTACTGTTGTCAGGCTTACTGTTGTCAGGCTTACTGTTGTCAGGCTTACTGTTGTCAATTTTACTGTTGTCAATCTTACTGTTGTCAATCTTACTGTTATCAATTTTAATGTTGTTAGTCTTACTGTTGTCAATCATACTGCTGTCAATTTTACTGTTGTCAATCTTATTGCTGTCAATATTACTGTTGTCAGTCTTACTGTTGTCAATCTTACTGTTGCCAATTTTACTGTTGTCAGCCTTATTGTTGTCAGTTTTACTGTTGTCAGTCTTATAGTTGTCAATTTTACTGTTGTCAATCTTATTGGTGTCAATTTTACTGTTGTCAGTCTTATTGTTGTCAATATTACTGTTGCCAGTTTTATTGTTGTCAATCTTATTGTTGCCAATTTTACTGTTGTCAATCTTACTGTTGTCAATTTTACTTTTGTCAGTCTTATTGTTGTCAGTTTTACTGTTGTCAATCTTATTGGTGTCAATTTTATTGTTGTCAATCTTATTGTTGCCAATTTTACTGTTGTCAGTCTTATTGTTGTCAGTCTTACTGTTGTCAGTCTTACTGTTGTCAATTTTACTGTTGTCAATCTTACTGTTCTTACGATATTTCCATTAACACACACACACACAGGAGCTATGGATCGACCCCTGCAACCACAAATAGGTGAGTACATACACACACTCACATACACACACATACACACACACACAATCAAGGAAAAAGATCTTGGGGTGAGTATAACACCAGGAACATCTCCTGAGGCGCACATCAACCAAACCTAAGAACAGCATTCCGACATCTTAATAAAGAATCGTTCAGGACATTGTACACTGTGTACGTTAGGCCCATACTGGAGTATGCAGCACCAGTTTGGAACCCACACCTAGCCAAGCACGTAAAGAAGCTAGAGAAAGTGCAAAGGTTTGCAACAAGACTAGTCCCGGAGCTAAGGGGTATGTCCTACGGGGAGAGGTTAAGGGGAATCGACCTGACGACACTGGAGGACAGGAGAGATAGGGGGGACATGATAACGACATATAAAATACTGAGAGGAATTGACAAGGTGGACAAAGACAGAATGTTCCAGAGATGGGACACAGCAACATGGGGACACAGTTGGAAGTTGAAGACTCAGATGAATCACAGGGATGTTAGGATGTATTTCTTCAGTCACAGAGTTGTCAGGAAGTGGAATAGCTTGGGAAGCGATGTAGTGGAGGCAGGATCCATTCATAGCTTTAAGAAGAGGTATGATAAAGCTCATGGCGCAGGGAGAGTGACCCAGTAGCGGCCAGTGTAGATGCGGGGCCAGGAGCTATGTTTCGACCCCTGCAACCACAACTAGGTGAGTACAACTAGGTGAGTACACACACACACACACACACACACACACACGGGGCCAGAAGCTATGACTCGAACCCTACAACCACAATTATGTGAGTACATGGCGCTGGGTACTAATGTTGTCCCAGTTTTTAAGAAAGGAGACAGACAGACAGCACTAAACTACAGACCAGTGTCACTTTTATGTATAGTATTCAAAGTCATGGAGAAGATTATCAGTGGTGGAGCAACTGATAACCCGTGGTGGAGTACATGATAACCAGGACGGTTTCAGGGAAGGGAAATCCTGTGTCACAAACCTACTGGAGCTTTACGACAAAGTGACAGAAGTAAGACAGGAGAGAGAGAGAGGTGAGTAGACTGCATTTTCTTGGACTGTAAGAAGGCTTTCGACACAGTTCCGCACAAGAGATTATTGCAAATGGTAGAGGAGCAGGCAGGTATAACAGGAAAGGCATTGCAATGGATCAGAGAATACCTGAGAAGAAGGAAACAACGAGTGATGGTACGTGACGAGGTGTCAGAGTGGGCGCCTGTGACTAGCGGGGTTCCACAAGGGTCAGTCCTAGGGCCGTTGCTGTTTTTGGAATATGTGTAATTGACATGACGGAAGGGATAATTTCCCAGGTGTCCCTTTTTGCAGACGATGTGCAGCTAATGCGAAGAATTCAAACGGATGAGGATCAGGTAGGACTAAAAAGGGATCTGGACAGCCTGCAAGCCTGGTCCAACAACTGACTCCTGGAGTTCAACCCCACCAAGTGCAAAGTCATGAAGATTGAGGAAGGTCAAACAAGACCGCAGACAGAGTACAGGCTAGGGGGCCAAAGACTGCAAACTTCGCACAAGGAAAAGGATCTTGGGGTGAGTATAATACCGAGCACATCTCCTGAAGCACACATCAACCAAATAACTTCTGCAGCATATGGGTGCCTGGCAAACCTAAGAACAACATTTCTACACCTAAGTAAGGAATCGTTCAAGTTTGGAACTCACACCTGCTCCAGCACGTCAAAAAAATTTAAGAAAGTGCAAAGGTTTGCAAGAAGACTAGTTCCGGAGCTAAGGAGTATGTCCTACGAGGAGATGTTAAGGAAAATCGATCTGACGACACTGGAGGACAGGAGGGATAAGGGAGACATGGTAACGACAAGTAAAATACTGAGAGGAATTGACAAGGTGGACAGACAGGATGTTTCAGAGATGGGACACAGCAACAAGGGGACACAGTTGGAAGTTGAAGACTCAGATGAGTCACAGGGATGTTAAGAAGTATTTCTTCTGTCGTAGAGTTGTCAGGAAGTAGAGCAATCCTGAGAGTGATGTAATGGAGGCAGGAAATATACAAAGCTTTAAGAAGATGAATGATAAAGCTCATGGAGCATGGAGAGAGTGGACCTAGTAGCGACCAGTGAAGAGGCGGTGCCAGGAGCTATGACTCGACCGCTGCAACCACACACACATACACACACACTAATGTATTATAGAGTATTGTTGTAGTCTTCGATACAAGACGTCTCGTGATCCCCTTTCCCCCTTTTTTTGTTTTCAGAAACTCAATTTGGAGAGAACTTTAGACGACGTTTCGGTCTGTCTTGGACCATTATCAGATCAGGGATGGACAGAAAAGTTGCCTAAGGTTTATTCTTCTTCACGGTGTGAGGTAATTGTGAGTTATACCTGCCACCTCATTCTGACTTATTCTTCAGTCCCTCTTTCTCCTTCTCCTCCTCCTCCTCCTCTTCCTCCTCCTCCTCCCCTCTTCTTCCTCCTCCTCCTACTCCTTCCTTCTACTAGCGACCTGCAACCAATTTGTCCCCTTAAATCGCTCTCACGGGAGATATTGCGGGTGCGTGAGGGAGAGTAGCAACAAGGAGGGAGGGAAGAAGGGAGAGAAGGGAGGGAGGGATGGAGACAAGGAAGGAGAAAACGAGAGGGAGGGAAGGCAGGTTAGTAGGGAGGGAAATAGGGAGTGAAGCGACAGATAAGAAGGGAAGTAACAAGCAAGGGCGGGGAAGGAAGGGAATGGGAGAGGGGAGGGGAGAATGGAGAGGGGAGGGGAGAGGGGATGGGAGGGGAGAGGGGAGGGCAGGGGAGAGAAGGATGGAAAGTTGGGTACCCACACCACGCCTGTTAATACATGTTGCTTCGCTTATTGCTAAAGTTGATCCAATACTGTTCTTCTCCCTCCCATCCCCTCCACTCCCCTCCTCTCTCTTCCCCTCCTTTCCCCTCCCCTTCCCTCCCCTCCCCTCCCCGCCCCTTTCCCACCCCTTGAACCAACAGGTATTTTCCTTTCTCTCCTCTCTTAATTTCTTTACCTCTCCCGCCCCCTACAATTCTCCCTTTGTGCCCCGCCCCCTTCCTCATCGTCCCCCCTCCTCCTCCTCCTCCTCCTCTTCTCTCTCAATCCTGAGTGAGCTAAACGACAAGGTAAGTTAATGCTGGATAATTGTATTGTTATTATGTGTGTGTGTGTGTGTGTGTGTGTGTGTGTGTGTGTGTGTGTGTGTGTGTGTGTGTGGTGGGGGTTTGGGGGAGTGTGTGTGTGTGTGTGGTGTGTGTGTGTGTGAGTGTGTGGTGTGTGTGTGTGTGTTGAATTTGATGTATGTGGTTTTGTTGTGTGTGTGTGATGTGCGTTTTTGGTGTGTGTGTGTGTGTGTGTGTGTGTGTGTGTGTGTGTGTGTGTGTGTGATGTGTGCGTGTGTGTGTGTGTGTGAGTGTGTGTGTGTGTGTGTGAGTGTGTGTGTACTCACCTAGTTGCTCACCTAGTTGTGGTTGCAGGGGTCGATTCATAGCTCCTGGCCCTGCATCTTCACTGGCCGCTACTGGGTCTCTCTCCCTTCGCCATGAGCTTCATCATACCTCTTCTTAAAGCTGTGTATGGATCCTGCCTCCACTACATCGCTTCAAAAGCTATTCCACTTCCTGACAACTCTGTGACTGAAGAAATACTTCCTAACATCCCTGTGATTCATCTGAGTCTTCAACTTCCAACTGTGTCCCCTTGTTGCTGTGTCCCATCTCTGGAACATTCTGTCTTTGTCCACCTTGTCAATTCCTCTCAGTATCTTATATGTCGTTATCATGTCCTCCCTATCTCTCCTGTCCTCCAGTGTCGTCAGGTCGATTTCCCTTAACCTCTCCTCGTAGGCCATACCCCTTAGCTCAGGGACTAGTCTTGTTGCAAACCTTTGCACTTTCGTGTGTGTGTGTGTGTGTGTGTGTGTGTGTACTCACCTAATTGTGGTTGCAGGGGTCGAGACTCAGCTCCTGGCCCCGCCTCTTCGCTGTCTGCTACTGGGTCTCTGCTCTCCCTGCTCCATGAGCTTTATCATACCTTGTCTTAAAACTATGTATGGTTCCTGCCTCCACTATATCTTTCTCTAGACTATTCCACTTCCTGACTACTCTGTGGCTGAAGAAATGCTTCCTAACATCCCTTTGACTCATCTGAGTCTTCAGCTTCCAGTTGTGTCCCCTTGTTTCTGTGTTCCCTCTCTGAAACATCCTGTCACTATCTACCTTGTCAATTCCCCACAGTATTTTGTATGTCGTTATCATGTCTCCTCTGACCCTTCTTTCCTCCAGTGTTGTTAGTCCTATTTCCCTCAATCTTTCTTCATAAGACAGACCCCTGAGTTGTGGAACTAACCTTGTCGCAAACCTTTGCACTTTCTCTAGTTTCTTTACGTGCTGTGTGTGTGTGTGTGTGTGTGTGTGTGTGTGTGTGTGTGTGTGTGTGTGAGTGTGTGTGTGTGTGTGTGTGTGTGTGTGTGTGTGTGTGTATGTGTGTGTGTAGTTGTACTCACCTATTTGTGGTTACAGGGTTCGAGACTCAGCTCCTGGCCCCGCCAGGTTCTCTCTCTCCCTGCACCATGAGCTTTATCATACCTCGTCTTAACGATATGTATGGTTCCTGCCTCCACTACCTCACTTGCCAGACTATTCCACTTCCTGACCACTCTGTGACTGAAGAAATACTTCCTAACATCCCTTTGACTCATCTGAGTCTTCAACTTCCAATTGTGACCCCTTGTTTCTGTGTCCCATCTCTGGAACATCATGTCTCTGTCCACCTTATCTATTTCTCACAGTATTTTGTATGTCGTTATCATGTCTTCTCTAACCCTCCTGTCCTCCAGTGTCGTCAGGCCGATTTCCCTTAACCTTTCTTAGTAGGACATTCCCCTTAGCTCTGGAACTAGCCTTGTTGCAAACCTTTGCACTTTCTCTAAGTTCTTGACCTGCTTGACCAGGTGTGGGTTCCAAACTGGTGCTGCATACTCCAGTAAGGGCCTGACGTACACAGTGTACAGTGTCTTGAACGATTCCTTACTGAGGTATCGGAACGCTATTCTCAGTTTTGCCAGGCGCCCATATGCTGCACCAGTTATTTGGTTGATGTGTGCTTCCGGAGACGTGTTCGGTGTTATACTCACCCCAAGATCTTTCTCCTTGAGTGAAGTTTGCAGTCTTTGACCACCTAGCCTATACTCTGTCTGCGGTCTTCTTTGCCCTTCCCCGATCTTCATGACTTTGCATTTAGCGGGGTTAAATTCGAGTAGCCAGTTGGTGGACCACGTGTCCAGCCTGTCCAGGTCGCTTTGTAGCCCTGCCTGATCCTCATCTGATTTGATTCTTCTCATTAACGTCACATCGTCTGCAAACAGGGACGCTTCTGAGTCTATCCCTACCGTCATGCCATTCACATATACCAAGAACAGCACTGGTCCTAGGACTGAACCCTGTGGAACCCCGCTCGTCACAGGCGCCCATTGTGATACCTCATCTCGTACCATGACCCGTTGTTGCCTCCCTGTCAGGTATTCTCGGATCCATTGCAGTGCCCTTCCTGTTATACGTGCATGATGCTCTATCTTCTGCACTAATCTCCTGAGGGGAACTGTATCGAAGGCTTTCTTGCAGTCCAAGAAAATGCTGTCAACTCACCCCTCTCTCTCTCTTGTCTTACTTATGTTACGTTGTCGTAAAACTCCAGAAGGTTTTTGACACATGATTTGCCTTTCCTGAACCCGTGCTGACTGTCGTTTATAATCACGTTCCGTTCCAGATGCACTACCACTCTCCTCCTGATAATCTTCTCCATGACTTTGCATACTATACACGTCAGTGACACTGGTCTATAGTTTAGTGCCTCGCTTCTGTCTCCTTTCTTAAAAATGGGAACTACATTTACCGTCTTCCATACCTCAGGTAGTTGTCCAGTTTCAAGGGATGTGTTGAAAATTGTGGTTAGTGGCACATACAGCATCTCTGCTCCCTCTCTAAGGACCCACGGGGAGATGTTGTCTGGTCCCATCGCTTTTGAGGTATCAAGGTCACTGAGCAGTTTCTTCCCCTCCTCCTCAGTTGTGTGTATGTCATCCAACACTTGGTATATTCCTTGTTGGTCTCCCACTCTGTACTGTCTTCCCAGAGTCCTTATTGTCTCCACCGTAAATACTTCCTTAAATCTCGTGTTGAGCTCCTCACATACCTGTGTGTGTGTGTGTGTGTGTGTGTGTGTGTGTGTGTGTGTGTGTGTGTGTGTGTGTGTGTGCACTAGTTGTTTCTAGGTTTTCTTTATAATCTAGTATTCTGCTGTCCTCACCTCATCTCACCTCATCTCACTTCACCTCACCTCACATCCCTTCACTTCACCTCACATCACCTCGCTTCAACTTACTTTACCTCACCACACTTCAGATCACTTCACTTCACCTCACCTCACCTCACTTCACCTCACCTCAACTCACTTCACATTACCTCGCTTCACCTCACCTCACCTCACTTCACTTCATCTCACCTCCTAGCCAATCATATTGTCAGCAGAACTATGCTAGGAGGGATAGTGATTCTAGCCAATCATATTCCCAGGAGCCATTACAGACCTTGTGCAGAAGAGAAGAGTCCATGCTTGTCCGAATATTGATAGCAGAATCCTTGAAGCAGCTGTTGCCTGGGATCATATGGGCGAGAGCAGAGAGAGAGAGAGAGCATGATGATATGAGATGAGAGAGTTAGAGTTTGGAGAGAGAGAGAGAGAGAGAGAGAGAGAGAGAGAGAGAGAGAGAGAGAGAGAGAGAGAGAGAGAGAGAGAGAGAGAGAGAGAGAGAGAGAGAGAGAGAGAGAGAGAGAGAGAGAGAGAGAGAGAGAGAGAGAGAGAGAGAAAGGCGCTCTGAGAAAAAAGTGTTTATTGCCAATATGGCTGACATCGTCCCTCACCAGTACACTGCAAAGGCGGAAAGGAAATAGGTGAAGGGTGATAAAGGGAGAATATAGGTGAGAAATGGGTGATCTGTAGAGGGAAAGAGAGAGAAAGAGAGAGAGAGACATACTCATCTACAAGAGCTTGCCAGTAGTGATAAATGGGTAAGATTTCCCTCCTTATTGCCCTAGAGAACCCGTTGAGTGGAGGCTGATCTCTCCCTTACCCCCGCCCACCCCCAAGAGGCCTCCACCGCCTAACAGTTTGGGGAAGGGGTGGTTGTGGTGGTGATAGTGGTAGTGGTGGTGGTAGTGGTGAAGATAGTGGTGGTGGTGGTGGTGGTTGTGATAGTGGTGGTGGTGGTGGTAGTAGTGGTGGTGGTGGTGGTTGTGGTGGTGGTAGTAGTGGTGGTGGTGGTGGTGGTGGTGGTGGTTGTGGTGGTGGTAGTAGTGGTGGTGGTGGTGGTGGTGGTGGTAGTAGTGATGCTGGTGGTGGTGGTGATAGTAGTGGTGGTGGTGGAGAAAGAGGACTAGAAGGGAAAAAGAGGAGAGAAGAGGATATAGAGGAAAGATTTAAGAATAAAACATGGAAGGAAAGAAGAGAATAACGTTTCGACATCTCAGTAAGAAATCGTTCAAGACACTGTACACCGTGTACGTCAGGCCTATACTGGAGTATGCAGCACCAGTGTGGAACCCACACCTAGTCAAGCACGTCAAGAAATTAAAGAAAGTGCAAAAGTTTGCAACAAGAGTAGTCCCTGAGCTATGGCGAATGTTTTATAAGGAGAGGTTAAGGGAAATCAACCTGACGACACTGGAGGACAGGAGAGATAGGGAGGACATGATAACGAAGTATAAAATACTGAGAGGCATTGACAAGGTGGATAGGGACAGAATGCTTCAGAGATGGGAACAGGAAATAGGTAAGTACATACACACATACACACACATACATACATATATATATATATATATATATATATATATATATATATATATATATATATATATATATATATATATATATATATGCGTATAGGAATTCTGTTTTAGGCTGTGGACTATAGCCTCCACTATAAACGAATCTCATTTAAAAAAGCCACCACCATTATTATATAATGAACGTTAATCTTGTTTGATGATAACATTTTCTACAATGTTTCACCCAAGCCAAGTGGAACAAGAGACAATGACTTTAGCTTCTGGCCAATTTGCCATGTTATTGCAGACTCTGATATGGCTGAAAATCGCATTTGATTCTTGAACAATCCGTATTTAACATTTGCGTTGTGATATCCTAATATCTAGAGGTTTGCCAGTCTGTCCCACGTAAGATAAGTCACACCCTTTGCAACGAATTCTATACACACCAGCAATACAATGTTATGGAGAATTCGTCATCAAAATGCTTTTAACTGTCCGTGTATTCTTAGAAACTACTTATATATTAAATCTTTTAAAATCATTCGGCAGGACAGATAAATTCTCATTGTATGGGAGAACTAAAACATTCTTGACCTGAGGTGTTATCCTAGATTCAGTCTTATGATAAGTTTTTCTAGCTGCCTGCAACCCTGACTTCACAAAATCTCTAGGGTACCGCAGCTTCGTGCCAATATCAGATATTTTCCTAATTTCTCCATCGAGAAATTCCGGGCTACGTGCTGGGTAAGCTCCCAGAAACATGCTGCAAAAGACACTCCCTTTTACTCTGGCCTACTGGTTGGAATAATAGTGGATATATGAGCACATATTATTGGTCTTGTTATATACTGTAAACTTGAACTCTCTCTATCATCACGGTGTATCAACACATCCTCCCCAAAACTCCAACACTTCTTTTCACAACTCCAACACCCTCCCCATAACTCCAACACTCCTTCTCAGAACTCCAATATCCTCCCCACAACTCCAACACCCTCCCTACAGCTTACTCTATCACCCTCCTTTCACCTCTATAAACACATTCCCCTCACCAACAACACCCCACATCAAGCTCACCTCTCTCCCCTACACCAACATCCCCTCCTCTCTCCGACTCCAACGTCAGTCCTTTCTCCCACACCAACATCGCCCCTCTCCCCCACATCTCATAAAACCAGCACCAACATTTCTTTACTCACTTTAAAAAGCAATTTTCTTCACATGTGTTTAAAGGTTATGGAATTACAGAGCTGCTGAGTTATTGAGTGTATGTATACGTGGTATCTGCCACCATCTTGAGAGAGGTGAGTTGCATCTGCAAGGATTCTGACGCTCTTTTATGTGCCTTTCATTGGCTTTTGGGCTCGTTTTTTTTTTCCTCTCGGTCTTTCATTGGCTGATTACTAGCCTTGTGGTTTTTTTTTTGGCCTGTCATTGGCTACTTGCTAGGCTTGTGTTCATTTCGGTCTCTCATTGGCTGTATAATAAGCTTATGTAAAATTTTAATAGCTTGTCATTGGCTACTTACTGGCCTTGCTGTGTTCCTCTTGGCCTTCCATTGGCTACTTATTGGCCTTCCCGTGTTCTTCTTGGCCACCTATTGGCTACTTACTGGCCTTGCTGTGTTCCTCCTGGCCTCCCATTGGCTACTTGCTGGGCCACCGAGTTCCCAGGGACTTAAAAGAAACCATCAACTCTGCAGACGAGTTAGGTGAATGATAATTTCAGCAATAATATCTATATATGCGGCCCAGCATAGTATAGATGTTGATCAGACCCTGATCCATCGCGAGGCCTGGTCATGGAGCGGGCAGCGGGGGCGTTGACCCCCGGAACACCTTCCAGTTATACTCCAGGTATATCTATAGTCATCACGGGTCCTTTGTGTGACGTGAGGCACTGACCTCCAGGTGTCAGCATCATCATGGTCTTCCTCACTCATTGACTCCTCATCTTTGTTGACAACAAGTCCACTACCTGTCATGTAAATAAATTTGAGTTGGGTTGTCAGTCAGTGAGGTGTATTTTAGACGTGAGGAATGCAGACATTTCCCTTTGATTTGGTGCCAGCAAACGTTCCTATCGCGTTACGTGCCAGCAAACGTCTCTGTGTTAGCGCCTGCAAACTTTTCTATCTAATTTAATGTCTACAAACGTGTCTGTCTCAAAACAGTAGATGGTGATTCTTCTCGTTTCCTCTTTTAAGATGGTTTCCAGATGCGTGCCAACAGGTGTGTGTGTGTGCAAGCAGGTGTGTATGTGTGTGCAAGCAGGTGTGAGTGTGTGTGTGGACATTGCAACTTGACCTAGTACATATGGCAGATAAAAAATAAATAAATACGAGCACCGGCAATTAAAACCTGATCAACTACAGCACAAGCCCGTCAAGCCATCATGTCAAGTGTTACTGGTGTTGCATATAACTTCTGTGTAGTGTTGCTGTATAATATTAAGCATGCAGGTATTATATATATACGTGTGTCATATTGCTAACCCTAAGCGCAAAATCCTCTTAGACTCGAACTGGATCGAGGAAAAATATTTACAATAACTGCGCCTCCTGCCTGCGTCCAGGCTTCTCTGTTTACTACCAGGAAAATCCTTCTCACCGCCTCCCTTTTATTTTTTCCCTCCAGCGGAAGCACAAGCAAAGACTGATTCCCTTGGAACAACCTCTTTTTTTCCTTCTAATAAATCGAGGCCTATGTGAAGACTTACCTGGAAGACTCTCCTTGAAGACCTTCCACTGGAAGACTCTCCTTGAAGACCTTCCACTGGAAGACTCTCCTTGAAGACCTTCCACTGGAAGACTC
Source organism: Cherax destructor (assembly GCA_009830355.1). Taxonomy (NCBI): domain Eukaryota; kingdom Metazoa; phylum Arthropoda; class Malacostraca; order Decapoda; family Parastacidae; genus Cherax; species Cherax destructor. The sequence goes on from WNWK01000973.1 coordinate 60,695, forward strand.
TCCTTGATGACCTTCCACTGAAAGACTCTCCTTGAAGACCTTCCACTGAAAGACTCTCCTTGAAGACCTTCCACTCGAAGACTCTCCTTGAAGATCTTCAACTGGAAAACTCTCCTTGAAGACCTCACCTGGAAGCCTCTTCTTGAAGATTCTCCTTCAAGACTTGCCCCTGGAAGACTCTCCTTCAAGATCTTCCCCTGGAAGACTCTCCTTCAAGACCTCCCCCTGGAAGACTTTCCTTCAAGACCTATCCCTGGAAGACTCTCCATGAAAATTTCCCAAGGAGAATCTCTTAGAATCTTAGAGGAAGCCATCATCCCCCTTCCCCCCGCCTCTACCTTGCAAGGCTTCCCCAGAAAAAATAATAATCACAGAAAGAACCCCCTGAAAAGAAACCCCTAGAAGCCCCCTTGGAAAGAACCCCCACCCCCCTATAGAAGGAAGGAGTGTGGGTGTTCTGAGTGAGGCTGCCGGTGGATGCTGGGCACAGATGATTGGCTCTTCCCACCATAAATCGTGCAAGTGTCTCCTCTCAGGGAAATCTTGGGCCAGCGGTGGTCACTAGCCGTCTGACAGATGGTGCAGTCAGCTGGTCTCCGGCCAAAGACACGGGATCACAGGGGTGGGTGAGGAATAGGTAGGAAGGTGGATGTTGTTGTTGTGGTAGGTGGGAGTGATGGGTGGTGGTGGAAGTGTTGAGGAGAGTGGGGCTAGTAGATGCTAGTGGTAGGTGAGGATGGTGGTGGTGGTGGTGCTGTTAGTTTAGGCGACGGTGGTGTAGGGGTGGTAGGTGAGGATGGTGGTGATTTTAAAGGGTGGTGGGGGATTTGTTGGTGGTAGTGGTGGTCGAGGTGATGGTGATAGCAGTAGTGGTAATAGTAGCAGTGCTGCTGCTAGTAGTGGTAGTGGTGGTGGTGCTGCTGCTAGTAGTGGTAGTGGTGGTGGTGCTGCTGCTGCTAGTAGTGGTAGTGGTGGTGGTGCTGCTGCTAGTAATGGTAGTGGTGGTGGTGCTGCTGCTGCTAGTAGTGGTAGTGGTGGTGGTGCTGCTGCTGCTAGTAGTGGTAGTAGTGGTGGTGGTGCTGCTGCTAGTAGTGGTAGTGGTGGTGCTGCTGCTGCTAGTAGTGGTGGTGGTGCTGCTGCTGCTAGTAGTGGACTCAGGAAGGAACTACAGCACCTCACTAAGCCAAAAACCAAAATAACTCAGAGACCAAGATAGATTTTTCACCGTACACCCTGCACAACCACCCTAGCTGAGAGTTGGGTTACAGCTCCAGTAGCCACTTGTCAGACCAGACCTGCAGCCTGTTCATTTGTATACTTTCCTGGTCCTCATCTACTTGTATTCTCATTATTTTCACATCATCTGCGAGCAGGGATACTTCTGAGTTTATTCCTTCCATCAAGGAAGGAACTGGAGGCACAGCCAGTGGTAGGTATACAAGAAATAGTGATGGTCCTAGTACTGAACCTTGTGGAACCCCGCTCGTCACATGCACCCTTGCTAATACCTCTTCACGGACCATCACCTGTTATTTCCTTCCTGTTATGTATGCCTTGATTTATTGCAGTGTTTTCCTTGTTATTCCTGCCTGCTCCTCTAGTTTTTTACCTGTCTCCTGTGCGGTACTGTCAAACGTTTTCCTACAATCCAAGAAAATGCAGTCTGTTACCTTGTCGTAGAACTCCAGTAGGTTTGAAACACAGGATTTCCTATCCCTAAAGCCGTGCTGGTTGTCGTGTATGAACCCACTCTTTTCTAGGTGCTCCATCACTCTTCTGATAATCTTCTCCATAACCTTGCATACTTTGCACATCAGTGACACTGGTCTGTATTAACGCTGCCTGTCTCCTTTCTTAAAAAACTGGGGCTATATTTATTCTCTTCCACACTTCCGACAGTTTCTGTGTGTCGATTGATTTATTGAAGATTGTTGGTAACAGCACACTCAGTGCCTTTGCTTCCTCTCTCAGGACTCATGGAGAGATATCTGATTCCACTGCCTTCGCAGTATCTCGCTCACACAACAACGTCTTCAACGCCTACCCCAGGGGTCTCCAAACTGCGACCCGCGGGCCGCATGCGACCCGCCACAAGATTTTATGCGGCCCACAGCAGGTTGAAATATTTATAAATAGTAAAACTAATAAACCCTCATTATCAGTCACTTAAAGTTAAGGATTTTGTTGCTTGTAACAATTTATATATCAAAATTTGTTCAAATTTTAGTTCTAATCCTTTCATTTTTCAGATATACCCTTCTGTTATGGCAGGAAAAAGGAAAAGAACAGTGCAGAGTGAGTGCCGCTGTTTAGTGAAGAATGGGCGTAAAGTACTTTTTACAAGCAGGTGATAAAGCCTTGTGTGTCGTATGCCACGAAACTGTTGCAGTTTTGACGTAGTACAATGTACGTCGGCACTATGAGACCAAACATAAATTATTCCCAGTTCACAGGAACACGGCGTTCGGAAAAAATTGAATCAATGGAAGTCAGGTTACTTTATCAACAAGAGTTTTTTTACGCAGAAGAGAACTGAAAATGAAGCTTTAACCAGATACAAAGTAGTTTATGCGTTACCTAATAGAGGAAAGTCATTTGTCGATGGAGATTTGATCAAAGTGCGTATGACTGAAGCAGTGGCAGAGTTATGTCCAGAAATAGTAAATCTGTTCAAAATCCTCAGTCTTGTGCCGAATACTATGCTCGTGGAATTTAGGAAATAAGAAGCAATATATTTCATCAAACTGCGGACAAAGCAAGAAATTTTCAGTTATATTTTCTCTCTCTTGATGAATCGAATGATGTGAGCGACACATCAAGACTCCTGGTATTCATCAGTGGCGTCGATAATAAATTTAACGTCACACAAGAATTAGCATCAACACACAGCATGACCAACACAGGAACCAGACTTGTTCTTCCCCAGGGAAGAACAAGTCTGGGGTGAAGAAGGTGAAGAAGATGGTGGGTTCTTAAAGGCCATGATGTGGCTATGTCTTGCGCTCGGAAACTTGTTGTTTCAACAGTGAATTTCATTCGATCTTCACGGGCTTAATCATCGCCAGTTTCCTGATTTTCTGAAAGAAACTGAATCTGAGTTCGTTGACTTGCCTTATCACGCAGCGGTTCAATGGCTTAGTTGTGGAGAGGTTCTACCACGGTTCTTTCAGCTCACAAAGGAAATTGATTCATTTCTCGAGGAGAAAAATCGAACCGAATCACTTTTATCAAACGCTGACTGGCTTTGGAAACTGGCATTTTTTTTTGCAGACGTGACAAGCCATGTGAATCAATTGAATCTGAAGTTGCAAGGTGAAACAAATTTGATTTGTGATTTATTCAGACATGTCAAGGCATTAAGGGTAAAAATTGATGCTGTTTGAAGGACAGGTGAAGGTTTCTCACTTGGTTCATTTACCAGGTTGTGAAAAATTCCATGAAGAAAGTGAAGCAGAATTTTCTTCATCATTTGCAACATTAATGACTTGCAACATTAATGACATGCAACATTAATGACTTGCAACAATAATGACTTGCAACAACAATTTCACAAAAGATTTTCTGATTTGATGGAAAAATAGATGAAATAAAGCTGTTTCAAAATCCATTTGACTGCAGTGTTGAAACTAAACCTATCTTTAATGCTTATAATTATAAGTATAATTTTTAAAGAGGTAAAGTGGTAAGCCAGTGGAAGGTCTCAGTCAGGGGATCAAAAGCTCCAGTTGCTGGTCATCATATGACTAAGACTCGCGTCAGGAAACACTTGTCCTGTTTCCCGACAAATCTTACCTGACCTAACCTGCAATATTGCAACACCGGCAAGTCAGTTTCAAATGGAAATTATTGATCTCCTTTCAGATGAGATGCGGAGAAAAATGTATAAAGAAGGAAATCTGATCCAATTTTATGAATGTTTAGAGTCTGAAAAGTTTCCAAATTTGACGCCATTTGCTTGTGGATTGGTATCAGTTTTGGTACAGCGTACCAAATAAAGTATGTAAAGTCCAAATATTGCACAAACTTACCTGACGAACATTTGAAGTCCATATTAATAAGTGGCTCCTGAAGCTTCGAACCTCAGTTCAGCAATATAAAATGAAAACCAATCCGATCATTCCCATTAATCTTCTGCAAATTAATCTTGTGTCAGCAGCTTTTCTCATCTGCGCTGACCCCCGAAACCCTCTCCAGGTATACTCAGGTATACTCCAGGTATACTCAGGTATACCGTCAGAGCATTGGATTATGTTTGACATTTTTACACATTATAGATCATTTATAAGCGTAAGAACGATATTGTGTCTTCTGAATCATATCATGATGATATGATGATATGATTCACAACAGAAGGATTCTAATGAAACTTATTCATTCATTTAAATTTTATTAATTCACTTATATTCATTTCTAAGTCTGATTTTTTTCTTTGGCTCGTGTACAATATACGATGTGACCCTCGTAGGGAAAAGTTTGGAGACCACTGCTGTGTCCTGTCGCGTGTTGGTGTGTTTGTTTGTTTGTGTGTGTGTGTGTGTGCGTGTGTGTGTGTGTACTCACCTAGTTGTACTCACCTAGTTGTGGTTGCAGGGGTCGAGTCATACCTCCTGGCCCCGCCTCTTCACTGGCCGCTACTGGGTCACTCTCCCTGCTCCATGAGCTTTATCATACCTCTTCTTAAAGCTATGAATGGATCCTGCCTCCACTACATCACTTCCTAAACTATTCCACTTCCCGACCACTCTGTAACTGAAGAAATACTTCCTAACATCCCTGTGATTCATCTGAGTCTTCAACTTCCAACTGTGTCCCCTTGTTGCTGTGTCCCATCTCTGGAACATTCTGTCTCTGTCCACCTTGTCAATTCCTCTCAGTATCCTATATGTCGTTATCATGTCCCCCCTATCTCTCCTGTCCTCCAGTCTCGTCAGGTCGATTTCCCTTAACCTCTTCTCGTAGGACATACCCCATAGCTCCGGGACTAGTCTTGTTGCAAACCTTTGCATTTTCTCTAGCTTCTTCACGTGCTTGGCTAGGTGTAGGTTCCAAACTGGTGCTGCATACTCCAGTATGGGCCTAACGTACACAATGTACAGGGTCCTGAACGATTCTTTATTAAGATGTCGGAATGCTGTTCTTAGGTTTGCTAGGCGCCCGTATGCTGTAGCACTCTCCCTGCGCCATGAGCTTTATCATACCTCTTCTTAAAGCTATGAATGGATCCTGCCTCCACTACATCGCTTCCCAAGCTATTCCACTTCCTGACCACTGTGACTGAAGAAATACTTCCTAACATCCCTGTGATTCATCTGAATCTTCACCTTCCAGGAAGGGTTGGAGAGAGAGAGAGAGAGAGAGAGAGAGAGAGAGAGAGAGAGAGAGAGGAGGAAAGAATGTTTCTCATCATAGCCTACCTTCTTGCTCACCTACTTAGTCTGAAGACACCCGATACTCTCTCTCTATCTACCTCCCTCCCTCCCTCCCTAACTCCCTCCCTCCCTCCCTCCCTCCCTCACTAACTCCCTCCCTGCCCCCTCCCTGCCTCCCTCCCTCCCTGCCTCCCTCCCTGCCTCCCTCCCTGCCCCACTCCCTGCCTCCTTCCCTGCCTCCCTACCTGCCCCCATCCCTGCCCCCTCCCTGTCCCTCCCTGCCTCCCTCCAAGCCCCTTCCCTGCCCCCTCCCTGCCCCCTCCTGAATCCCTACCTGCCCTCTCCCTGCCTCCCTCCCTCCCTCCCTCCCTGCCCCCTCCCTGCTCCCTCCCTGCCCCCTCCCTGCCTCCCTCCCTGCCCTCTCCCTGCCTCCCTCCCTCCCAGCCCCCTCCTTGCCCCCTCCCTGCCCCCTCCCTGCCCCCTCCCTGCCCCCTCCCTGCCTCCCTCCCTCCCTCGATGCCCCCTCCATCCCTGCCCCTCCCTGCCCCCTCCCTGCCCCCTCCCTGCCCCCTCCCTCCCTCCCTGCCCCTCCCACCCTCCTTGCCCCTCCCTCCCTCCCTGCCTGCCTCCCTGCCTCCCTGCCTCCCTTCCTCCCTGCCTCCCTGCCTCCCTCCCTGCCTGCCTCCCTGCCTCCCTGCCTCCCTGCCTGCCTCCCTCCCTGCCTGCCTGCCTCCCTGCCTGCCTCCCTGCCTCCCTCCCTGCCCCCTCCCTCCCTGCCTCCCTGCCTCCCTCCCTGCTCCCTCCCTGCCTCCCTCCCTCCCTCCCTCCTCCCTGCCCCTCCTTGCCTAATCCCTCCCTCCCTCCCTCACTCCCTGCCCCCTCCCTCCCTCCCTGCCCCCTCCCTCCCTCCCTGCCCCTCCCTCCCTCCCTGCCCCTCCCTCCCTCCTTGCCCCTCTCTCCCTCCCTGCCTGCCTGCCTCCTCCCTGCCTGCCTCCCTCCCTGCCTGCCTGCCTCCCTCCCTGCCTCCCTGCCTGCCTCCCTGCCTCCCTCCCTGCCTCCCTGCCTCCTCCCTGCCCCCTGCCTGCCTCCCTCCCTGCCTCCCTCCCTGCCTCCCTCCCTGCCTCCCTCCCTGCCTCCCTCTTTGCCCCTCTCTCCCTCCCTGCCTCCCTCTTTGCCCCCTCTCTCCCTCCCTGCCTGCCTCCCTGCCTGCCTCCCTCCCTGCCTGCCTCCCTCCCTGCCTGCCTGCCTCCCTCCTGCCTGCCTGCCTCCCTCCTTGCCCCCTGCCTGCCTCCATCCCTGCCTCCCTCCCTGCCTCCCTCTCTGCCTCCCTCCCTGCCTCCCTCCCTGCCCCCTGCCTGCCTCCCTGCCCCCTGCCTGCCTCCATCCCTGCCTCCCTCCCTGCCTCCCTCCCTGCCTCCCTGCCTCCCTCCCTGCCTCCCTCCCTGCCCCCTGCCTCCCTCCCTGCCCCCTGCCTGCCTCCATCCCTGCCTCCCTCCCTGCCTCCCTCCCTGCCTCCCTGCCTCCCTCCCTGCCTCCCTCCCTGCCACCCTGCCTGCCTCCCTGCCTGCCTGCCTGCCTGCCTCCCTGCCTGCCACCCTGCCTGCCTCCCTCCCTGCCACCCTGCCTGCCTCCCTGCCTGCCTGCCTCACCAACACAACACTCAGATAAGAGCCCCTGGACACTCCTACACGGGAAATGAGAATGGTGAGGTTTTGAACATCAGCTCCGCTGCTTCATTAACCCCAGACAATAAATCAGAAGCGGCGAGTCATTCGCCAAGGAGAAGGTGGTGGAGGAGGAACAGGAGGACGAGAAGGTGGTGGAGGAGGAGCAGGAGGAGGAGAAGGTGGTGGAGGAGGAGCAGAAGGAGAAGGTGGTGGAGGAGGAGCAGGAGGAGGAGAAGAAGGTGGTGGAGGAGGAGCAGGAGGAGAAGGTGGTGGAGGAGGAGCAGGAGGAGGAGAAGGTGGTGGAGGAGGAGCAGTATAAGTAGGAGGAGGAAGAGAAGACGAACATGATAACAGTAGTAGCAATATTATTATTATTATTATTTTTATTATTATTATTATTATTATTATTATTATTATTATTATTATTATTATTATTTTTATTAAAATTATTATTATTATTAATATTATATTATTATTATTATTATTCGTAGTAGTAGTAGTAGTAGTAGCAGCAGCAGTAGTAGTAATAGTAGCAGTAGTAGTAGTAGTAGCAGTAGTAGTAGTAGTAATAGTAGCAGCAGTAGTAGTAGTAGTAGTAGTAGCAGTAGTAGTAGTAGTAGTAGCAGCAGTAGCAGTAGTAGTAGTAGTAGCAGTAGTAGTAGTAGTAGTAGCAGCAGCAGCAGTAGTAGTAGAGCAGCAGCAGCAGCAGTAGTAGTAGTAGTAGCAGTAGTAGTAGTAGTAGTAGCAGCAGCAGCAGTAGTAGTAGTAGCAGCAGCAGCAGTAGTAGTAGCAGCAGCAGCAGTAGTGGTAGTAGTAGTAGTAGTAGTAGTATAGCAGCAGCAGCAGTAGTAGTAGTAGCAGCAGCAGCAGTAGTAGTAGCAGCAAGGAGAGTAGTGAGTAGTAGTGTAGTAGTAGTAGTAGCAGTAGTAGTAGTAGAGAGCAGTAGTAGTAGTAGTAAGCAGCAGCTATAGTAGTAGTAGTAGTAGTAGTAGTAGTAGCAGTAGTAGTAGTAGCAGCAGCTATAGTAGTAGTAGTAGTAGTAGTAGTAGCAGTAGTAGTAGTAGTAGCAGTAGTAGTAGTAGCAGCAGCTATAGTAGTAGTAGTAGTAGTAGTAGTAGCAGCAGCAGCAGTAGTAGTAGTAGTAGTAGCGCAGCAGTAGTAGTAGTAGTAGTAGTAGCAGCAGCAGCAGTAGCAGTAGTAGTAGTAGTAGTAGCAGCAGCAGTAGTAGTAGTAGTAGTAGTAGTAGCAGCAGCAGTAGTAGTAGTAGTAGTAGCAGTAGTAGCAGCAGCAGTAGTAGTAGTAGTAGTAGTAGTAGTAGTAGTAGTAGTAGTAGTAGTAGTAGCAGCAGTAGTAGTAGTAGTAGCAGAGTAGTAGTAGTAGTAGTAGTAGTAGTAGTAGTAGTAGCAGTAGTAGTAGTAGTAGTAGTAGTAGTAGTAGTAGTAGTAGTAGTAGTAGTAGTAGTAGTAGCAGCAGCAGTAGTAGTAGTAGTAGTAGTAGTAGCAGCACAGTAGTAGTAGTAGTAGTAGTATAGTAGCAAACAGCAGTATAGTAAGTAGTAGTGTAGTAGTAGTAGTAGTAGTAGTAGCAGCAGTAGTAGTAGTAGTATAGTAGTAGTAGTAGTAGTAGTAGTATTAGCAAGTAGTAGTAGTAGTAGTAGCAGCTAGTAGTAGTGTAGTATAGTAGTGTAGCATAAGTAGTAGTAGTAGTAAGAATGTGTAGAGTAAGTAGTAGTAGTAGTAGTAGTAGCAGATAGTAGTAGTAGTAGTAGTAGCTAGCAGTAGTAGTAGTAGTAGAGTATGTAGTAGTAGAAGTAGTAGTAGTAGTAGTAGTAGTAGTAGCAAGTATGTAGTAGTATTAGCAGTAGTACAGATGCAGTAATAGTAGTAGTAGTAGTAATGTATAGTAAGTAGTGTATAGTATAAGTAAGTAGTAGATAGTAAAGCAGTATAGTATAGTAAGTAGAATAGTAGTAAGTAGTAGTACATAGTATAGTAGTAGTAAGTAAGTATAGTAGTAGTATAGCACAGTAAGTAGTAGTAGTAGTAGTAGTAGTGTAAGTAAGTAGTAGTAATGTAGAACAGTAGTAGTAGTAGTAGTGCAGCAAGTAGTAGTAAGTATAGTGTAGTGTAGCAGCAGTAGTAGTAAAGAGTAGTAGTAGTAGTAGTAGTAGATAGTAGTAGTAGTAGTAGAAAGTAATAGTAAGTAGTAGTAGTAAGAATAGCAATAGCAGAGTAGTAGTAGTAAGCAGAAGCAGCAGTAGATAGTAGTAAGTAGTGAGTAGCAGTAGTAGCAGTGATAGTAAGTAGTAGTAGTAGCACAGTAGTAGTAGTAGTAGTAGTAGTAGTACAGAGTAGTAGTAGTAGTAGCAGCAGCAGTAGTAGTATAGTAGTATGAGACAGTAGTAGTAGTAGTAGTAGCAACAGAGTAAGTAGTAGTGTAGTAGCAGCAGCAGTAGTAGTAAGTAGTAGTAGTAGTAGCAATAGCAGCAGTAGTAGTAGTATAGTAAGACAGTAGTAGTAGTAGTATAAGCATAAGCAGCAGTAGCATAGTAGTAGTGGTAGTAGCATAGTAGTAGTAGTAGTATAGTAGTAGACAGTAGTAAATAGTAAGTAGTAGCAGTAAGTAGTAGTAGTAGTAGCAGAGCAGTAGTAGTAGTAGTAGTAGTAGTAGTAATAGCAGCAGTAGTAGTGTAGTAGTAGTAGTAGTAGTAGTAGCAGTAGTATAGTAGTAGTAGTAAGTAGTAACAGTAGTAGATAGTAGTAGGTAGTAGCAGCATAGTAGTATAGTAGTAGTAGTAGTAGTAGTAGTAGTAGTGTAGAGTGAGCAGTAGTAGTAGTAGTAGCAGCAGTAGTAGTAGTAGTAGTAGTGAGTATATAGTAGCAGTAGTATAGTAGTAGTAGTAGTAGTAGTAGTAGTAGTAGTAGTAATTGATAGACAGCAGTAGTAGTAGTAGTAGTAGTAGATAGTAGTAGTAGTATGATAGCAGAGTAGTAGTAGTAGTGAGCAGTAGTAGTAGTAGTAGTATGGCAACAGTAGTAGTAGTAGTATAGTAGATAGTAGTAGTAGTATATAGCAGCAGTAAGTAGTAGTAGTAGTAGTAGCACAGTATAGTAGTAGTAGTAACATAGTAGTATGTAGTAGTAGAACAGAGTAGTAGTAAGTAGTAGTAGCACAGTAGTAGTAGTAATAGGCAGTGATTAGTAATGTAAAGTAGTATAGTAGTAGTAACAGCATAGTAGTAGTATAGTGCAAGTAGTGATAGTAAGTAGCAGGGGTGAGTAGTAGTAGTAGACAGTATAGTATGTATAATAGTAGTAGTAGTAGTAGTAGTAGTAGTAGTAGCAGTAGTAGTAGTAGTAGTAGTAGTAGTAGTAGTAGTAGTAGTAACCTGCGTTGAACCTGGTCTCAACGGTGAGCCAACTACGCGAGATGTAACAAATCTTATGATTGGTCAACAAACTTTGAATGACTTACATTGATAGGCTGACAAGTAAATTAATATACACACCGCATATCTTCATTTTAACAGACGTGCAGAGCAGCATGCAACATCGCCGGTCAGCATGCAACATCGCCGGTCAGCATGCAACATCGCCGGTCAGCATGCAACATCGCCGGTGACACTGTGTGGGTGGTGTATCAGGCGGCAGGAGCAGCACGCATCAGTGCTTCCCGTCAGGAGATTAGCAGCAGCACAGACCAGCAGCACAGACCAGCAGCACAGACCAGCAACACAGACCAGCAGCACAGACCAGCAGCACAGACCAGCAGCACAGACCAGCAGCACAGACCAGCAGCATAGACCAGCAACACAGACCAGCAGCACAGACCAGCAACACAGACCAGCAGCACAGACCAGCAGCACAGACCAGCAACACAGACCAGCAGCACAGACCAACAGCACAGACCAGCATCACAGACCAGCAACACAGACCAGCAGCACAGACCAGCAACACAGACCAGCAGCACAGACCAGCAACACAGACCAGCAGCATCCTAGAACATGACTACACGTTGAATTATGCGAGACAATAATCACAGTATGTAATGGAAGATTTTAAAGAGGAATCTCAGCTGAGGTGTTCTGTGCACTCTTGATGTTGCAAGAGGAATTGCAAAGTGAGGGGGAAGGGGGGAGGATGGAGGAAGAGCTAGATGTGAATGTAGGGGAGGTGCGTCAGGCTGTGGGTAAAATGAAAGGGGGGCAAAGCAGCTGGGATTGATGGGATCAAGACAGAAATGTTAAAAGCAGGTGGGGGATATAGTTTTGGAGTGGTTGGTGCTTTTATTTAATAAATGTATGAAAGAGAAGGTAACTAAGAACTGGCAGAGAGTGTGCATAGTTCCTTTGTATTAAAGAAGAATGAGAGGAGGGAAGAAGGATGGTGCACATGTGAGAGGCAGGACAGGTGTTTGGCGAGGACTCTGGTTAATTCACAGTGACTGCCTCTACCTGATGTGATCAGCAGCACAGATCAGCAGCACAGACCAGCAGCACAGACCAGCAGCATAGACCAGCAGGCAGTCCATACATCTGTGCAGCTTTACGATTGTTAGGGGATAAATGTCGAAGTTTCTTCCATTTATTTATTAAATGCGCTTTGGAATTTATCCAGACTTGAAGAGAAAGTCTCTGGCCAGTGTTTTACACTGACCTTTCAAGAGTTCTATAATGTGATTGTCGCTGTAGATGAGGACGACGACTCCGCTCCCTTAGTCAGCCAGTGAGACGACAACACTGGGGTCTGTGGCTATGTCCTGGAGGGCAGTGATGTATCTTCTGGAAGCACCTATCATGAGGGCTGGGCTACAGCTGTTGGAATCTACCCCCTCCCTCCCCCCCCGCCTCACTCTGCATAGGAAACACGTTTAATGTACTCATCTAGATGTGTATGGTTGAACCCTAGATCTTGGGGCTAATATTCGACCCAAGCCCCTAGTTCTGGTGACCACGTCCGGTCAGTAGTTTGGTTTGCCCAGGTACGTGGCAAATTTGAGTTCGAGGTTCAGTGCGTGGCGATAAGTTGTTGATCAAGGTTCCTCAAGACCCATCTTTTTTCATCTGACACACACACACACACACACACACACACACACACACACACACACACACACACACACACACACACACACACACACACACACACACACACACACACACACACACATACACACACACACACACACACATACATACACACACACAGGGGTCACAATTGGAAGTTGAAGACTCCTATGAGTCAAAGGGATGTTAGGAAGTATTTCTTCAGTCATAGAGTTGTCAGGAAGTGGAATAGCTTAGAAAGCGACATAGTGGAGGCAGGAACCATACATAGTTTTAAGACTAGGTTTGATAAAGCTCATGGAGCAGGGAGAGAGAGGACCTAGTAGCAATCAGTGAAGAGGCGGGGCCAGGAGCTATGACTCGACCCCTGCAACCACAAATAGGTGAGTACAAATAGGTGAGTACACACATAGACACACACACACACACACACACACACACACACACACACACATACACACACACACACAAAATGGTGATTTTACTAAGAACTGGAGCTAGAGCTGGATTGACCTGAGCGTCGGTAAGATGGGGATGGAAGAAGGATGGGTAAGGATAGAAATATGGGAAAAGGTTTGGGAAGGGTAGGAGGTGGGAATGGACAGGTGAGTGGCCCGTCCACTCTGGGCGACATGTGCAGGTAAACTGCAGCGTTGTTGACAGGTGTGTGATGCTGAGACGAGTTGTATCAGCTGATGAGGCGGGTGTAGTTGTACTGGAGGAGGGTGGCAGGCGGCGGTGGGAGAGGCACAGAAGGCAGCTGTATTAGGGTCGATTAATATTGGAGGAGAAATCACTGATACGTTCCATTGACGAGTGAGGCGAACTGTCGTAGTGAGATGTGTTTCAATTTAATTGGACGTTGTAGCATTACTAAGAATATGTTTACCAGTTTGGAAGGTTTCTTAGACGACGTTAGAGTTTCCTTTGCCTATTCGGTCAAGTAAGCTTGGGAAATGAGAAGAAGAGTGTGTAAGGTTGGAAAACTGAGTAGATTTAGGAACCCAAGAACCACATCACCAAAAATGTCAGGAATCTTGAGTGACCAGTCTACACACGAACATATAATAATAATACAATATCTTTATTTCTATAAGTACATGTACAAGGTATACAGACCATAGCTGACATCAATGACATACTACTATATAGAAAGCCCCTTGTTATGCAGAGCATTTCGGGCAAATTAAGTCAGTTTTGTCCCAGGATGCGACCCACACCAGTCGACTAACACCCAGGTACCCATTTTATACTGATGGGTGAACAGGAACAGCAGGTGTCGTATGGAAACACGTCCTAATGTTTTCCAGCCGTACCGAGGGAGACATTATAGTGGGAGACACTTGTTATAGTGAGAGACACTATAGTGGGAGACACTCACTATAGTGGGAGACACTATAGTGGGAGACACTCACTATAGTGGGAGACACTATAATGAGAAACACTCATTATAGTGGGAGACATTCACTAAAGGACTTCCTATTAAAGTCCCTACAAATACTCAAGCCCACTAAAGAAGGGAAGGAATTTTTAACTTAGTTTATAATAACGTTAATGTCGCTCAGTTGTATGGATCGCCAGGACCCAGAAAATCAACCTTCCCCTACTGTAATAAAAAAATTGGTTATAATCATAACCATAACATTTAAAGGGGGTGGACGGGTAAGCCAGCGGAAGGCCTCGGTCAGATAACCAAAATCTCCAGCGGCGGGTCAATCATATGAATAAGACCTGCGTCAGGATACACGTGTCCTGTTTCCTGACAAACCTTACCAAACCAACCAACCTACCCCTAAGACCGATCACGTCAGATACAGGCAGTGCACCACATAAATTAACCAGTCTCCGCCAACCACTTTCCCTGCCTAGCGAGAACCATCAGGTCTGCTCGCTGCACTCAGGCATCCTCCTTAACCATTATACCAGCGACCTCCCTGTCCAGAACAAGAAACTAAGTAGCCTCGAGGATACTTCATATATTTACAGAGGTGCCCACCACACAAGCCACTGAGCTCCGACGCAAAGTCAACCAGGACTTTAATCTTCCTCTGCCTCACAAAGGTTTCATCGACCTGAGTAAGCTTTGCATAAACTTGAACTGTTTCTCGCTCAACAGAATCTTCTACAGGCAAACGCATGTTATGGGGATAGGTTACCCCGTCATTGCTGTCTTGGCGAGCCTATACATAGAACACCTGCAAACTGAACACTTAGCCACCATTATTTACAGCAACGTGGGTGCGATACGTGGATGACGTCCTGGTAATCATTCCCAAATGTTTTGACATCCATGACGCTGCACAGGCGATATGCTGTCAAGAATAAAAAATCATATGATAATGCTTTGTTTATTCTGGAGGAAAAGTGTGATTATTTTCGTGTATAGACTTTATGTAGACTTGGAATCTTGAGATGTCACGTTCATGGTGACGCTGTATGTGTAGCGTCACCAAAAACACCACCAGCCACTTAACGAAAACGAATGTTACTCACTGTTACGCCTGCTGACGACAGTGTCTACAAGACCTTTACTTCAGTTATTGTCACGCAGCAAAGCCAGCCTCGTCATCTGTGAAATATAAGTTTGAATCTTGTAAACAATGATCGACTCCACCGTCATCACAAAGCAGCGACACAAGTAAATCATTTATTTAGGTCGCAAACCTACCACTTGCTTCTGTGTCTCAGATCTCTTGCTTCGTTCTGGGTATCAGAACCCATTCCTCGGCCCTATTTCTCGATCCCTATTCCTTTGACCTATTTCTCGGTCCTATTACTACAGCTGAAAACGCTGAAAATCATTTCACAGCTGCACAGTTTCCCCTTGTACATTCCGAATGCCTTTGTTGGAATGCGTGAGTTAACGGCGCTTACACAGCCTCGTTATTTAGTAGCTCCAGTGTGTTGCAGTGCTGATGTTTATGGTATTGTAGTGTTACATGTTGATGTTAAATCTGACAATGTTTCTTAAAGAGATTATTTTTATAAGACAAACACTAACACAAACACTGTAATTCTTTGTACGTTTAATCAGTCACCAAACAGGCTTCATTTCCTTCAACAATTCTCATCAACGTGACAGTGTTGAAATCCACGTCTTAGACGCGTTCTCCTTAGCGTTGTTTCTCTTCACTTTCTTTCCCTTCCTTTTCTTTACTTTTTTCTTTCTCTTCCTTTCCCTTCTCTTCCATTCTCTTCTCTCACGTTCCTTCTCCTCACTTTCTACTAGTCCTTCTCTACAACCTAGGGAAGGAAGAGATCTGAAGAGAACCTCGACTTCCTAGATGACCCAGTTTTCTGGAAAACATAAAACAAATATAACACACATATAAGATCACCCAAGCTAATATTTCGTAGCTGAAATAAACACTACTCGCACGAGCACAACACACCCTATTAAATATCAGTTACAAAATCGTCATTAAACTGTCATTATTAAATGACTGTCTTGAAAGTTCCCGAGGTCCCTACAGGCACCCCGTGAAGGAAAAAAAGATGAAGCCGTGGGCAAAATGTTTAAATGTGTTCTACAGTCAGCTGCATACACAGGATATATACACCATGAGGTGTATGTTTCTCGGTGTACAATACACAAAGAGTTTGCTTTGATCTCTATGTTAAGGATAGAAGTCTTTATGACTGGTGGTGAAAAGATGACGTGTAGCGTTGTTGACCCACTGAGCAGTCGAAAGATTCTAAGTAAATGTGTGTGTGTGTGTGTGTGTGTATGTTGTGTGTGTGTGTGTGTGTGTGTGTGTGTGTGTGTGTGTATGTGTGTGTGTGTGTGTGTGTGTGTGTGTGTTATTGTTGAAGCCAGGGAAGGTGATCCCGTCACTAAATGATCCAGACGGTGATCCCTCCGTCTCAGTCTCCTCTCATGAGTGTCAGTGTAAACATTCGGGAAGTCCGGGAGGCGGCGGTGCCCATGATTACCCTGAGATGATTCCCTGTAGCGTCGGTGGCTTTGTCGGGAGGGCGGGCGGTGGTCGGCAGGCGGGTGGACCGAAGGGCGGGCGGGATTGTGGACCACCAAAGGGAGAAGCGAGGACGGACCGGCGGACCGTAGGGTGGGCGGATTTCGTGGGAGAATTTGTGGGCGGGAGTCACGTCTAGCCAATTTAGGCGTGATGACATTATGTGCGCTCCGGCGGACCGTGTTCCTCTGATCACCACCACCACAGTCCTCCAGGATTATCACGTTCCTCCATCTCTCCCTCCCTCCCTCCCTCCCTCCCTCCCTCACAGGGAAACATAGCTTCTGTCTGTATAAATAATTTACAAGACAGACAAGTAGATCAGTCTTAGACTGTTCATCTCTGGATAAGACTGAAGAAGACACTGGCTGGCGATACGTTTCCCGAATGAAGACACCCAAAAGTCTCATTGATAGCTCTTGTCCCCACTGTGTAACTCACATAAATACGCTAGCAGCACACTGCAGATGTATACAACTTTACATTCTTAGTACTCATCTCTCCTAGTTATCCTATTCTTAGTTATTCTCTTCTGTTTTACTCTCCCCACTCGTTATCCTTACTTTCTTTTATCATTTCCCTCTTTATCTCCAGCTGTCTTCCTTCACTATGTTTGATCTTTTTATTTCTCTTCTTTATCTTCCTCCCAGTCTTTAGCTTCTCTTCATTTTCAGTTTCCACTTCTTAATACGTCTTCCTCTTCTTCCTTTTTCAACTCTTCTCTTCTCATTCCAACTCTTTGTTCTTTACACTCCCAAATTTTCTCATTTTCCTAATCGTTTTCTTCATTATTTTCTTCCTCCTCTCAAGCTTTACTTTATTCTTATGCTTAATAATTCTTTCTTATCCTCTTTAAATTGCTCTCTTCTTCATGTTCTTCCTTTTACTTCGCTTCTGTTCCTCTTCCTCCTCGTTGTTTTCCTCTTCCTCCTCCTTCGACGCCTCTTCCTCCGCCTCTTCCTCCTCCTCCTCCTCCGCCTCTTCCTCCTCCCTCCCTCCTCCTCCTCCTCCTCCTCCGCCTCTTCCTCCTACTCCTCCTCCTCCCAGAATTGCGTCTGGGTCACCATTATTACATGACTGGTGTTGTGGTTGGCCGGTCTGGTGTTCCCTGTCGCTCCAACACACACACACTGGCCTTCCTTCGTCAGGCTCTACTGATATTTGTGCACTTCTTGTGATATAACACACACACACACACAGCCCCGGTGGCCTGGTGGTTAAAGCTCTCTCTTCACGCACGGAGAGCCCGGGTTCAATTCACGGCGGGGCGGAAACATTTCGAAGTGTTTCCTTACACACACACACATACAACAGGCCTAGTGTCAAATCGACATGTGCCTAGAACAAAAAGGTAACTAACTAACACACATACACACAAATGTAGTCCCAATTTTTAAAAAGGAGACAGACACTAAGAACTAAACTACAGATCAGTGTCACTGACATGTATAGTATGCAAAGTCATGGAGAAGATTATCAGGAGAAGAGTAGTGGAGCACCTAGAAAGGAATGAGCTTATCAACGACAGCCAGCACGGTTTCAGGGATGGGAAATCCTGTGTCACAAACCTACTGGAATTCTATGACAGGGTGACGGCAGTAAGACAAGAGAGAGAGTGGTGGGTAGATTGCATTTTCTTGGATTGTAAGAAGGCGTTTGACACAGTTCCACACAAGAGATTAGTGCAAAAGCTGGAGGACCAGGCAGGGATAACAGAGAAGGCACTCCAATGGATCAGGGAATAACTGTCAGGAAGACAACAGCAAGTCATGGTACGTGACGAGGTGTCAGAATGGGCTCCTGTAACGAGCGGGGTGCCACAGGGGTCAGTCCAAGGAGCGGTGCTGTTTCTGGTATTTGCGAACGACATGACGGAAGGAATAGAATCAGAAGTGTCCCTGTTTGCAAATGATGTGAAGTTGATGAGAAGAATTCAATCAGACGAGGACCAGGCATAAATACAGAGGGATCTGGTCCAACAACTGGCTCCTGGAATTCAACCCCTCCAGGTGCAAAGTCATGAAGATTGGCGAAGGGTAAAGAAGACCAAAGACGGAGTACAGTCTAGGGGAACAGAGCCTACAAACCTCACCCAAGGAAAAGGATCTTGGGGTGAGTATAACACCAGGCACATCTCCTGAGGCGCACATCAACCAAATAACTGTTGCAGCATATGGGCGTCTGGCAAACCTAAGAACAGCATTCCGACATCTTAATAAGGAGTCATTCTGGACCCTGTACACTGTGTACGTTAGGCCCATACTGGAGTATGCAGCACCAGTTTGGAACCCTCACCTAGCCAAGCATGTAAGGAAACAAGAGTTTGTGCAAAGGTTTGCAACAAGACTAGTCCCGGAGCTAAGGGGTATGTCCTACGAGGAGAGGCTAAAGGAAATCGACCTGACGACACTGGAAGACAGGAGAGATAGAGGGGATATGATAACGAGATATAAAATACTGAGAGGAATCGACAAAGTGGACAGAGACAGAATGTTCCAGAGGTGGGACACAGCAACAAGGGGACACAGTTGGAAGTTGAAGACTCAGATGAACCACAGGGATGTTAGGAAGTATTTCTTCAGTCACAGAGTTGTCAGGAAGTGGAATAGTCTGGGAAGTGATGTAGTGGAGGCTGGGACCATACATAGCTTTATGAAGAGGTATGATAAAGCTCATGGAGCGGGTAGAGTGACCGAGTAGCGGCCAGTGAAGAGGCGGAGCCAGGAGCTGTGAATCGACCCCTGCAACCACAACTAAGTGAGTACACACACCATCAAAACCTGTATTAAACAAAATCCATAAACGTGTACAAAATGATAGATTATATAACTATACGTGTATGGTTTTTAAGGCAAATAGTTTTAAAGAATTAGTTACTCTAGTACGTCTTGTACACATCTACACTTACACATCAACACCTACACATACACATCAACACCTACACATACACATCAACACCTACACATACACATCAACACCTACACATCAACACCTACACATACACATCAACACCTACACATCAACACCTACACATCAACACATACACATCAACACATACACATCAACACATACACATCAACACCTACACATCAACACCTACACATACACACCGACATCAACACAACAACCCAAACAAGAAACATTTTTAATCAGTTTTGTGATATAAGTTAAATATCCCAAAATAGTATAATTCTAATGCAATTATTCCCTAATTATATGTAATTATATTAATGTATTCATCTTGTTATTATTTAGAATTATCTTCATGGAAGAGTGAGTGATTGCTGAAGTCACGTGACCTTCTTAACCTGCAGGTGTGTGTGTGTGTGTGTGTGTATGTGTGTTGTGATGTGTGTGTGTGTGTGTGTGTGTGTGTGTGTGTGTGTGTGTGTGTGTGTGTGTGTGTGTGTGAGTGTGTGTGTATGTGTGTTTGTGTATGTGTGTGTGTGTGTGCGCGCGCCATAAGCTTTATTATACCTCTTCTTAAAGCTATGCATGGATCCTGCCTCCACTACATCGCTTCCCAAACTATTCCACTTCCCGACCACTCTGTGACTGAAGAAATACTTCCTAACATCCCTGTGATTCATCTGAGTCTTCAACTTCCAACTGTGTCCCCTTGTTGTTGTGTCCCATCTCTGGAACATTCTGCCTCTGTCAACCTTGTCAATTCCTCTCAGTATTTTATATGTCGTTATCATGTCCCCCCTATCTCTCCTGTCCTCCAGTGTCGTCAGGTCGATTTCCCTTAACCTCTCCTCGTAGGACATACCCCTTAGCTCCGGGACTAGTCTTGTTGCAATCCTTTGCACTTTCACTAGTTTCTTTACGTGCTTGGCTAGGTGTGGGTTCCAAACTGGTGCTGCATACTCCAATATGGGCCTAACGTACACAGTGTACAGTGTCCTGAACGATTCTTTATTAAGATGTCGGAATGCTGTTCTTAGGTTTGCTAGGCGCCCGTATGCTGCAGCAGTGATTTGGTTGATGTGCGCCTCAGGAGATGTGCCTGGTGTTATACTCACCCCAAGATCTTTTTTCTTGATCAAGGTTTGTAGTCTCTGGCCCCCTAGACTGTACTCCGTCTGCGGTCTTCTTTGCCCTACCCCAATGTTCATGACTTTACACTTGGTGGGGTTGAACTCAAGGAGCCAATCGCTAGACCAGGCTTTCAGCCTGTCCAGATCCCTCTGTAGTTCTGCCTGGTGTGTGTGCGTGTGCATGCACGAGTCTATGTGAGTGCGAGAGAGAGTTATCTTGTTAGTGTATAAGAAGCTTCTTTACAAGTCAGCCTCTGCGACTGTGATAGAATGTCCGTATATGCGTATCTCCGTCCTCTTCCACAACTATTGCGTAATCTAATACTAGCAGATTTGTTATATATACATGTGAAAAGCCGTTACTAACAGCCTCTGTTTCTCTAAGAGCTTCACCTAAGAGCCAGAGAGTGGCTCTTAGGTGAAGCCTTCATATCGTATTGTGTGATGTTCGTCAGGAAACAGGAAGTTTCCTGACGCGGGTCTTATGACGACCCACAGCTGAAGTTTTTGGTCATCTGACCGAGTCCTTCCGCTGGCTTACCCCATCAACCCCCTTTAAAAATTATGGTTATGATTATACTCTATTCTCTTTCTTTGTCTTAACATACTCAGCCTTCCTAACTCACCTGCCTAGGTTGTATTTCCTGCTACCTGGCTCACACACTATGAGAGAGTGATGTTTTACACCCATTAAAGACCAGACACTAAAAGATTCAAGACATTTGGCCGCAATGAACTACTTTAGGTGAGTATGGTATGTCTGGAGGGACCTCGTGGTTGCAGCGACCCGCCCGCGACCCGCAGCGACTCGCCCGCGACCCGCAGCGACCCGCCCGCGACCTGCAGCGACCCGCCCGCGACCCGTAGCGACCCGCAGTGACCCGCAGCGACCCGAAGTGACCCGCAGCGACCCGCAGCGACCCGCAGTGACCCGCAGCGACCCGCAGTGACCCGCAGCGACCCGCAGTTATCCTACAGCAACAATTCCTGGTTGTCGTACTCTGGAGATTAGTAAGTTTAATGATAACCCAAAAAGGTCAGACAAAGTGACTTATTTCATTGGGGTCCTTAATACGTCGTCTGTACTCTTACCCTATTTTCCGGAGTATAAGGCGCACTTTTTTTTATCCCCAAAAAAGTCTTGGAAATCATCCTGCGTCTTATATGCTCAAGGTCAGGGTCAAGGGAAGGCTTTGGGTTACGCTTGAGCAGTTGTTACAACTGCCTGGAGATGCGGAACTTATTTCCCACTCCCCTGAAACACTCGCGTGATAAAGTTCATCACTGCCCTACAAAAACCTTCACTCTGTCTGTTATTCAACTTATTCCTTTAATTAGTGATTTCACTCTTGTCCGCTTAAATAAGTAGTGTTGCTACCCACTCCTGCAACTCCGCCTGTCACTTTCAGGTACTCTTAATTCTCACTTCACTTAAGTGACTTTGGTTACACTTTCTTAGATTTGTGTTTGTGTGTGTGTACTCGTCTATGTGTGTTCACCTATACGTGGTTGCAGGGGTCAAGTCTCAGCTCCTGGCCGCCCTTGTATGTGTAGGTGTTGATGGTGTGTTTGTGTAGGTGTTGATGGTGTGTTTGTGTAGGTGTTGATGGTGTATATGTGTAGGTGTTGATGGTGTGTATGTGTAGGTGTTGATGGTGTGTTTGTGTAGATGTTGATGGTGTCTATGTGTAGGTGTTTCTGTATATGTGTAGGTGTTGGTGTGTATGTATAAGTGTTGGTGTGTATTCAGTATTCTTTTAATAAATATTCTTATGGTTAATATTATTATAATCACATTTCATCTCTTGAATATCTCTTAAAGTGTCGATGTCTGCGTATCCAGCTTCACTATTTTTCCACTGATGTTCGCTCACGTCCTCTATTATTCGTCTGCTGTTGAAAAGTTCTAACACTCCCACATTACACTGTCAAACACTGATCAGTGTTCTCCCTCTCCCTCCCTCTCTCCCTCCCTCTCTACCATCCTCCCTTCCTCCCTCCCTCCCTCCCTACCTCACCTAATACCAACTACTCCGTTATGGAAAACTGGAGGAAATAATAGCTAAGACTGAGTATACTACAAACTCAAATCACACAATAGAGCGGAAAAGGAATGTGAAGGACCTGGGAGTGGTAATGTCCGAAGACCTCACCTTCAAGGACCACAACAATGCCACTATCAAATCTGCGAGGAAACTGATAGGATTGATAATGAGAACATTCAAGACAAGAGATGCTAAGCCAGTGATGATTCTTTTTAAATCACTTGTTCTCTCTAGGCTGGAATACCTCTGTACATTAACATCCCCATTCAAGGCAGGTGAAATTGCAGATCTAGAGAATGTATAGAGAACCTTTATTGCACGTATAAGTTCCATCAAACACCTTAACTACTGGGAACGCCTGGAAGCACTTGACTTGTACTCACTGGAGCGCAGGCGATAGAGATGTATCATAATCTACACCTGGAAGATTCTGGAGGGACTGGTTCCTAACCTGCACACAAAAATCACTCCCTACGAAAGTAAAAGACTTGACAGGTGATGTAACACCCCCAGTGAAAAGTAGGGGCGCCACTGGTACACTAAGAGAAAACACAATAAGTGTAAGGGGCCCAAGACTGTTCAACAGCCTCCCGCCAGCCATAAGGGGAATTACCAATAGACCCCTGGTTGTCTTGAAGAGGGAGCTGGGCAGATACCTAAAGTCAGTGCCAGATCAGCCGGGCTGTGGTTCGTATGTTGGACTACGTGCGGCCAGCATTAACAGCCTGGTTGATCAGGCCCTGATCCACCAGGAGGCCTGGTCATGGACGAGGCCGCGGGGGCGTTGGTCCCCGGAATGCCCTCCAGGTAGACTCCAGATAGGTAGGTAGACCTTCCTGTCTCCCTCCCTCAACTTCCTCCCTCCCTCCCTCAATTTCTTCCCTCCCTCAACTTCCCTCCTCCCTCAACTTCCTCCCTACCTCCCTAACCTTTCATCATATATTTTTTCTTGCATCCCTTCTAATATGATTCTTTAGTAACAATCAATTTTATTTGACACATCTGTTACGTATTATTTTAAGACTCCTCCCCCTCATTCTTTTTTTCAAAATATTTTTTTCTATTCATGAAATTAATAAAAGATATATTAAATGTTCGATTTATATTTTTTATTTATTGTCCTGCAAGTTCACTGGCGTTCAGAAAAAACTGTTTTCCAGGCAGATATATATTTCTTCCCTTTTCTTCAAAGTTGTCATGTGGTGATTGGATTTTTTCTTTAATTAATGCAATGATTTAAGTAAATTTAAAATTATTTGATTATTCATTTTTAACTTTTAAAACTTCCACTATTCTCCTGCTGTTCTTCCTGTTGCTGTTGTTCCTGCTGTTGTTCCTGCTGTTGTTCCTGTTGTTGTTCCTGTTGTTTCTGCTGTTGTTCCTGCTGTTGCTCCTGCTGTTGCTCCTGCTGTTGTTCATGCTGTTGTTCCTGTTGTTCCTGCTGTTGTTCCTGCTGTTGTTCCTGCTGTTGTTCCTGCTGTTGTTCCTGCTGTTGTTCCTGCTGTTGTTCCTTCTGTTGTTCCTGCTGTTGTACCTGCTGTTGTTCTTGCTGTTGTTCCTGCTGTTGTTCCTGCTGTTGTTTCTGCTGTTGTTCCTGCTGTTGTTTCTGCTTTTGTTCCTGCTGTTGTTCCTGCTGTTGTTCCTGTTGTTGTTCCTGCTGTTGTTCCTGTTGTTCCTGCTGTTGCTCCTGCTGTTATTGCTGTTGTTCCTGCTGTTGTTCCTGCTGTTTTACCTGCTGTTGTTTCTGTTGTTCCTGCTGTTGCTCCTGCTGTTGTTCCTGCTGTTGTTCCTGTTGTTCCTGCTCTTGTTCCTGCTGTTGTTCCTGCTGTTGTTCTTGCTGTTGTTCCTGTTGTTCCTGCTGTTGTTCCTGCTGTTGTTCCTGCTGTTGTTCTTGCTGTTGTTCTTACTGTTGTTCCTGCTGTTGTTCCTGCTGTTGTTCCTGCTGTTGTTCTTGCTGTTGTTCTTACTGTTGTTCCTGCTGTTGTTCCTGCTGTTGTTCTTGTTGTTGTTCTTACTGTTGTTCCTGCTGTTGTTCCTGCTGTTGTTCTTACTGTTGTTCTTACTGTTGTTCTTACTGTTGTTCCTGCTGTTGTTCCAGCTTTCGTTGCAGCTCTTACTCAGGTCTTGTTCCTCCATCATCAGTTTTCTCTCACCTCTCAGTCTTCCTTCACTATCTCTCAGTCTTCCTTTACTATCTCTCAGTCTTCCTTCACTATCTCTCAGTCTTCCTTCACTATCTCTCAGTCTTCCTTCACTATCTCTCAGTCTTCCTTCACTATCTCCCTACGATCTTCCACTTCCTTCCGCCATCTTACCTCCCTCACTCTCCCCCACACGCTAATCTCCCTCACTCTCCCCCCACACGCTAATCTCCCTCACTACCTTCACACACTCTAATCCTCTCCATACCCCCTTCCCCTCCACCAATCGACCTACTAACCTCCACCCTATCGTCCACCCAAACACCACCAGCCACTACCCAGGCACCAAACATCGCCCAAACACCACCCAAACACCACCCAGCCACTACCTAGCTATCAAACGCCGCCCAAACAGCACCCAAACACCACCAGCCACTATCCTGCCAACAAACATCGCCCAAATACCACCCAAACACCACCCAGACACTATGGCACCAAACATCACGCAAACACCACCTAAACACCACCCAGCCACTACCCTGCCACCAAACACCGCCCAAACATCACCCAAACATCACCCAAACACAACGCAAACACCATCCAGCCACTACCCAGGCACCAAACACCGCCCAAACACCAGCCAGCCACCAAACACCGCCAAACATCACCCAAACACAACGCAAACACCATCCAGCCACTACCCAGGCACCAAACACCGCCCAAACACCAGCCAGCCACCAAACACCGCCCAAACATCACCCAAACACAACGCAAACACCATCCAGCCACTACCCAGCCACCAAACACCGCCCAAACACCAGCCAGCCACCAAACACCAGCCAGCCACAAAACACCAGCCAGCCACCAAACACCAGCCAGCCACCAAACACCAGCCAGCCACCAAACACCAGCCAGCCACCAAACACCAGCCAGCCACCAAACAGACGTAACCCCGGGAGAATAAACCATGGAAAACACCGGCCAAGATGCTGACGGATAACGAAACAGAAATCAAAAACTCTCTTTATTTGATACCATCTTCAATCGCCTAGCCAATGGGGCAACGTAACGACCACTTCCCCCTCCCTTCCCCTCCCCTCCCTCCCCTCCCCTCTGCCAATCACCGTCCCCCGCCTTCCACAAGGCTTCGCACGGCGGACCGGAGGCGACGCAAGGGACCAAAACGAGCGAAACCATAGCGGAGCGAGCGAAACCCCGGGGGTCGACCCGACCAGTCAGGAGAAGACGGAGGGCGCTCATTTTTAGTTGCCATTCCACCGTCGTGAGTCGACGTCCACTCGTATTTTTTTTAAACTCCCTCTCTCTCTCTCTCTCTCTCTCTCCCTCTCTCCCTCCTCCCTTTCCCTGTCCCCTCCCCTATCCTCCCCATGGGTGATTTATTTTTCATTCCTGGCTCGAGTCTGTGTTTGGGGGCGAGTTTGTGTTAGATCTAATTTCAATTCCCTCTCCCGTTCTCCCCCTCCCCCCTCCCTCCCTTCCCCCTTTACCATCCCACCCTTCCCATCATGCACTTCTCTTTTCCTCCCTTGCGTCTATTGCAATGCTGTGGCAACGATCCATTAAATAATTGCGCAATTAGACTGCGACTCCAGGTCCTTGAGGCGTTGGATTTCCTGATTCCCCTCACCCCCCTTCCCTTGGTCTCTTGTTGTGGTGTGACCTGGCTCCTTGTTGTTATGGTGGTGGTGTGACCTGGCTCCTTGTTATGGTGGTGGTGGTGTGACCTGGCTCCTTGTTGTTATGGTGGTGGTGTGACCTGGCTCCTTGTTGTTATGGTGGTGGTGTGACCTGGCTCCTTGTTATGGTGGTGGTGGTGTGACCTGGCTCCTTGTTGTTATGGTGGTGGTGTGACCTGGCTCCTTGTTATGGTGGTGGTGGTGTGACCTGGCTCCTTGTTATGGTGGTGGTGGTGTACCTGGCTCCTTGTTATTATGGTGGTGGTGTGACCTGGCTCCTTGTTGCTATAGTGGTGGTGTGGACCTGGCTCCTTGTTATGGTGGTGGTGTGACCTGGCTCCTTGTTATGGTGGTGGTGGTGACCTGGCTCCTTGTTATGGTGGTGGTGGTGTGACTTGGCTCCTTGTATGTTGTGGTGGTGGTGTGACCTGGCTCCTTGTTATGGTGGTGGTGGTGTGACCTGGCTCCTTGTTATGGTGGTGGTGGTGTGACCTGGCTCCTTTGTTATGGTGGTGTGTGACCTGGCTCCTTGTTATGGTGGTGGTGGTGTGACTGGCTCCTTGTTGTATGGTGGTGGTGTGACCTGGCTCCTTGTTATGGTGGTGGTGGTGTGACCTGGCTCCTTGTTATGGTGGTGGTGGGTGACCTGGCTCCTTGTTATGGTGGTGGTGGTGTGACCTGGCTCCTTGTTATGGTGGTGGTGGTGTGACCTGGCTCCTTGTTATGGTGGTGGTGGTGTGACCTGGCTCCTTGTTATGGTGGTGGTGGTGTGACTGGCTCCTTGTTATGGTGTGGTGGTGTGACTGGCTCCTTGTTATGGTGGTGGTGGTGTGATTGGCTCCTTGTTATGGTGGTGGTGGTGTGACCTGGCTCCTTGTTATGGTGGTGTGACCTGGCTCCTTGTTATGGTGGTGGTGGTGTGACCTGGCTCCTTGTTATGGTGGTGGTGGTGGTGTGACCTGGCTCCTTGTTATGGTGGTGGTGGTGTGACCTGGCTCCTTGTTATGGTGGTGTGACCTGGCTCCTTGTTATGGTGGTTGTGGTGTGACCTGGCTCCTTGTTATGGTGGTGGTGGACCTGGCTCCTTGTTATGGTGGTGTGACCTGGCTCCTTGTTATGGTGGTGGGGGACCTGGCTCCTTGTTATGGTGGTTGGTGGTGTGACCTGGCTCCTTGTTATGGTGGTGGTGGTGTGACCTGGCTCCTTGTTATGGTGGTGTGACCTGGCTCCTTGTTATGGTGGTTGTGGTGTGACCTGGCTCCTTGTTATGGTGGTAGTGGTGTGACCTGGCTCCTTGTTGTAGTATTGCAGCATCTCGGTTGACCGTCTACGACTCTCGTGTCTACGAGAGGATATTCTACACTCACGCCCCCGCAGTTACGAGAAGTCAAACACTTTTTTTTTTTAATCTCACTCCCTCTACCTTCTCCCTCTCTCCCTCTACCTACTCCCTCTCTCCCCTACCTCTTCCTTCTACCTTCTCCCTTTCTCCCTCTACTTCCTCCCTCTCTCTCTCTACCTCCTCCATCTCTCCCTTTACCTTCTCCCTCTGCTCTCCCCTCATCTCTCGTCTTCCATCTTCCTCCCTCTTGTCTCCCCATATCATTTCCTTTAGTAATCTTCTCTATTTCTCCACCTTCTCTTTTCACATTTTCTACTGCCATTTCCCTCTCATACTTCTCCCTCTTCTCTCATTCTTCTTCCCCTTACCTCATCCTTCTTCCCTTCTAATCTTTTCTTACTCCTTCTTCTATCCTCCTCCATTCCTCATCTCCATCCATCTCCTCTATCTCTCCTCTCATCTCTCTCTCATCCTCCTCCATCTCCCTCATCTCCTTCCTCTCATCTCTCCATTCTCATTCCTCTCTCATCTCCTCATCCTCCTCCATCTCCCCTCATCCTCCTTCATCTCTCCTCATCCTCCTCCATCTCCCCTCATCCTCCTCCATCTCCCCTCATCCTCCTCCATCTCCCCTCATCCTCCTCCATCTCCCCTCATCCTCCTCATCTCCTCTCATTCCTCCTCTCATTCTCCTCATCTCTTCTCATCTCCTTCTCCTTCCATCTCCTCTATCCTCCTCCATTCTCTCATTCCTCCATCTTCTCTCTCATCCTCTCTTCCATCTCTCTCATCCTCTCCTATCTCATCTCCTCATCTCCTCATCCTTCCATTCTCATCCTCTCATCTCTCATCTCCTCATTCTCTCCTCTCATCTCCTCATCCTCCTCCATTCCTCATCTCCTCATCTCTATCTCCTCATCTCTCATCTCTCATCTCTTCATTCCTCCATCTCTCTCTCTCATTCCTCATCCTTCCATCTCCTCATCCTCCTCCATCTCCTCATCCTCCTCATCTCCTCATCCTCCTCCATCTCCTCATCCTTCTCATCTCCTCATCTCTATTCCTCATCCTCTCATCTCCTCATCCTCCTCCTTCCTATCCTCTCATCTCCTCATCCTCTCCATCTCCCTCATCTCCTTCCTTCTATTCTCATTCCTCTCCATCTCCCTCATCTCCTCATCTCTCTCCTCATCTCCTCATCTCCCTATCTCCTATTCTCCTCTCATCTCCTATCTCCTCTCTATCTTCTCATCTCTTCCTCCATCTCCTCATCTCCTCATCTCCTCATCCTCTTCATCTCCCTCATCCTCTTCATCTCCCTCATCCTCTCTTCATCTCTCTCATCTCCTCATCTCTCCTCATCCTCCTCCATCTCCCCTCATCCTCCTCCATCTCCCCTCATCCTCCTCCATCTCCCCTCATCCTCCTCCATCTCCTCATCTCTTCATCCTCATCTCTCTCTCTCATCTCTCCTCTCATCTCCTCATCCTCCTCCATCTCCCTCATCCTCTCATCTCCTCATCCTCCTCCATCTCCTCATCCCTCATTCTCTTCCTTCTCCTCTCCTCATCCTTCTCTATCTCCCTCATCCTCCTCATCTCCTCATCCTTCTTCATCTCCCCTCATCTCCTCCATTCTCCCTTCATCCTCCTCTCATCTCTCTCATCCTCTCATCTCTCATCCTCCTCCATCTCCCCTCATCCTTCTTCATCTCTCCTCATCCTCCTCCATCTCCCCTCATCCTCCTTCATCTCCCTCATCCTCCTCCATCTCCCCTCATCCTCTTCATCTCCTCATCCTCCTTCTCATCTCCCTCATCTCTCTCTCTTCATTCTCCTCATCCTCCTCCATCTCCCCTCATCCTCCTTCATCTCCCCTCATCCTCCTTCATCTCCCCTCATCCTCCTTCATCTCCCCTCATCCTCCTTCATCTCCTCATCTCCTCATCTCCTCATCCTCCTTCATCTCCTCATCCTCCTCATCTCCTCATCTCCTTCATCTCCCTCATCTCTCTCCTCTCATCCTCATCTCTCCCTCATCTCCCTCATCCTCGCTATAATAATATAATCATAAACGCCGCCAATAACATTCACTCTGGAAATTACGAACATAAACTTAGAGGGGAGAAGAGTGAGGGGAGGATGAAGAGTGAAGAAGATGAGAGGATGAAGGGAGAAGAGTGAGGGAGAGATGAGGGAGGATGAAGAGTGGAGGGTGAGGAGAGTGAGGAGGATGAAGAGTGGGAGGGTGAGGAGGAGGAGGGAGGATGAAGAGATGTGGAGGGTGAGGGGAGGAGAGTGAGGAGATGAAGAAAGTAAATAGGGGAGAGAAGGAAGAGATGATTGGAGAAAGAGAGAGAGAGAGGAGAGAGAGAGAGAGAGAGAGAGAGAGAGAGAGAGAGAGAGAGAGAGAGAGAGAGAGAGAGAGAGAGAGAGAGAGAGAGAGAGAGAGAGAGAGAGAGAGAGAGAGAGAGAGAGAGAGAGAGAGAGAGAGAGAGAGAGAGAGAGAGAGAGAGAGAGAGAGAGAGAGAGAGAGAGAGAGAATATAAGAAGGGAAAGAAAACTGAAGATATAGAAAAGGTGAAAAAGAGGGAAGAGGAAAGAGAATAATAAAAGAAAAGACGAGAAGAGTAAGTGTAAGACATGACATTAGAGAAATGGAACGGGGGAAGTGGTGAAAAAAGAGAGGAGAGAGAGACAGAGAGAGAGAGATAAGAAAGTTAAGGAGCAGAAGAAAAAATTAAGAAACCTCTCTCCTCTCTCTCTCTCTCTCTCTCTCTCTCTCTCTCTCTCTCTCTCTCTCTCTCTCTCTCATCTATCTATCTATCTATCTATCTATCTATTTACCTATCTATCATTCATTTTGTCTTAATGTCACCTTTTTCCTCCCTCCCTAGACCCGCCGCCATGGCCGGAATTCACACACACACACACGAAGTGTCAGAGTGGGCGCCGGTGACGAGTGGGGTTCCACAGGGGTCAGTCCTAGGACCGGTGCTGTTTCTGGTGTTTGTGAACGACATGACGGAAGGAATAGACTCCGAAGTGTACTGTTTGCAGATGATGTGAAGTTGATGAGAAGAATTCAATCGGAAGAGGACCAGGCAGAACTACAAAGGGATCTGGACAGGCTGCAAGCCTGGTCCAGCAATTGGCTCCTGGAGTTCAACCCAACCAAGTGCAAAGTCATGAAGATTGGGGAAGGGCAAAGAAGACCGCAGACGGAGTACAGCCTAGGGGGCCAGAGACTACAAACCTCACTCAAAGAAAAAGATCTTGGGGTGAGTATAACACCAGGCACATCTCCTGAGGCACACATCAACCAAATAACTGCTGCAGCATACAGCGCCTAGGAAACCTAAGAACAGCATTCCGACATCTTAATAAAGAATCGTTCAGGACCCTGAACATTGTGTACGTTAGGCCCATACTGGAGTATGCAGCACCAGTTTGGAACCCACACCTAGCCAAGCACGTAAAGAAGCTAGAGAAAGTGCAAAGGTTTGCAACAAGACTAGTCCCGGAGCTAAGGGGTATGTCCTACGAGGAGAGGTTAAGGGAAATTGACCTGACGACACTGGAGGACAGGAGAGATAGGGGGGGGACATGATAACGACATATAAGATACTGAGAGGAATTGACAAGGTGGACAAAGACAGAATGTTCCAGAGATGGGACACAGCAACAAGGGGACACAGTTGGAAGTTGAAGACTCAGATGAATCACAGAGATGTTAGGAAGTATTTCTTCAGTCACAGAGTGGTCGGGAAGTGGAATAGTTTAAGAAGTGATGTAGTGGAGGCAGGCTCCATACATAGCTTTAAGAAGAGGTATGATAAAGCTCATGGCGCAGGGAGAGTGACTCAGTAGTGGCCAGTGAAGAAGCGGGGCCAGGAGCTATGACTCGACCCCTGCAACAACAACTAGGTGAGTACACACATAAAGTACTTGCCATCAGTTATAAAAATGCTAATTCTCGACTTGTCGTGGGGAATTTATCAGTTAGACTTTATCGGTACAGTATTGTTCTTAACTAAGCTGACACCCGGTAAAGTGTCGTGAGGGGACGACATGGCGGTCCGTGGCTCACCAAGTGTAAGCCTACCATATAGACTTTCGTCATTCCTGCCATTAGGCCTAGCACCTAGCCTGCTACCTGTTGATAGTTCTCAGCTACCTCGCTGCACTCTTTCCTCATTCTCACTGGACTCTTTGGGGACTTTCTCTCACTCTCTGGATTTTCTGTGGATAACTCTCACTCACTGGACTCCTTGTAGATAACTCTCACTCACTGGACTCCTTGTAGACAACTCTCACTCACTGGACTCCTTGTAGATAACTCTCACTCACTGGACTCCTTGTAGACAACTCTCACTCACTGGACTCCTTGTAGATAACTTCCTGACTCACTGAGACAACTCTCCTACTGACTCGTAGACAACTCTCACTCACTGGACTCCTTGTAGACAACTCTCACTCACTGGACTCCTTGTAGACAACTCTCACTCACTGGACTCCTTGTAGACAACTCTCACTCACTGGACTCCTGTAGACAACTCTCACTCACTGGACTCCCTGTAGACAACTCTCACTCACTGGACTCCCTGTAGACAACTCTCACTCACTGGACTCCTGTAGACAACTCTCACTCACTGGACTCCTTGTAGACAACTCTCACTCACTGGACTCCTTGTAGACAACTCTCACTCACTGGACTCCTAGACAACTCACCACTGACTCCTGAGACAACTCTCACTCACTGGACTCCCTGTAGACAACTCTCACTCACTGGACTCCTTGTAGACAACTCTCACTCACTGGACTCCCTGTAGACAACTCTCCCTCACTGACTCTGAGACAATCTCACTCACTGGACTCCCTGTAGACAACTTCACTCACTGGACTCCTGTAGACAACTCTACTCACTGGACTCCTGTAGACAACTCTCACTCACTGGACTCCTTGTAGACAACTCACTCACTGACTCCTGGACCTCCTCTGCTAGACAACTCTCACTCACTGGACTCCTGTAGACAACTCTACTCACTGACTCCTTGTAGACAACCTCACTCACTGACTCCTTAGACAACTCTCACTCACTGACTCTAGCAACTCTCCTCACCTCCACACTCCCTCACCCTCCCTCACCCTCCTCACCCTCCCTCACCTCCCTCACCCTCCCTCACCCTCCTCTCCTCACCCTCCTTCACCTCTCCTCCTCACCTCCTCACCTCCTCACTCCTCACCCTCCCTCAACCTCCTTCACCCTCCCTCACCCTCCCTCACAAGGTTGTTTAAGAAAGCTTCCTGGCTGTGTTGTGTTTTCTTCAGTGTGTCTGAGCGAGGGATGGAGAGTGGGAGACCAGGTCTTTGTTTAGTCCCGGGGACGCAGCGAGGGGATCTGGGAGTCTTGGAGTGGGGGAAGTGGTCATCGGGGAGTCTGGGAATGGGAAGGGGGAGTATGAGAGTGGGAGGAGGTAGGGAAGGGAGGGGAAAGGGTGAAGAGTTAGAGAATAGAGGGTAGTCTGAAGATGGAGGGGAGACAAGGAGAAAAAAGGGAGGGAAGAAGGGGAAAGAGGTGTGAAAAAGAGGGAGGGGAGAATAGGTGGGAGGGGGAAAAGAGAGAGGAGAAAAAATTGAGAGGGAAAAACTGAAAATAGTGAAGTGAGGGGAAGTGCAGGGAGAGAAAAGTGAAAAGGACACAGGAAGAGAAATTGGTTTATAAGGGGAGGGAAAATATGAAGGAAAAAATGAAAAGAAAAGAAGGGAAAGTGAGAAAAATATTGAGGGAAAAGTAAGGGAGAGGGAAGGATGACGATGAACAAGTAATAATGATGGATAACGAGATACTTAACAATGGAAAGATGAATATACAAATAATTATAGCTAAGATAAGTAATAATGTTAGAGGGAGAAAGGAAGAGAGGAAGGGAGAGGGAGGGAGAGAGGAAAAGAGAGAAGAAGGGAGGGACAGAAGAAGGGGGAGAGGAAGGGAGGGAGAGAGGAAGGAAAAGAGGAAGGAAAAGAGGAAGGGAGAGAGAGGAAAGAAGACAGGGAGGGAGGGAGAGAAAAGAGGAAGAGAGGAAGGAAAAGAGAGAGGGAGGAAGAGACAGAGTAGGGAAGAAGAAGGAGGAGGATGAGGAGGACTGCCATTATTATGAAAATATACAAATCTACGAACATTTAAATCCAAAGCACCATTTTTTTAAACTTCTGCCAATGACATCCAAAACAAAGATGCCTTAAGGCAATATTTAAAAAAAATGGAAGACAATATTACAGAGGAGACGAAAATAATTCTCACAGAGAGTGTTGTAACATGAATGGAATGAACCAGCTTATTCAATAGAGGAATTTAAGACGAAATAATAAAGATTGGTTGAATGGTGAGGTCTGGGGGGGGGGGGAGATAAGAAGAGGGAGTGGGAAGCGATTTAAGAAGTTGAGAATCTTAAGATAAGATAAGATAAGATTTCTTCGGATTTTTAACCCCGGAGGGTTAGCCACCCAGGATAACCCAAGAAAGTCAGTGCGTCATCGAGGACTGTCTGTCTTATTTCCATTGGGGTCCTTAATCTTGTCTCCCAGAATGCGACCCACACCAGTCGACTAACAACCCAGGTACCTATTTGCTGCTAGGTGAACATGACAACAGGTGTAATAAAACACGTCGAAATGTTTCCACCCTCCGGGAATCGAACCCGGGCCCTCCGTGTGTGAAGCGAGAGCTTCAGCCACCAGACCACAGAGACACCAAGAAGATGATGCAGTTTTGGCACTGTTAACAGCCGGTGAATATAGTCTGACCCATTAATTACTGCCACTTTTTTATTCACCAGCTGTTAGAGGCACCCTCCACCCAGCACCACCTGTCACCCAGTGGCACGCACACCACCTGTTACCCCCTCCATCTGTGTTGAAGGCTCCCTCACCCAGCAACTAGTGGCATACAAACCACCTGCCATACCGAGCAGTGCCATCTGTCACTCCCCCAGTGGTGCCACCTGTTACCCCTCAGCAGTGCCACCTGTGCCAACTTCTTGCGGCACTCCTTGAACCACTGCTGACAGCATCTTTCTCCAGGAATCGCCTTCATAGTTCATCTAAGATCCTCCTAGTGTATTGCTGTTGTGACTCCCTGAGGACTCTCTAGTGCCTCCCTGGCAGGTGGGCGTCGGTGGTAGCGTGGACGTGGGTGGTGGCGTGACGTGGGTGGTGGCGTGGGCGTAGGTGGTGACGTGGACATGGGTGGTGGCGTGGACGTGGGTGGTGGCGTAGACGTGGGTGGTGGCGTGGGCGTATTTCCGTAAGCCAGAAATTCCCCCAAATAACAGAGCCCTCCCATTCACTCTGTGCCACATATTCTTATATCAAAGTTAAACTATATTTTATGGAAAGAAAGATTCTCGTTATCATTGTGTTCTATGTAACTAAAATAAGGTTATAATGTTGATATAAAAACACTTGATCACGTAAAGTGGTGTTAGTTGTGTCGCCTGAGCGGCTGGGTCAGGTTAGGTGAGATTCGTCAGGAAACAGGACAAGTGTTTCCTGATGATGACCCGCAGCTGGAGCCTTTTGGTCATCTGACCGAGACCTTTCGCTGGCTTACCCCTCCACCCTGCGCACCCGCAGCTCATCCTGTCAGCTGTAGTGCCGATAAACAAGATAACAGAGGTCACAATGTGTCTTTGTCAGATGCCACTGTGCACTGTTGTCATCACTAGAAGGAAATATTAGTTATTTCGTATATTACAATTACTTCCTGCAGTTAATGTACACAACACAGTATGAAATACAGTCTAAAAAAATTATACCAATAAAAAAGCAATGGTTACAACGGGGATGCATTTAGGTGATGCAAAACGTAGATATATACCTTCAAGATTCCAGGTATCTTGTCATGTACACTGAGGCGTTTTGCCGTGTCCTGTAAGAGTTGTAAGGTGTGTGTTTAACACGGTCCTGGAGGATAATGGTTGGTGGGTTCATATGGGAACTGGGAGACAATTTATCCAGCGTAGTGTGTGAGATGTCACCCAACTCTGCCATCAGGCACTCAGATGTGTGCTGGTTGCTATGTTTTCACTCCAGACGCTGGAGGATGCTGCTGGAGGACGCTGCTGGAGGAGCACAGTTGTAGGACACTGGGGTCTTCCAGCAAGGTCTGGAAGCTCATGGGGACTCTAATTGGGGAAAGGCTGCAGGACGCTGCTGCTGCTGGGAGGACGTTGCTGCTGGAGGATGCTGAGGGACGCTGCTAGGACGCTGCTGATAGGGATGCTACTGTTGGGGGACGCTGTATAACGCTGCTGTTGAGGGACGCTGGGGCTAGTGTTGGGGGACGTTGCTAGGACGCTGCTGGGGGGATTACCTGGTAAAATACGCCACCATCACTGTCTTGAGTTATAGGGTCATCATCGCCGCTCGGACTACCGGGATCTAGAGCGGTTTACTCTCCCCTCATCTCCCCTCACTCCCCTCATTGCTTCTCACTCTTCCTCCTCATCTCTCCTCCTCGTCTTCCCTCTTCTCTTCCCCCCTCACTGTCCCTTCATCATCTCCTCTCACGCATATCCTTTCATCTCTCTTTGCCCTCCTCATTTCCTTTCATCCTTATATCCTATCATCTTTTCTCTCTTCCACTCTCCCTTCCTCTTCCCCCTTCTCCTCATCACGAGTCTATTATCCCCTCCTCTCTCCCAGCTTTCCTTCCCACATCTTAACTCCCTCACTCTTCCCTCACTTGTTCTACAATTCTCTCCCATCACCCTCCCTTCTCCTCGTTTACCAATGCTCTCTCTCCTTTCTTCTCTACCACACATATTCCCCCTTCTTACATCTAATTTCCATTACACTCTCTCTCTCTCTCTCTCTCTCTCTCTCTCTCTCTCTCTCTCTCTCTCTCTCTCTCTCTCTCTCTCTCTCTCTCCACCCTCTCTCACTTATTCACTACAGTAACTCAGTGTAACATTCATGCAGCTGCAACTACAGTAACTCAGTGTAACATTCATGCAGCTGCAACTATAGTAACTCAGTGTAACATTCATGCAGCTGCAACTACAGTAAATCAGTGTAACATTCATGCAGCTACAACTACAGTAACTCAGTGTAACATTCATGCAGCTGCAACTACAGTAACTCAGTGTAACATTCATGCAGCTGCAACTATAGTAACTCAGTGTAACATTCATGCAGCTGCAACTACAGTAACTCAGTGTAACATTCATGCAGCTGCAACTACAGTAAGTCAGTGTAACATTCATGCAGCTGCAACTACAGTAACTCAGTGTAACATTCATGCAGCTGCAACTACAGTAACTCAGTGTAACATTCATGCAGCTGCAACTATAGTAACTCAGTGTAACATTCATGGAGCTGCAACTACAGTAAATCGGTGTAACATTCATGCAGCTGCAACTATAGTAACTCAGTGTAACATTCATGCAGCTGCAACTATAGTAACTCAGTGTAACATTCATGCAGCTGCAACTACAGCAGGAAGGACTAAAATGCACCGGATCTTAAGTAATTGAAATGTTCGCCAGCAAATTAGTGTAAATTATGAAGAACTTCAACCAATAATGAGCAACGACCTTCCACCACCCCCCTCCCCGCCTGTCCAATTTGTTGATATGGGCTAAGTTATCTCCTGGGTTATCCTAGGTTATCCTGAGCTGCCCTAGGATATTTTAGGTTATCCTCGGCGATACTTGGTTATCATATGTTACCCTAGGTTATCCTGAGTTATCGTAGGTTATCCTCAGTTATCCTAGGCTGTCCTGAGTTATCGTAGATTATCTTGGGTTATCTTAAATTATCTTGGGTTATCCTGACTTTTTTTAGGTTATCCTGCTTGATGCTAGGTTATCCTGGGTGATACTAAGTTATCCTGGGGTATTCTATGTTATCATAAGTTATCCTAGGTTCATACACGATTATCCTATGTTATCCTGGGTTATCTTTGTTTATCCTGCGTTATGCTACATTATCTTGTGTTATCCTGGGTTATCCTGGTCATATTAGGTTTATCCTAGATTATCCTGGATTAATCTAGGTTATCCTTACTTATTCTGTTATCATAAACTATTCTGGGTTATTCTGGGTTATCATATGTTATCCTAGGCTATCCTGTGTTATTCTAGGATATGCTAGGCTATCCTTTGATGTCCTGGTTTATTCTAGGTTATCCTGGATTATTCTTTGTTATCCTAAGTTATACTGGGTTATCCTATATTATCAAGGGTTATCCTAGATTATCCTGGCTTATCATAGGTTATCCAAAGTAATCTTGAGTTATCCCAGGTTCAATGTTATTCTGAGTTATCCAAGATTATTCTTGATTATAGGTTGTCCTAGGTTATCCCGCGTTATCTTTGGTTATCCCAGGTTATATGATACCTTAGGTTATCCTTCATTTTCCTAGGTTATTCTGGGTTATAGATTACCCTAGGTTATCCTTGATTATTCTAGGTTTTCTGGGTTATAAATTATCCTAAGTTATCCTTGATTATCCTAGGTTATCCTGGGTTATAGATTATTCTAAATTATCATTGATTATCCTATGTTATTCTGGATTATTGATTATCAGAGGTTCTATGATTATCCATACTGGGTTATAGATTATCCAAAGTTCTTTGCCTATCCAAGGTTATCTTTGATTATCCAAAGTTATCTTTGATTATGCTAGGATATTCTGAGTTATAGATTATCCTAGGTTATCCTTGATTATACAAGGTTATTCTGGGTTATATATTCTAGGTTTATCCTAGGCTTGCCTATACATAATTGTCATTTCAATAATGACAGTCAGTGTCTACAAGATCTCCAGTTTACAGTCCAGAGAGTCTGTAGAGTGAAGATTGAGAAACAGTGCTCCCTGGCGGGCGAAACGTCTTTCTAAAGGAAGCCAGGTGTTACACACGTGTCTTCCGCTGTGTATTGTATGCAGGTAGTGAGGTGTGAATGTTGTATGCAGGTATAGTAAGGTTTCGGATCACAACTGACAGGAGCCAGGTTCGAGTCCTGGGCTAGGAGACACACATGGTCAAGCTTCCTAACATCTTCTACCCTTGTTGGCTCAGTAGTAAACAGAGTATGTAAAGACCTATTGCGGCACCAGCTTCTATTATACACATCCTACTATATTAGACACCTTCTATTTCAGACACGTTCTACTTTAGACCGTCTTCTATTTTAGACATGCTCTGTTTTAGATTGGCTTCTATTTTAAACATACTTCTATTTAATATTTGCTCTATTTTAGACTGGCTTCTATTTCAGACACGCTCTATTTTAGACTGGCTTCTATTTTAGACACACTTCTAATTCAGACAGGCTTCTATTTTAGACTATTTTCAATTTTTTTTTTCAAGTTGAACTATATTAGCCCAAAAACTTCTAATAAACCATACATTACGGTAACGTAGTGAAAAGTCGCACCAGGTCAGGTCACACCAGGTCAGATCACACTAGGTCAGGTCACACCAGACAGTCAGATGATTTAAACAAAACTTGCTAAACGACAGGAACAACAACTTAACACATACACAAAAAAAAGTGTATACAAGTCCCATACATTTACAGTGAAAAAAAAAAACTTAGGCAGAAGGGTGTCTAATATAGTAGGCTAGGGCCTGGTCTCAGACCGAGCCGCGGGGGCGTTGACCCCCGAAACCCTCTCCAGGTAAACTCCAGGTAAACTTTGACACTGCTTAGTGTTGCTTGGGCTGATGAGTGCTGCTGCCGCTTCCTGGCTCAGCTGCTAAACTTGTCGTCCTCTGTCAAGACATGTTTGGCGTCGTCCCACGCCATGAGGTGAGTGAATCACTCCGTGCATGACCCACGTTTTACTTGTCTGATGAATCTTGCATGCTTGTATGTCTTCTTGAAGTCTGACGTCAAAGCTACCTGCTACGTCGCAGGGGTCGAGTCCTAGCTCCTGGCTCAGTCTTTTAGCTCGTTGCTTGCCAGAATCAGTCGCTCCTTCCGCACCCTCCTGTGTTACACTTGTCACACT
This sequence comes from Cherax destructor, assembly GCA_009830355.1. Classification (NCBI taxonomy): domain Eukaryota; kingdom Metazoa; phylum Arthropoda; class Malacostraca; order Decapoda; family Parastacidae; genus Cherax; species Cherax destructor. Next base: position 100,053 of record WNWK01000973.1, read on the forward strand.
ATGCGTAGTAAATAAGCTCCTACGATTTAGTCAAGCAACGTGGGTCGCATCCTGAGGAAGAGTCTCTGAGGAACTCAGTGTAAATAACCATACTTTGAGGGGTCTTTTTGGTGGCCCGTGGCCTGGTGACAAAAGCTCTCGCTTCACACGGCGAGGGTCCGGGTTCGATTCCCGGCGAGGGTAGGAACATTGGGCGTGTTTCCTTACACAGATTGTCTATGTTTACCGTCAGTAAAATGGGTACCTGGGTGTTAATCGACTGGTGTGGGTCGCATCCTGGGACAAGATTGACCTAATTTGCCAGAAATGCTCTGCATAACAAGGGGCTTTCTATATAGTAGTATGTCATTAATGTCAGCTAGGCCTGTATACCTTGTACATGTACTTGTAGTAAATAAAGATATTATATTACTATTAACATTGGGTTATAAATCCTCCTGCGTTACACCAGGGGTAGCGTCTCGTAGCAGTGTCCCGTAGCTTGGTCAGTAGCCCACTCAGCTCACTTTGAAATCCGTGGTTCGATCTCCTGTACAGGTGGAAATATTGGACATGTTTCCTTACACCTGCTGATCCTCGTGTAAGTAGTAGGGTATAAAATGGATATAATTATAACCTTAATTTTTAAAGGGGTGGACTGGTAAGCCAGCAGAAGGCCTCGGTCAGATGACCAAAAGCTCCAGCTGAGGGTCATCATATGACTATGTGTGGGTCGCATCCTGCGGACAAAGTTGACCTAATGTGCCCGAAATGTTCCGCATAACCAGGGGAATCTATATAATATGTCACTGATGTCAGCAATGGTCTGTGTAAGTTGTATCACGTACTTGTAGAAATAAAGATTATTATTAGTTTAACCTAAAATGTTAGTTAGCAGAGTCCTGGCAAGACTCACAAGAGAAAACGTGGTGTGTGCTGCCAGGAGTAACTCTTCACAAGATGGTCAGTTATTGTTGTAGATTCGCTGGTATAATCGCGCGGCCCGGGCCTTTTCCAAGAGTGTCTCAGACCAATGTCTGCCATGGGAGGAGGTACAAATATCTCCTCATCTTCTGGGACCAGTTGTCCCCAGGCCTAGCTCCATTCCCCGCCCCCACGGGGCTCGGAGGGAGAAGCTAGGCACCTTGGGCTGCCACAAACCCCGCCCACACTGGGCTCGAAGGGTGAGGCAGCTGCATAGCAGCAGACGATATCAGGAGGTGCAAAGGGTACAGGATCCTTTTGGAGCCACTCCCCAGCTTTGACCCGAAGCCCGAGCGCTGGTGAAGCTCAAGAATGCCTCTTGCTGTGTGTGTTGCTGCTGCTACTACTTCACTTGTCCGTTGCACTCTCCAGAAGGTCAGTTATATAGCCCACACCATTTATTGTAAAAGATGGCCTCTAACTTAACGAGGCAGGAGCACCATATTACCGCCAGACCGCTGCTAAATGAGTCTAGGGAAGCAATTAGGACAAGAAAACATCTCGCCTGCAACACATTTCTTGCAGCTCTCATACATTCAGCCATATATAACGGTAATGGTTAGTTGGTTGGTTGGGTTAAGATAAGATAAGATAGGATTTTGTTCGGAACTTTAACCCGCAGGGTTAGCCACCCAGGATAACTTAAGAAAATCAGTGCGTCATCGAGGACTGTCTGTCTTATTTCCACTGGGGTCCTTCACCAGTCGACTAACACCCGGGTACCTACTTTCTTGCTAGGTGAACAGGGGTAGCAGATGTAAGGAAGCACGTCCAATGTTTCCACCCGGTCGGGGATCGAACCACGGACACTCGGTATGTGAGGCGAGAGCGCTGCCATCCAGGCCACAGGACACCGTTTAAGGCCTCTCGAATACACGAGAGCCACTAAGACGACTTGTCACACCTAAACCACCGTCCAGAATGATTACTACAATAAACTCTCAGTGTATTTACACCTGGAGGCCTGGTCATGGACCGGGCCGCGGGGGCGTTGACCCCCCCGGAACACCCTCCAGGGATACCCTACAGGTACACCACTCGGTCTGCATACTCTTGTCAGCTGCAGAAACGCTGACACTTATTTCCCGTAAAAATGCAATATTACTACTAATTTTCCGATTCATTTATTAAAATTTATGTGAATGTGGGCAGCAAATGAAATAAAATTTCAGACCAAAAAACAGTTTTGTTTCTAAATAAATTATACATATATATATATATATATATATATATATATATATATATATATATATATATATATATATATATATATATATATATATATATATATATATATATATATATATATATATATATATACGAGCGATTTAAAATGAAATCTGGGAAAGGACACATACAGATTACAAAGGTACATTCAGGAATTTATGTCGTTTTTATTTTAGGGATTAAAGTGTTATTCTTGACTGATGGTGCACAGGTTACATGCAGCCTGAATGGCCCTGGTGTAGTCGACAGGCTTTAAACCCCATTAACCCATCAGCTTTACCACCGTACAGAAGTAAAAGCTGAGACGACACGACTGACGCACAGTGTGCAGGCGTCAAGATAATAGCAGTGGGGAAAGAGTACACACCAGTTATCACAATGGGGAAAAAAAATTACCTCTTTGTAATCTGTGGGGAAAGAGGAAGATGATTTTATCGCGATAACCCACCTCAGAGGCTTAATAACCCAGAATAACCCAGGTAAGCCAAGCAGAGTAGCTTATGTATGTATGCAGCAGCAACACTGCTCACAGACATGGAGAGAAGATAGCTGGAGAATAAGCTTTTATTAAAACGACGTTTCGCTTTGAGTAGAGCTTTGTCAGGTCATGTTTCTCCCCTTCCCCTCAGTGTAGAGCTTTATCAGGTCATGTTTCTCCCCTTCCCCTCAGTGTAGAGCTTTGTCAGGTCATGTTTCTCCCCTTCCCCTCAGTGTAGAGCTTTATCGTAGTTTCTCCTTCCTCAGTGTAGAGCTTTGTCAGGTCATGTTTCTCCCTCCCCTCAGTGTAGAGCTCTGTCAAGTCGTTAGGATTCCCCTGTGTGTAGAGCTTTATCAAGTCATGTTTTCCTTGTGTGTAGAGCTTCTGTGTGTAGAGCTTTTATCAAGCCAAGGAATGAGGAGACTTTGTCAATTCACTTTGCAACATCAGTTGTCTTAATGAAGCTCTACAGAGAAAAAAATCGTCACCAAAAAAAAAAAAGCTTTTTGTACCTGTATTTTTTGTTCATCAGATTAGATTATGTGAGCTTTGCTCCTGCAGCTCCCCCGTCTACTTGCAGGTGTCTGTCTATTGGTGTGGTGAAGAGAGGAAGGTGTGGGAGGAGGAGGAGGGTGAAGAGAGAGAGAGAGAGAGAGAGAGAGAGAGAGAGAGAGAGAGAGAAGGATAAATGATATCGGTCCAATCCCCCTTTCGATTGTTCCTTGGTGACAGGTGTGTATTCGCCTAATTGTTCTTGCAGGGGTCGATTCACAGGTCCTGGGTTCGCCTCTTCACTTGTCGCTACTAGGTCACTCACACCCTGCTTCGTAAACTTTATCATACCTCTTCCTAAAGCTATGTATGGATCGCACCTCCACCATCTCACTTTCCACACTATTCCACTTCCTGACAAATATGTGACTGAATAAATATGTGTGTGTGTACTCACCTAATTGTACTCACCTAATTGTGGGGGTCGAGACTCAGCTCCTGGCCCCGCCTCTTCACTTTCCACTACTGGGTCTCTTCTCTCCCTGCTCCATGAGCTTTATCATACCATACCTTGTCTTAAAGCTATGTATGGTTCCTGACTCCACTATATCGTTTGCTAGACTATTCCACTTCTTGACTACTCTATGGCTGAAGAAATGCTTCCTAACATCTCTTTGACTCATCTGAGTCTTCAGCTTCCAATTGTGCCCTCTTGTTTCTGTGTTCCCTCTCTGGAACATCCTGTCACTATCTACCTTGTCGATTCCCCGCAGTATTTTGTATGTCGTTATCATGTCTCCTCTAATCCTTCTGTCCTCCAGTGTTGTTAGTCCTATTTCCCTCAACATTTCTTCGTAGGACAGACCCCTGAGTTGTGGAACTAACCTTGTCGCAAACCTTTGCACTTTCTCTAATTTCTTGACGTGCTTGACCAGGTGTGGGTTCCAGACTGGTGCTGCATACTCTAGTATGGGCCTGACGTACACGGTGTACAGTGTCTTGAACGATTCCTTGTTAAGGTAACGGAACGCTAATCTTAGGTTTGTCAGTCGCCCATATGCTGCCGCAGTTATCTAGTTGATGTGTCCTTCCGGAGACGTGCTTGGCGTTATACTCACCCCAAGGTCTTTCTCCTTTAACGAGGTTTGTAGCCTTTGTCCACCTAGCCTGTACTCCTCTGTCAGCGGTCTTCTTTGCCCTTCCCCGATCTTCATGACTTTGCATTTGGTGGGATTAAATTCGAGAAGCCAGTTGCTAGACCAGATGTGTGTGTGTGTGTGTGTGTACTCACCTAGTTGTACTCACCTAGTTGTGGTTGCAGGGGTCGAGTCAAAGCTCCTGGCCCCGCCTCTTCACTGGCCGCTACTGGGTCACTCTCCCTGCGCCATGAGCTTTATCATACCTCTGCTTAAAGCTATGTATAGAGCCTGCCTCCACTACATCGCTTCCTAAACTATTCCACTTCCCGACAACTCTGTGACTGAAGAAATACTTCCTAACATCTCTGTGATTCATCTGAGTCTTCAACTTCCATCTGTGTCCCCTTGTTGTTGTGTCCCATCTCTGGAACATTCTGTCTCTGTCCACTTTGTCAATTCCTCTCAGTATCTTATATGTTGTTATCATGTCTCCCCTGTCTCTCCTGTCCTCCAGTGTCGTCAGGTCGATTTCCCTTAACCTCCCTCGTAGGACATACCCTTAGCTCCGGGACTAGTCTTGTTGCAAACCTTTGCACTTTCTCGAGCTTCTTCACATGCTTGGCTAGGTGTGGGTTCCAAACTGGTGCTGCATACTCCAATATGGGCCTAACGTACACAGTGTACAGGGTCCTGAACGATTCTTTATTAAGATGTCGGAATGCTGTTCTTAGGTTTGCTAGGCGCCCATATGCTGCAGCAGTTATTTGGTTGATGTGCGCCTCAGGAGATGTGCCTGGTGTTATACTCACCCCAAGATCTTTTCCTTGATTGAGGTTTGCAGTCTCTGGCCCCCTAGGCTGTACTCCGTCTGCGGTCTTCTTTGCCCTTCCCCAATCTTCATGACTTTGCACTGGTGGGGTTGAACTCCAGGAGCCAGTTGCTGGACCAGGCTTGCAGCCTGTCCAGATCCTTTGTAGTTCTGCCTGGTCCTCGTCCGATTGAATTCTTCTCATCAACTTCACATCATCTGCCGCAGGACACTTGGTCTATTCCTTCCACGTCATGTCGTTTCTACAATCTTTCCTTTAACAGGACCTTTGGGCCCCACTAGCCTGTAACTCCTCTGTCAGCGGCGCCCTCCCGACACCTCGCCCCTTTGTGTAAATGACCGCTGCTGCTTTTGGTGTGTGTGTGTGTGTGTGTGTGTGTGTGTGTGTATGTGTGTGTACTCACCTATTTGTGGTTGTAGGGATCGTGTCGCAGCTCCTGGCCCCACCTCTCCGCTGGTCTTACTTGGTCCACTCTCTCCCTGCTCCAAGAGCATGGATGGTGCCTCCAACACAAAATTTATGTAAGTTGTAGACTTCACAGCCCAGCACTCGCACACATGTGTACATGGCAGGTGTCTACATGTAAGTCACGCAGTGAGTGCGCATCGTACTGGTACTAGCCAAGGTGTGCTGGCTAGGTCTTGTCTTCAGTAGTCATCATGGTGTTCCAGGACTGTCACAGCAGTGGTGGATTTATCCGTTTTGTAGGTAGACTGGATGAGATGTTATCCAGCCTTCATTAACGTATATCCTGGTGGATCAAGCAATATCCTAATTAAGAGGTCGGGGGACTAGGCTTAATAATTTAGCAGTGACTGGAGGCAGCAAAAGTGGGATGAACGGCCCAGTAAGAAATCCACAACAACTGTCAAAACATATACATCTGTTCCATCTGTTTCTTACTACACTACTACGCATCCTTCCCCCACCTACGCAAGGCGCTCCCCCACCTACGCAAGGCGCTCCCCCACCTACGCAAGGCGCTCCCCCACCTACGCAAGGCGCTCCCCCTCCCCTGCAGCCCCCTCCTCCCTGGCTACTTTACTCAATTATGTTGAAAATGGTACAAATTACAGATAAGTTGATGAGTAAAACACATGTGCAGCAGTTGGGTGTCTTTATTAATGAAACGTTTCGCCCACACAGTAGGCTTCTTCAGTCAGATACAGAGGCAGCAGGTGTAGTGGCGAAGTGAACATGACGTAATCAGTCCATCAACGGAGATATGAGGTGGTCAGTCCCTCAGCCTGGAGAAGAGTTCAGCTTCATGGTCTGGACGATATCGTTCCAGACCATGAAGCTGAACTCTTCTCCAGGCTGAGGGACTGACCACCTCAGATACTATTTCTCCAAGGTTGATGGACTGATTCCACCATCTTCATTTCACTACTACATCTGCCGCCTCTGTATCTGACTGAAGAAGCCTACTATGTGGGCGAAACGTTTCATCAATAAAGATACCCAACTGCTGCACATGTGTCTTAATCATGCACGTTACTCAATCCAGGAGATCAGTCCTCCTGCAGTCTGAGGACTCTCAGACGTTTCTCTTTTACTGTTTTAGTCCTTCTACTTATGTTCTATCTATTTTCTTGCAGGCTCCAGCTCCTGGTGTTCCAGCTCCTGGTGTTCCAGCTCCTGGTGTTCCAGCTCCTGGTGTTCCAGCTCCTGGTGTTCCAGCTCCTGGTGTTCCAGCTCCTGGTGTTCCAGCTCCTGGTGTTCCAGCTCCTGGTGTTCCAGCTCCTGGTGTTCCAGCTCCTGGTGTTCCAGATCTTGGTGTTCCAGCTCCTGGTGTTCCAGCTCCTGGTGTTCCAGCTCCTGGTGTTCCAGCTCTTGGTGTTCCAGCTCTGGTGTTCCAGTCCTGGTGTTCCAGCTCCTGGTGTTCCAGCTCCTGGTGTTCCAGCTCCTGGTGTTCCAGCTCTTGGTGTTCCAGCTCCTGGTGTTCCAGCTCCTGGTGTTCCAGCTCCTGGTGTTCCAGCTCCTGGTGTTCCAGCTCTTGGTGTTCCAGCTCCTGGTGTTCCAGCTCCTGGTGTTCCAGCTCCTGGTGTTCCAGCTCCTGGTGTTCCAGCTCCTGGTGTTCCAGCTCCTGGTGTTCCAGCTCCTGGTGTTCCAGCTCCTGGTGTTCCAGCTCCTGGTGTTCCAGCTCCTGGTGTTCCAGCTCCTGGTGTTCCAGCTCCTGGTGTTCCAGCTCCTGGTGTTCCAGCTCCTGGTGTTCCAGCTCCTGGTGTTTACATGTCGTTCCAGCGCTGCCTCTCCAGATTTTAAGATCCGTGTTCCTTGTGGCTGGTTAACATAAAGCTCAACTGCCATCACTCTCTGCAAAGAATAATTTACACTCGTGTTCAATTTACAATTTTCTTTTTATTTGTCCTCACGAAGTTTTTCAAATTATTTTAGGCATCAATGACAATTTTGGGTTACAATATATGGTAGTTCAATAGGTGAGCTTTAACCCTCTTCCCCTCCTCTCCCCTCCCCTCTTCTCCCCTCACCTGCTGCGTGCAGGTGATCCTGCTCCTCTCTGTGCGTGTCCCCTCAAGGTGAACACCTTGATGCCGATTGAAGGGCTCTTGATGCAATGATTGAAGGGCTCTTGATGCCGTTCATTACTCAGGCACTGTTTAACCCCCTACATGTTTAGTGCTTCTTCTTTACCGCACTAATATTTTAAGGATGCGAATTCGACTTTATCAAATAATATTTCTTCATATAATGACCGAGGTGCCTGCACGCACCTCGGTGATATTTTAGAAACCAATTTTAATGTACTACAGCAAATGTATTTTTTTAACCTAGTCTGGGGTATTTTTAAGCAGTCATGAAATTGTTTCAGTGTGTGTGTGTGAATGACAGCTCCTGGGCCCGCCTCTTCGCTAGTTGCTACTGGATTCACTCTCTCCCTGTTCCATATGCCTTGTTGTACCTTATCTAAAAAGCTATGTATGGATCCTGCCTCCACTACTTCACTCTGTGGTTGCAGGGGTCGTGTGTGTGTGTACTCACCTAGTTGTACTCACCTAGTTGTGGTTGCAGGGGTCGAGTCATAGCTCCTGGCCCCGCCTCTTCACTGGCCGCTAGTGGGTCACTCTCCCTGCGCCATGAGCTTTATCATACCTCTTCTTAAAGCTATGTATGCAGCCTGCCAACACTACATCACTTCCTAAACTATTCCACTTCCCGACCACTCTGTGACTGAAGAAATACTTCCTAACATCTCTGTGATTCATCTGAGTCTTCAACTTCCAACTGTGTCCCCATGTTGCTGTGTGTGTGTGTGTGTGTGTGTGTGTGTGTTTGCGAGTGTGTGTGTGTGTGTGTGTGTTTGCGAGTGTGTGTGTGTTTGCGATTGTGTGTGTGTGTTTGCGAGTGTGTGTGTGTGTGTGTGTGTGTCACTCACACGCATCTGTGAGGGACTCAGCATCAGTAATACAACACCAGCAGCAGTAGATACAACAACAACAGTAATACATCACCAACAGTAGATGCAAAAGCAACAGTAATACCACACCAACAATAGATACAACACCAACAGCAGTAGACACAACAACGAAAACAGTAGATACAACACTAACAACAGTATATACAACACCAACAGCAGTAGACTTCACAACGACAACAGTAGATACAACACCAACAGCAGTAGATGCAACAACAGTAGATACAACACCAACAGCAGTAAATACAACAACGACTACAGTAGATACAACACTAACAACAGAAGATACACCAACGACGACAGTAGCTACAACAGCAATAGATACAATAACAACAACAGTAGATACAACAAAAACAGCAGATATAACAGCGTGTTGCTCAGTATTGAAGAAAAGAATCAGGTTGCAAAATTTAGAGCTTTATCAATGTATTTTTCGCTCTGTGTAGAGCTTCGTCATGTCAATGAACTGATAAGACACAACACAGTTGATAAGACACAACACAGAGCAAAACACTTTCACAGGTAATGTTAGCAGTGACAGCAGCACCGACAGCAGTGCTAGCAGCGGCAGCAGTAGTAACAGCAGTGACAGCAGCACCAACAGCAGTGCTAGCAGCGGCAGCAGTAGTAACAGCAGTGACAGCAGCACCAACAGCAGTGCTAGCAGCGGCAGCAGTAGTAACAGCAGTGACAGCAGCACCAACAGCAGTGCTAGCAGCGGCAGCAGTAGTAACAGCAGTGACAGCAGCACCAACAGCAGTGCTAGCAGCGGCAGCAGTAGTAACAGCAGTGACAGCAGCACCAACAGCAGTGCTAGCAGCGGCAGCAGTAGTAACAGCAGTGACAGCAGCACCAACAGCAGTGCTAGCAGCGGCAGCAGTAGTAACAGCAGTGACAGCAGCACCAACAGCAGTGCTAGCAACAGCAGCAGCAGCAAGAGCCTCAGCATCAGCGGCAGCAAACAGTGCAGCAACAGAGACAGCAGCAGCTACAGCTGCAGCAACAGTAACCGCAGCCCGAGCAGGTGTTAACGGCAGTGAGAGCAGCACCGGGAAGCAGGCGACCCACCAGTTAATGTGACAACCAACTGTAAACTCGATCCTCCGACACCTCTTACCAGGGGACAAATGCTGTTCTTTTTTTTTCTTCCAAAATAACGAAAAGGTGTATTGGAAACCTAGAGCAAGTGAAACCCAGGGAGGAAGTACCTTTCCTGAGGTGCTGAACCCCTCCCCCTCACACACACACTACCGCAGCCTCTGCCACAGTTAGAGAAAGTTAGAGAGAGTTTTAGTTGTGTGTGTACCTCTTGAACGATGCTTCAGTATATAGAATCTCTTTTTCCTGACCTCACCGACTATACTTTCTGGCACACTCGCGCCACGGTAAATAAACGAAAAGAGGAGAAATAATTAGTGTGTGGGGGGGGGGTGTCTTGGATGACCTACGTGAGTCTCAGGCAGGAAACACTGGCAACACTGCCAGGGAACACTGGCAACACTGCCAGGGAACACTGGCAACACTGCCAGGGAACACTGGCAACACTGCCAGGGAACACTGGCAACACTGCCAGGGAACACTGGCAACACTGCCAGGGAACACTGGCAACACTGCTAGGGAACACTGGCAACACTGCCAGAGAACACTGGTAACACTGCCAGAGTTATCACTGGGTATCAGAGTTATCATTGGGTATCAGGGTTATCATTGGGTATCAGAGTTATCATTGGGTATCAGAGTTATCATTGTGTATCAGAGTTATCAGTGGGTATCAGAGTTATCATTCGGTATCAGAGTTATCATTCGGTATCAGAGTTATCACTGGGTATCCAGACTTATCACTGGGTATCCAGAGTTATCACTCGGTATCCAGTCATCACTGGATATCCGGAGACATCACTGGGTATCCAGAGGTATTACTGGGTATCAGTCATCACTGGGTATCCAGAGGTATTACTGAGTATCAATCATCACTGGGTATTCTCAGTCATCACTGGGTATTCTCAGTCATCACTGGGTATCAGAGTTATCGCTGGGTATCTAGAGTCATCACTGGGTATCGGAGTTATCACTGGGTATCCAGAGTTATCATTGGGTATCAGAGTTATCACTGGGTATCAGAGTTATCACAAGGTATCAGTTATCACTGGGTATCCAGAGTCATCACTGGGTATCCAGAGTCATCACTGGGTATCCAGAGTCATCACTGGGTATCCAGAGTCAACACTGGGTATCCAGAGTCATCACTGGGTATCCAGAGTCATCACTGGGTATCCAGAGTCATCACTGGGTATCCAGAGTCAACACTGGGTATCCAGAGTCATCACTGGGTATCCAGAGTCATCACTGGGTATCCAGAGTCATCACTGGGTATCCAGAGTCATCACTGGGTATCCAGAGTCAACACTGGGTATCCAGAGTCAACACTGGGTATCCAGAGTCATCACTGGGTATCCAGAGTCATCACTGGGTATCTAGAGTCATCACTGGGTATCCAGAGTCATCACTGGGTATCCAGAGTCATCACTGGGTATCCAAAGTCTATGAGAATTTAATTTATTTTCTCTTTTTGTATATTGTATATACATTCCCCAGCTATATATTTTGCCCAGCTATATATTTTGCCCGGCTATACATTTTGTCCAGCTATATATTTTGTCCAACTATATATTTTGCCCGGCTATACATTTTGCACCTAAGAATGAGAGTTACAATACCATTTCTGCAACAATTCATTCGCAACCTTCGACGATTAATCATAGATAAGTTTCGGTCCCTCATTTGTGACTTGGTGTCGGTCTAAGACGACCGAAACGTCGTCTAGGGTTTCATATCGAAACTGTGGAGGTATATGTGTATTTTTTCCCAAATTATAAATGTATTTTTGCCCCCACTATATATACATTTTTGCCCCCACTTAATATTTCACAAAGTTCTCGCATCTGTTGACCTTCCCGCTGGTAATTAATAGATGGCAGTCTATTCTGGAGTGTCCTGGGCAGCCTTACGTTTCCTGCTGCAGCTGGTGTGACCACTGACTCAGTGTTTTCACTGTCACCTGCTTGTAGGGAAGACTGATGGTGGTCCACTTGTTGTAGAGAAGACTGATGGTCCACTAGTTGTAGGGAAGACTGATGGTTCACTTGTTGTAGAGAAGACTAGTGGTGGTCCAATTGTTGTAGAGAAGGCTGATTGTGGTCCACTTGTTGTAGAGAAGACTGATGGTCCACTAGTTGTAGGGAAGACTGATGGTCCACTAGTTGTAGGGAAGACTGATGGTCCACTAGTTGTAGGGAAGACTGATGGTCCACTGGTTGTAGGGAATACTGATGGTCCACTGGTTGTAGGGAATACTGATGGTCCACTGGTTGTAGGGAATATTGATGGTCCACTGGTTGTAGGGAATACTGATGGTCAACTGGTTGTAGGGAATACTGATGGTCCATTGGTTGTAGGGAATACTGATGGTCCACTGGTTGTAGGGAATACTGATGGTCCACTGGTTGTAGAAAATACTGATGGTCCACTGGTTGTAGGGAATACTGATAATCTACTAAAAACTGTATTTCACACTGTTAGTAAACATATTTTGGATTTAGTTCGCTGTATTACCCCTATCTCAGGTATCTTGTATGCAATCTCAGATTTCCTGTATGCAATCTTAGATATCTTGAATGCTATCTTAGATATTTTGTATGCTATCTTAGATATCTTGTATGGTATCTTAGATATCTTGTATGGTATCTTAGATATATCGTATGCTATCTCAGATATCTTGTATGCTATCTCAGATATCTTGAATGCTATCTTAGATATCTTGAATGCTATCTTAGATATCTTGTATGCTATCTTAGATATCTTGTATGCTATCTCAGATATCTTGTATGCTATCTCAGATATCTCGTATGCTATCTTAGATATCTCGTATGCTATCTCAGATATCTTGTATGCTATCTCAGATATCCTGTATGCTATCTCAGATATCTTGTATGTTATCTTAGATATCTTGTATTCTATCTCAGATATCTTGTATGCTATCTCAGATATCTTGTATGCTATCTCAGATATCTTGTATGTTATCTTAGATATCTTGTATGCTATCTTAAATATCTTGTATGCTATCTCAGATATCTTGTATGCTATCTCAGATATCTTGTATGCTATCTTAGATATCTTGTATGCTATCTCAGATATCTTGTATGCTATCTCAGATATCTTGTATGCTATCTTAGATAACTTGTATGCTATCTTAGATATCTTGTATGTTATCTTAGATATCTTGTATGCTATCTCAGGTATCTTGTATGCTATCTCAGATATCTTGTATGTTATCTTAGATATCTTGTATGCTATCTTAGATATCTTGTATGCTATCTTTGACATCTTGTATGCTATCTCAGATATCTTGTATGCTATCTCAGATATCTTGTATGCTTTCTCAGATATCTTGTATGCTATCTCAGATATCTTGTATGCTATCTCAGATATCTTGTATGCTATCTCAGATGTCTTGTATGCTATCTTAGATATATTGTATGCTATCTCAGATATCTTGTATGTTATCTTAGATATCTTGTATTCTATCTCAGATATCTTGTATGCTATCTCAGATATCTTGTATGCTATCTCAGATATCTTGTATGTTATCTTAGATATCTTGTATGCTATCTTAAATATCTTGTATGCTATCTCAGATATCTTGTATGGTATCTCAGATATCTTGTATGCTATCTTAGATATCTTGTATGCTATCTCAGATATCTTGTATGCTATCTCAGATATCTTGTATGCTATCTCAGATATCTTGTATGCTATCTCAGATATCTTGTATGCTATCTCAGATATCTTGTATGCTATCTCAGATATCTTGTATGCTATCTTAGATATCTTGTATGCTATCTTAGATATCTTGTATGCTATCTCAGGTATCTTGTATGCTATCTCAGATATCTTGTATGTTATCTTAGATATCTTGTATGCTATCTTAGATATCTTGTATGCTACCTTTGACATCTTGTATGCTATCTCAGATATCTTGTATGCTATCTCAGATATCTTGTTTGCTATCTCAGATATCTTGTATGCTATCTCAGATATCTTGTATGCTATCTTAGATATCTTGTATGCTATCTTAGATATCTTGTATGCTATCTTTGATATCTTGTATGTTATCTTAGATATCTTGTATGCTATCTCAGATATCTTATATGCTATCTCAGATATCTTGTATGCTATCTCAGATGTCTTGTATGCTATCTTAGATATCTTGTATGCTACCTTAGATATCTTGTATGCTATCTCAGGTATCTTGTATGCTATCTCAGATATCTTGTATGCTTTCTCAGATATCTTGTATGCTATCTCAGATATCTTTTATGTTATCTTAGATATCTTGTATGCTATCTTAAATATCTTGTATGCTATCTTAGATATCTTGTATGCTATCTCAGATATCTTGTATGCTATCTGAGATATATTGTATGCTATCACAGATATCTTGTATGATATCACAGATATCTTGTATGCAATCTCAGATATCTTGTATGCTATCTTAGATATCTTGTATGCTTTCTTAGATATCTTGTATGCTATCTCAGATATCTTGTATGCTATCTTAGATATCTTGTATGCTATCTTAGATATCTTGTATGCAATCTCAGATATCTTGTTCGCTATCTTAGATATCTTGTATGCTTTCTTAGATATCTTGTATGCTATCTCAGATATCTTGTATGCTTTCTTAGATATCTTGTATGCTATCTCAGATATCTTGTATGCTATCTTAGATATCTTGTATGCTATCTCAGATATCGTGTATGCTATCTGAGATATATTGTATGCTATCACAGATATCTTGTATGATATCACAGATATCTTGTATGCAATCTCAGATATCTTGTATGCTATCTTAGATATCTTGTATGCTTTCTTAGATATCTTGTATGCTATCTTAGATATCTTGTATGCTATCTTCCCAGATATCTAAACACCAGATTATTTTCTCATTAATCAAGTATATCTATGTAATAAGGTGTTAATTATTAATAAATTGCAACAGAGTGAAAGATGGTATTCACTCTCTGCACCTTTGATATGTTATCCTGCATGAGAGTGAGTGAGTACCTGGTTAAGTGGAACTGAGTGAAGTGTGCGCTTAGGTGTGATGGTGTCCTCTTAACTACTACCATCAACACTGCTACTACCAGACAAGAACCACTTGAAGACCTCCACCACTACCAGCATTTCGTCAGATATTTTCCCTCACCTCTCCTCCCCATCTTTCCTCACCTCTCATCTTCATCTTGCCCTGCCTCACCTCTCCTCCTCCGCGTCATCTCCAGCAAACATCTCCAACACCGGCGAGAAGAGGTTTCCAAATGCCT
>WNWK01000973.1:120000-125000 GCA_009830355.1 Cherax destructor
TGTTTATTATTTTGAGACAAATTCTTGCTGGTGCTTCGGAGATGAAGAAGCTTCCTTTATTCTGTTTAACAGTGTTTGACATTGCGATTAAGGATGATTCAAAGCATTTACGTCTGCGGAAACTAGGTTCTTTAATCATAAGGCGAGGGTCGCTAAATTTCATAAGATGGTTTACGGAATTCCGGTGTTGTACAGACGCGTTCTTCAAGTTATCGTGCCTGTATGCGTTAATAATGTTCATTGAGCCGTGTTTCTAGGATTCTTGCCGTGTCTCCGACGTATACTTTGTCACAGCCTCCACAGGTAATTGTGCAAACCCCTGAATTTACTGGTTCGAGGTTCTTCAATTTATTCATGGTCAGTCTTTCAAGAAGGTGCTGGGTACACTGACGACTGTAAGGAAGGATGATAATTTTCTTAGGAGTGGTGCTAATGCATAGATAATTTTCTTACAATCCTTGATGAAAAAGGAAGGAAAATATAGCTCGGTGAAGGTTTGGTGTATATATGCATGTTCCTCGTCAAAAAACTCTGGGCTACAAATTCGGTATTCTCTCTGGAGAAATTGGATGATGATGCTCTTCTGGTCGTAGTATCTTGGCTGAAACAGAAGTGTGCGAGATCGCTTTTGTAAACTTGGAACCTTATAGTATTATCTACTCTGTGAATGAGGACGTCGAGAAATGGTAACTTGTCTCTGGTCTCTTCAACTGTGAACTGGATCGCCGGTTCAACTGTGTTGAGCCTTCCCTCAAGATTCCGCACATCAAAACATTTGGGAGTTATTATGAGGACGTCGTCCGTATATCGTAACCAAGTGACGCTGATGGGGATGTTGACAAAGCGCTCAGCTTCTTGGTGTTCCATGTACGGAGACAGCTGGAGTTGTTGTTATACAACGCTACGTTATGACTAATCTTAAGTAGCATGAAAATAGATGACTGCCGATAACTTGACATTACATCAATTACTTAGTATTCAGCTCTATCACGTGCATTCTAGCAAAGGAAGGTTGCTTAGCTCTTGGACCATATTTGAAAATGAAACTTGTCCCTGCGTCTCATTTTAATCGTTTTCATTTGTTTGTTAAGAATTTTCAGTACATTGACAAGTGCTTAAGAAGGGACAAGTTGCTAGAGATCTTATAGTTACTTATTGATGGAGATAAAGACTACTCCATAAACTCTGTCTTTAGAGTCGCGCTGAGTGACTCTGCCTCGACGTACACTATGTATATATATATATATATATATATATATATATATATATATATATATATATATATATATATGTAAACACCACCAACAACCACCACCACAACAACAACCACAACCACCACCACCACAACCGCCACCACCACAACCACAACCACCACAACCACTACAACCACCACAACCACAACAACAACCACAACTACCACCACAGCGTACAGTGCAAATTAATAATTCTTCACAAAATAATACGTTGTTATCATAGAAAAATATTCGCAAGTATTTCCACTCTAATGAAATTCCCTCAGCATTTTTAACTATTACTATATATATTTTTTTGTAAGCCATGAAAGGCGCGTTTTTAATGAGCAATACAATAAGGATAACATTGTTCATGCATTTGTTAGTTTATTTGTTTAGTAACTTGCTTTCCTGATTGCTTGTTTCCCTTGTTTTATGTCTGGTGTCGTGTCTTCGCTTTAAGAAGTTCGTTTGTGTGTGTGTGTGTGTGTGTTGTTAGTGGTTATGTGTGTGGTGTGTGTGTGTGTGTGTGTGTGTGTGTGTACTCACCTATTTGTGGCCCCGCCTCTTCACTGATTGCTACTAGGTCCTCTCTCTCCCTGCTCCATGAGCTTTATCAAACCTCATCTTAAAACTATGTATGGTTCCTGCCTCCACTACGTCACTTTCTAGGCTATTCCACTTCCTGACAACTCTATGACTGAAGAAATACTTCCTAACATCCCTTTGACTCATACGAGTCTTCAACTTCCAATTGTGACCCCTTGTTTCTGTGTCCCCTCTCTGGAACATCTTGTCTCTGTCCACCCGCAGTATTTTATATGTCGTTATCATGTCTCCCCTAACCCTCCTGTCCTCCAGTGTCGTCAAGCCGATTTCCCTTAACCTTTCTTCGTAGGACATTCCCCTTAGCTCTGGGACTAGTCTTGTTGCAAACCTTTGCACTTTCTCTAATTTCTTGACGTGCTTGACGAGGTGTGGGTTCCAAACTGGTGCTGCATACTCCAGTATGGGCCTGACGTATATGGTGTACAGAGTCTTGAACGATTCCTTAGTGAGGTATTGGAACGCTATTCTTAGGTTTGCCAGACGCCCGTATGCTGCAGCAGTTATCTGATTGATGTTCGCCTCAGGAGATGTGCTCGGTATTATACTCACCCCAAGATCTTTTTCCTTGAGTGAGGTTTGCAGTCTTTGGCCACCTAGACTATACTCTGTCTGCGGTCTTCTTTCCCCTTCCCCGATCTTCATGACTTTACATATGGCAGGGTTAAATTCAAGGAGCCAGTTACTGGACCAGGCTTGTAGCCTGTCCAGGTCTCTTTGTAGTCCTGCCTGATCCTTGACTGATTTAATTCTTCTCATTAACTTCACATCATCTGCAAACAGGGACACTTCTGAGTCTATCCCTTCCGTTATGTCATTCACATATACCAAAAACAGTACAGGTCCTAGGACTGACCCTTGTGGAACCCCACTCGTCACAGGTGCCCACTCTGACACCTCGTCACGTACCATGACTCGTTGTTGCCTCCCTGTCAGATATTCTCTGATCCATTGCAGTGCCTTTCCTGTTACGTGTGCCTGATCCTCTAGCTTTTGCAGTAACCTCTTGTGAGGAACTGTGTCGAACGCCTTCTTGCAGTCCAAGAAAATGCAGTCTATCCACTCCTCTCTCTCGTGTCTTACTTCTGTTACCTTGTCATAAAACTCCAGTAGGTTTGTGACACAGGATTTTCCTTCCCTGAAACCGTGCTGGTTGTCGTTTATAAGCTTGTGTCTTTCTAGGTGCTCCACCACTCTCCTCCTGATGATCTTCTCCATGACTTTGCATACTATACACGTCAGTGACACAGGTCTGTAGTTTAATGCCTCATGTCTGTCTCTTTTCTTAAAAATTGGGACTACATTTGCCATCTTCTACACCTCAGGTAGTTGCCCAGTTTCAATGGATGTGTTGAAGATTTTTGTTAGTGGCACACTCAACATCTCTGCTCCCTCTCTAAGGACCCACGGAGAAATGTTGTCTGGTCTCACCGCTTTTGAGGTATCGAGTTCACATAACAGCTTCTTCACCTCCTCCTCGGTTGTGTGTATTTCATCCAGCTCTTGTTGGTATACCTCCCTATTCTGAATTCCTGGAATCCTTCCTGTCTCCTCTGTAAATACTTCTTTAAATCTCATGTTGAGCTCCTCACATACCTCTTGGTCGTTTCTTGTGAACTCCCCACCTTCCTTCCTCAGCCTGATTACCTGGTCCTTGACTGTTGTTTTCCTCCTGATGTGGCTGTACAACAGCTTCGGGTCAGACTTGACTTTTGATGCTATATCATTTTCGTATTGTCACACGCTGAGCGTGCGTGTGTGTATGTGTGTGTGTGCGTGTGCGTGTGTGTATGTATGCGTGTGTGTGTACTCACCGAATTGTACTCACCTAATTGTGGTTGCAGGGGTCGAGACTCAGCTCCTGGCCCCGCGTCTTCGCTGTCCGCTACTGGGTCTCTGCTCTCCCTGCTCCATGAGCTTTATCATACCTTGTCTTAAAACTATGTATGGTTCCTGCCTCCACTATATCTTTCTCTAGACTATTCCACTTCCTGACTACTCTGTGGCTGAAGAAATGCTTCCTAACATCCCTTTGACTCATCTGAGTCTTCAGCTTCCAGTTGTGTCCTCTTGTTTCTGTGTTCCCTCTCTGGAACATCCTGTCACTGTCTACCTTGTCAATTCCCCGCAGTATTTTGTATGTCGTTATCATGTCTCCTCTGACCCTTCTTTCCTCCAGTGTTGTTAGTCCTATTTCCCTCAACCTTTCTTCATAGGACAGACCCCTGAGTTGTGGAACTAACCTTGTCGCAAACCTTTGCACTTTCTCTAGTTTCTTTACGTGCTTAACTAGGTGTGGGTTCCAGACTGGTGCTGCATATTCTAGTATGGGCCTGACGTACACGGTGTACAGTGTCTTGAACGATTCCTTGTTAAGGTAACGGAACGCTAATCTTATGTTTGCCAGTTGCCCATATGCTGCCGCAGTTATCTGGTTGATGTGTGCCTCCGGAGACGTGCTTGGCGTTATACTCACCCCAAGGTCTTTCTCATTTGCCGAGGTTTGTAGCCTTTGTCCGCCTAGCCTGTACTCTGTCAGCGGTCTTCTTTGCCCTTCTCCGACCTTCATGATTTTTCATTTGGAGGGATTGAATTCGAGAAGCCAGTTGCTAGACCAGATGTCGAGCTTGTCTAGGTCTGTTTGCAGTCCTGCTTGGTCCTCTTCCGATGTGATTCTCCTTATTAATTTCACATCATCTGCGAACAGAGACACTTCTGAGTCTATCCCAACCGTCATGTCGTTTACATATACCAAGAATAACACTGGTCCTAGGACTGACCCCTGCGGTACACCGCTCGTCACAGGCGCCCACTGTGATACCTCATCACGCACCATGACCTGTTGTTGCCTCCCTGTAAGGTATTCCCTGATCCATTCCAGTGCCCTTCCTGTTATACCTGCTTGTTCTTCCAACTTCTTTACTAATCTCATGTGAGGAACTGTGTCGAAGGCCTTCCTGCAGTCCAGGAAAATGCAATCAACCCACCCTTCTCTCTCTTGCCTTACCTCTGTTACTTTATCATAGAACTCTAGGAGGTTTGTTACACAAGATTTGCCTTCCCGGAATCCATGCTGTCTTGTGTTTATTATCCTGTTCAGCTCGAGGTGTTCCACCATTCTTTTCCTGATGATTTTCTTCAGGACTTTGCACACTATACATG
>WNWK01000973.1:127500-130000 GCA_009830355.1 Cherax destructor
TGTGCTTCACTAAGTGAGGCTGTGTTTCACTAAGTGAGGTTGTGTTTCACTAAGTGAGGTTGTGCTTCACTAAGTGAGGTTGTGTTTCACTAAGTGAGGTTGTGTTTCAGTAAGCGAGGCTGTGCTTCACTCAGTGAGGTTGTGCTTCACTCAGTGAGGCTGTGTTTCACTAAGTGAGGTTGTGCTTCACTAAGTGAGGTTGTGCTTCACTCAGTGAGGTTGTGCTTCACTAAGTGAGGTTGTGCTTCACTAAGTGAGGCTGTGTTTTACTAAGGGAGGTTGTGCTTCACTAAGTGAGGTTGTGCTTAAGTGAAGCTGTGCTTCACTAAGTGAGGCTGTGTTTCACTAAGTGAGGTTGTGCTTCACTAAGTGAGGCTGTGTTTCACTAAGTGAGGTTGTGTTTCACTAAGTGAGGCTGTGTTTCACTAAGTGAGGTTGTGCTTCACTATGTGAGGTTGTGCTTCACTAAGTGAGGCTGTGTTTCACTAAGTGAGGTTGTGCTTTACTAAGTGAGGTTGTGCTTCACTAAGTGAGGCTGTGTTTCACTAAGTGAGGTTGTGCTTCACTAAGTGAGGTTGTGCTTAAGTGAAGCTGTGCTTCACTCAGTGAGGTTGTGTTTCACTAAGTGAGGTTGTGTTTCACTAAGTGAGGTTGTGCTTCACTAAGTGAGGCTGTGTTTCACTAAGTGAGGTTGTGTTTCACTAAGTGAGGTTGTGTTTCACTAAGTGAGGTTGTGCTTCACTAAGTGAGGTTGTGTTTCACTAAGTGAGGTTGTGTTTCACTAAGTGAGGTTGTGCTTCACTAAGTGAGGTTGTGCTTCACTAAGTGAGGCTGTGTTTCACTAAGTGAGGTTGTGCTTCACTAAGTGAGGTTGTGCTTCACTAAGTGAGGCTGTGTTTCACTAAGTGAGGTTGTGCTTCACTAAGTGAGGTTGTGCTTAAGTGAAGCTGTGCTTCACTCAGTGAGGTTGTGTTTCACTAAGTGAGGCTGTGCTTCACTAAGTGAGGCTGTGCTTCACTAAGTGAGGCTGTGCTTCACTCAGTGAGGCTGTGCTTCACTAAGTGAGGCTGTGCTTCAATAAGTGAGGCTGTGCTTCACTCAGTGAGGCTGTGCTTCACTAAGTGAGGCTGTGCTTCACTAAGTGAGGCTGTGCTTCACTCAGTGAGGCTGTGCTTCACTAAGTGAGGCTGTGCTTCACTCAGTGAGGCTGTGCTTCACTAAGTGAGGCTCAACAGTGGTAATATGTACACAAAGATTCTGTTTCCTAAAATCATGTAATGTTTGTTGGAATATTCTTTCCTGTTTAATCTGAAGTTGTTCCATTTTTTTTTCTTAATTTTCTCTAGGCATTCTTTATTTTGTTTTGCTGTTGTTGAGAAGAATAATTATAAAGTATATTCCTAGAAGCCCCCGTCAGGCTGGGACCTCTGGGACCTTCTTTATTTTTTTTCTCTCTCTATTCTGATTCTCTCATCCCACTTCTCTACACTTTATCGCGATTTATTCGCGAACGCCATTTATGATATTCCTTAAGTTCACTCAGCACTCTAACTCACCAGTGAATAATTCGACTCACGAAGTGAGTCTGGCTGTCTGACTGTGGTCTTAGAACTCATAGCTGACAGCGAGGGGACTCGTTGAGGGTTTGTTTACAAATGTGTTCATCCCAACTCTTGCTTATTACTCACAATCTTCTTAGCGCCTTTCCAAAAGCAAAAAAAAACTGTTTTAGTCTCCGTTTATAACGTAAATACTGTTGTCTAACACCCCTCCCCCCCAAACTCCTTTCCACGAAACACACACACACACACACACACACACACACACACACACACACACACACACACAGGACCGTAGCACTAAACTACAGACCAGTGTCACTGACATGTATAGTATGCAAGGTCATGGAGAAGATTATCAGGAGAAGAGTGGTGGAGCACCTAGAAAGGAATGAGCTTATCAACGACGGCCAACACGGTTTCAGGGACGGGAAATCCTGTGTCACAAACCTACTGGAGTTCTACGACAGGGTGACAGCAGTAAGACAAGAGAGAGAGGGGTGGGTAGATTGCATATTCTTGGACTGTAAGAAGGCGTTTGACACAGTTCCACACAAGAGATTAGTGCAAAGCTGGAGGACCAGGCAGGGATAACAGGGAAGGCACTACAATGGATCAGGGAATACCTGTCAAGAAGACAGCAGCGAGTCATGGTACGTGGGAGGTGTCAGAGTGGGCGCCGGTGACGAGCGGGGTTCCACAGGGGTCAGTCCTGGGACCAGTGCTGTTTCTGGTATTTGTGAACGATATGACGGAAGGAATAGACTCCGAAGTGTCTCTGTTTGCAGATGATGTGAAGTTGATGAGAAGAATTCAGTCGGACGAGGACCAGGCAGAACTACAAAGGGATCTGGACAGGCTGCAAGCCTGGTCCAGCAATTGGCTCCTGGAGTTCAACCCCACCAAGTGCAAAGTCATGAAGATTGGGGAAGGGCAAAGAA
>WNWK01000973.1:135000-172500 GCA_009830355.1 Cherax destructor
AAGAAAACAGCAGCAGCAACAGAGCAGCAAAAAGTTTTTTAAAAAAAAAATAAAAGGGTGGTTTCCTTTTTTTAAAGCCGTTTCACAACCCCAAAGGAAAAAACACAAAGAGCAAACGGGGTTTGTTGTTGAACAAAAGCGCAAAAAATTTTTGCCAGTTTCCTGTTGTTTTAAAAAGGTTGAAAACAGTATTGTTGCGCCCGTTGCAAGCAACAGCAGCAAAAAACAGCGGGTTTAAAAAGGGAACAGCAGCGAACAGCAAAAACAAAGGCGCAAAAAAGGGGCCCCCATCAAAAAGAGCCAGACAGACCGGGTTTTTCCAAATATCTTTTGAAATAAAAAATTTTTTTTTAATTGTTGGTTGAGCTTGGGGGGCCGGGGGCTTGTGCCCCCGCCGCAGCTGTGGGGACGTTGTGTCTGCTGCCGAGCCGGGACCGTTGGTCCGCTGCTGCAGCTTTTGACTGCTTTTTGGGCCCCCGGGGCCGAGCCCGGGGGCCGCTTCAGGCCCCCGCCGCAGCTGTGGGACTGTTGTGCCCGCCGCCGCGCCTGGTGACTGCTTTGCCCCGCTTACCGCCGTGTGCCGCAGGGGTTCCCCCGCTGCAGCTGTGGGACTGCTTTTTTTCTGGCCGCAGCCGTGATTGTTTTCCCCCTTTTTGCAGCCGGTGGGCGCTTGTGTCTGCTGCCGCAGCTGTGGGTTGCCGGTCTGCTGCTGCAGCTGTGTGACTGCTTGTGTCTGGGGCTGCAGCCGGGGGATTGTTTGTTCGCTGCTTTCGCTGTGGGACCGCTTGTGCCCCCTGCCCAGCTGTGTGGGGTGCTTGTGTCTGCTGCCGCGTTTTACGCTTGTGTCTGCTGCCGCAGCTGTGGGACTGCTTTGGCCCCCTGGGGGCAGCCGTTTGGGTTTTTCTGCTGCTGCAGCTGTGTGGGGGGGTTGTGTCCGCCGCTGGGGGCCGTGACCGCTTGGGTCTGCCGCCCAGCTGGGACGTTTGTCCCCCTGCAGCTGTGGGACTGCTTGTGCCCCCCCCGCAGCTGTGGGACTGCTTGTGTCTGGCTTTTAGCTTGGGGGGACGGGGGGGTCTTTTGCCGCAGCCGTTGGGGTGCTTGTGTCTGCCGCCGCAGCTGTGGGACTGTTTTTGGGTGCTGTTTTAGCTGTGGACCGCTTGGTTGCTGGGGCCGGGGGACCGCCGGTCCCCCAGGCGGGGACCCTGTCCCCCTGCCCAGCCGTGGACTTGCCGGTTTTCCGCCGGTGCCGGGGTTTTTTGGTGGTTCCCCGGGGGTTTGGGACTGTTGTGTCCGCCGCGAGCCAGGGACCGCCGGCCCCCCTGGTGCTGTGTGACTGGCCTTGCCCCCCCCGCAGCTGTGGGGTGTTGTGCCCCCGCAGAACCCGTGTGACGGGTTGTGTTCCTCCCGCAGCTGGTGCCCGCTTGCCCCGCTCCCGGGGTGTGTGGACTGTTTTTGCCCCGCTGGGAAACCGTGGGGGATCCCGGCCCCCCCCGACCCGGGGACTGTTTTCCCCCTCCCTTTCCCCGGCCCGCCCCGAACCGGTTTATTCCCGCCTTCTGCTGGTGCTCCCCGCGAAAAAGGGTTTTTCCACCCCCGCCCTGCCACCGTTTTCCGCGGGGTGCCCCCCAAAGGTTTTCCGCCCCCGTTACCACCGGTTTGCCGCGGGGTTCCGCTGCTGCTACTCCCGCTGTTTTTACTGGGGTTACAGCTGGGGGGCCCGCTGCTGTTACTACCCGGGGTTACACCCGCTGTTACGCCCCCGTTCCCACCGTTTTTGCTCCCGTTACTGCTGTTTTTTTCCGCTGCTTTTTATTTTTGTTTTAGCCCTGTTCCCTTTTTCTCCCATCCCCGCTTTTTTCACCCGCCGTTACCGCTGCTGCTATTTCTCCCTTTTTAAATCCCTTTTTTACACCCCGTTTTTCCCCCGGGGACCCCCGCCCCCAAGGGGTTTTGCTGCTGTTCCCACCGCTTTTTTACCCCCAAATTACCCCCCTTTACCCCCGTTTTTCAGAGCTGTTACTCCGCCGTTTCCCGCCCCCGTTACTACCGTTGTTTCAGCCCCGTTACCCCCCGCTACTACCGCTTTTAAAGCTGCGTTACTGCTGCTGCCACGCGCTGTTACTCACCGTTGTTTCAGCCTGCTGTTCCCTGCTGCTACTGCTGTTGTTACTGCTGCTGTTACTACCGTTGTTACAGCTGCTGTTACTGCTGCTGTTACTACCGTTGTTACAGATGCTGTTACTGCTGTTGTTACTGCTGCTGTTACTACAGTTGTTACAGCTGCTGCACTGCTGCTGCTACTGCTGTTGTTACAGCTGCTGTTACTACTGTTGTTACTGCTGCTGTTATACCGTTGTTACAGCTGCTGTTACTGCTGCTGTTACTACCGTTGTTACAGATGCTGTTACTGCTGTTGTTACTGCTGCTGTTACTACAGTTGTTACAGCTGCTGCTACTGCTGTTGTTACACCCTGCTGTTCCCTACCGTTGTTACTGCTGTCTTACTACCGTTGTTACAGCTGCTGCCACTGCTGCTGCGCCACTAATTCTCTTCTAAGTCAGTGAATCTTTGCCTTCTTCATCACACCGCTTGTTTGCATTTCATTAAATTTCTGGGACGAGTTTCGCAATAGTTTCAAGTTCGTAACGTATTTTTTACAGCTTCAGGGATGACGGATTTACGCAAACTTAGTGGCAGCCGTATTGCATTCGTTGTTATGAAGTTAGACTGCGAGACTTGGTTAAGTTAACCTTAGAGTTAAGTTAGGTGACACCACCCATGATGGTTGACACTGGTGTTGTGTGGTGGTTGACACTGGTGTTGTGTGGTGGTTGACACTGGTGTTGTGTGGTGGTTGACACTGGTGTTGTGTGGTGGTTGACACTGGTGTTGTGTGGTGGTTGACACTGGTGTTGTGTGGTGGTTGACACTGGTGTTGTGTGGTGGTTGACACTGGTGTTGTGTGGTGGTTGACACTGGTGTTGTGTGGTGGTTGACACTGGTGTTGTGTGGTGGTTGACACTGGTGTTGTGTGGTGGTTGACACTGGTGTTGTGTGGTGGTTGACACTGGTGTTGTGTGGTGGTTGACACTGGTGTTGTGAGGTGGTTGACACTGGTGTTGGTGGAGGTGGTTGACACTGGTGTTGTGAGGTGGTTGACACTGGTGTTGTGAGGTGGTTGACACTGGTGTTGTGAGGTGGTTGACACTGGTGTTGTGAGGTGGTTGACACTGGTGTTGTGAGGTGGTTGACACTGGTGTTGTGAGGTGGTTGACACTGGTGTTGTGAGGTGGCTGACACTGGTGTTGTGAGGTGGTTGACACTGGTGTTGTGAGGTGGTTGACACTGGTGTTGTGGGTGGTTGACACTGGTGTTGTGAGGTGGTTGACACTGGTGTTGTGAGGTGGTTGACACTGGTGTTGTGAGGTGGTTGACACTGTGTGTTGGGTGACACTGGTGTGTGGTTGACACTAGTGTTGTGAGGTGGTTGACACTGGTGTTCCTGTGGTGGTTGACACTGGTGATGTGAGGTGGTTGACACTGGTGTTGTGAGGTGGTTGACACTGGTGTTGTGAGGTGGTTGACACTGGTGTTGTGAGGTGGTTGACACTGTGTTGTGAGGTTGACACTGGTGTTGTGAGGTGGTTGACACTGGTGTGGAGGTGGTGACCGGTGTTGTGAGGTGGTTGACACTGGTGTGAGATGACCAGCCTTCTTGAGGGGGATAGATGGAGTTGTTATGATTGATGTGAAGGGATCTTAATACAAAGATCAGTAGCTATCCTCCCTACTCAGATCAAACCTCTCTGCCTGATTTCCCAAGCTCTGTTGAACTATTACAGGTTTAGTGCTATTACAACCTCAGGTTCAATGGCCTGTTAACCTGAGTGTAAAGGCTTAGAAAGAAACACAAGAAGATGTAGAAATTGTATTTCTTCAAAAATCATAGATTAATTCCAAACTTTTATCTTTCCTTACCAAGTAATTGTGATTATATAAGACTTTGTCTTTCTACCATATAACAAAGTGATATTTACCTATGAACTTATACAAAGGAGTAGTGTTTAGTGCACCACAGTTTCAGGCTAAGCAGCCAAAGACAGAATTTCCCACCGCTCATCGGAATTCAGCAAACTGCGGTGGACCCCCCCTTTCATTTTAAACTCATTAATTGGCTAACCGAGTCGTTGTTATGATGGGATCATCCAAACCTTAACGATGGTGCTGGTTGGGAACCTGGGTATTTCTCCGAATAAAGTTACATACTTTGCTGCGTGAAACTTTTAAATTTATTTAGAAGAAAAGGAGTCAAGAAAGCAACATAAATATAAACTTCTGACTAATTAAAAAGTGAATGCAGGGTGTATATATATATATAATATATATATATTTTTATATATATATATATATATATATATATATATAAAAATAGGTAGTGGGGTTGGAGGCAACCATGGAAAGGTACCCACCCTGCCAGGTGACTGTGAAACAGAAACCTAAACTTTTTTACATGATGGTAGGATTGCTGGGTCTTTTTCTGTCTCATAAACATAAAAAAGATTTCAGGTACGTCTTGCTACTTCTCTTAACAGGTCCCCTAGCAAACATGTAATTTTTGTTAAATATCTGAGTTTTCTTTGATTTTATCTTAATAGTTCTTTTCTTATTGTTTTCCCTTTCATACCCATGGGAAGTGGAATAAAATCTTTCCAAAAATCATTTGTAAAATCAATAAATGCCGGAACAATGGCTATAACCCCTTTTCCTGTATATTACTAAAAAGAAAAGAAAAAATCGTAAAAGTGGGATGTTTGAATGTGCGTGGATGTTGTGTGAATATAAGAAAGAGATGATTGTAGATGTTATGAATGAAAAGAAGCTGGATGTCCTGGCTTTAAGTAAAAAGCTAAAGGGGGGTGGAGAGTTTCAGTGGGGAGAAATAAATGGGATTGTCAGGGTTTCAAATAGGTTAGAGCTAAAGAAGGAGTGGCAATAATTTAATAATCAGTTATGGCAGGTAAAGAAGGAATATAAATGTATAAATTCAAGGTTATGGAGTAAAATAAAGGTTGGTGTGAAAAAGTGGGTTATGAAAGTGTTTATACCTGGAAAAAGAATGTAGAAGAGAGAGAAGATTTTGGGGAAATGTTGGTGAGTGTGGGATTTTTGAACCAAGTGAGAAGAAATTTGTGGTTGGGGATCTTAATGCTAAAGGGGTAAAAATGTTGTGGATGGAGTAGGTAAATTTGGGGTGCAGGGTAAATGTAAAGGGGGAGCCATTAATTGAGCTATGTGTAGAAAGGTTTGGTAAAAGTTCATTTTTTGAAAAGGGATAAATAAAATACGGTATGATATAGCACGTAAGGAAAGTAGTTTGTTGGTTATGTATTGTGGATAAAAGGTTGATAGTAGACTTCGGGATGTACATGTTTATAGGGGGCAACGGATATATCAGATCATTATTTGTTGGCTACAGTTAGGTAAAAGGTAGATGGGACAAAGGAAAATAAACAGCAAGTAAGAGAGAGGTAAAAGTGTATAAACTAAGGAGGAAGTTGGGGTGAGATATAACAACTATTAAAATGGCTAGTCGTAGGAGTAGGGGGGGGTTGAAGAGAGTTGGGATAGTTTTAAAAATGGTTTTGAATTGGGGCAAAGTTTGGGTATAGGAGGGTGGGGGAGAAAAAGGAGGGTGGTGGAATGAAGAAGTAAAGGGGGTGATAAAAGAAAAAATTTTTTGGGGTTTTTACAAACAAAGTGTTAGGGAGGCAGAGTTTTGGAAGTAAAAGAAAGGTGAAGAGGTGGTGAGAGGTAAAAAAAAGAGCGGATGAAAGAATGGGAGGGATCTGTCAAGAAATTTGCTGAAAACAAGAAAAAATTTTATGAGATAAACAAGGTAAGAAACCTAGGAACGAATGGATTTGTCAGTTAAAAACAGAGTAGGGGAGTTGTGATGGGGGGCTGGAGGTATTGGGTAGATGGGGAAATTTTGAGGAACTTTAAATGTCGATAAAAAGGAACGGTAATTTATGTTGGGAGGTACAACATCGTTTAGGAGTGGGAAAAAGGATGAGTTGGGGAGGTGTGAGGCATTACTAGAATGAAAGGGGAAAGAGCTGGAATTGACGGAATCATGACAAAATGTTAAAAGCAGGGGGATATAGTGCTGGGTGGTTGGTATTTTTGTTTAATAAATGTATGAAAGAGGGGAAGGTACCAGGTTGGCAGCAGCATTAGGTTCCTTAAAAAAGGGAAGGGGATAGGTGTAAAAATTATGGGGGAAAAAGTTTACTAGAACCGGAAAAATGTATGGCAGGGGTTTTTTGAAAAATTAGGGTAAGACAGAATGGATTGCAGATGACAAGGGTTTTTTAGGGGTGGGGTGGGATCAATGTTTACAGTGAAATATATGTGCAGAAGAAAAAGGTAGAAAATTTTTGCATTTATGGTTTTGAAAAAATTGATATGGATGGGGGCAATGTGGCAAATTTGCAAGTGTTGGGGAAAGGTATAATTAGAAGGCTTAAAAAATTTTTAGGATAGTGGGTCAGGTTATTGGGGGGAGGGGGAATTTTTCCCGGGAAAAAAAGTCTTAACAGGGTTGTGTAATTTTGGTTGTTTAAAAAATTTATAGATGGGTTAAAAAAAAAATGTAGGGTGTTGGGGGGGGGTGGGATTAAAATTGGGAAAATTTAAAAGGGGTTGTATTTTTGTGATGATACTGTTTAAAAAAAATTTTAAAAAAAAGTTGCAAAGGTTGTGGAAATTTGGGAAGGGGGAAAAGGAGAAAGTTAAAAAGAACATAGATAAAGTAAGGTGATGGGGTTCAAACGTTTAAATAAAAAATTGGATATCACATTGGGGAAAAGGGGGTTTTGGAAGAAGAAAAGTTTTCAGATTTTGGGGGTTATGTCAAGATGGGTTTTGAAGGATATTAACCATAGAATTGATGAAGGAAAAAAAGGGGGGGCTTTAGGTATCTGTGGAACAAAAAAGTTATCCATGGAGGCAAAAAGAATGCGAAAGTATAGTGGTCCCCTCTTATATGGGTGTGAAGCATGGGTTGCAAATGCTGAGGGGGGAGGAGGCTGGAGGGGCAGTGGAGATGCCCTGTCTAAGGGCTGTGTGGTTTATATGCAGAAACCGGAATGTGGAAATTAGGAAAAGGTGTGGAGTTCAAAAGTATTTGTCGAGGGCTAAAGGGTTGTTGAGGTGGTTTGGTCTTTTAGAGAGAATGGATCAAAAGAATGACTTGGAGGCGTATAAATCTGGGGGAAGGAAGGCGGGGGGGTCGTCCAAAAAAGGTTGGAGGAAGGGGAAAGGGGTTTTTGTGGGCGAGGGCTTGGATTTCCCAGCAAGCATGTGTGACGTGTTAGATAGAGGGAATGGGACGAAATGGTTTTTGGGACATGACGATCTGTTGGGTGTGAGCAGGGTAACATTGTGTGAAGGATTCAGAAACCGTTTTGATTTAGTTGGACTTGATCCTGGAAATGGGAAGTACAATGCCCACTTTAAAGGAGGGGTCTGAATAGTGACAGCTGGGAGGGACTTTTCTCAGCTGTATTCTGAGCTCCTCTCAAAGACAGTATTATGAGGTGTGGTGAAAGTGTTGAATGATGATGAAAGTTTTTTCTTTTGGGGATTTTCTTTCTTTTTGGGCACCCTGCCTCGGTGGAGACGGCCGACTTTTGAAAAAAAAAAAAAAAATATATATATATATATATATATATATATATATATATATATATATATATATATATATAAATAAACATTCTGCGTAACATTTTCTCTTTCTATTCCCTCTGTTTTCCCCTCTTCTATCCCTTCTACCATCTTGGAATCCCTTAATTACTTTCCCCTCACCCCCCCCTTTATTTCGTCAAAACCAAATAATTCTTCCCGTTTTTCCCAACGTCATGGCCATTCTTCCGCAGGCTACAAAAAATATTCATATATATATAAATGGCTATATTAATGGGGTCGGAGTCGAGGCGATTTATTCAAGAGGATGATTTTCAGGGACGGAAACTCACTGGAGATATTGGTGAGAATAATTGTGTTGAGTCTCACTGCTGGGGGAAAAAATATTTAAATATTAGATTATTTATTTAGTGTCTGTCTATTCATAACAGACATACACACAAAACCCACACTTGTTGGGAAATATTTCTTCAGGTTTGGTTGTTGAAAGTGGAACAATCTGGAGGAGAGGGAGTGGTGGACACATCCATACAAGCTTTAAGAAGAGATGGAAAGAAGGCTCTTGGAGCAGGGAGGCAAGGGACCTAAACGTCAGTGAAGAATCTGGGCCAGGAGCTGTGACTCAGAATCTCTAACCAAAATAGGCATACATATGAGTGCATACAACAAAAACATACACACACACACACATAAAAAACACACACACAGTGACCTCTCACAATCGCTGTCAGAAAAAGTTTATGTTATCGTTGAACACTCTTGGTGGTCACTTTTGACCTTTCAGAAATAGAGCCAGCAAGGGCTCAACCTCTTCAAGAAACAAAATGTAATCTCTCCAAAGATAACTCCAACCCTCCCTGTACTCTCTCTGGTTTCTTGGTGCTGAAAAGGGGGTCTTGTTCCAGGGAATGAGCTACTCTTCCCTTCCTTGGATCCCGTCATTCCCCAGGCGATGTATGACCCCTACCGGTTTAGCGCTTTTCTACGAATATGACAATAATAATGTACAATAAAATTCCATTAAATTGGTTTATCCTGGAATAAAATATTGGGTGTCTGGATCATCCATGTTGGATAACAGCTCTTGGTCCTTAAGATGTGAACTGGAACTCTTAGAGAGAGAGAGACAGACATATATATATATATATATATTATATATATAAATAAGAGAGAAGAGAGAGAGAGAGAGAGAGAGAGAGAGAGAGAGAGAGAGAGAGAGAGAGAGAGAGAGAGAGAGAGAGAGGGGAGAGAGAGAGAAACAAAAGAGAGAGAGAGAGAGATACAGAGAGAGATATATATACAGAGAGAGAGAGAGATACGAGAGAGAGAATTTTACAAGAGAGAGAGAGAGATACAGAGAGAGAGAAGATACAGAGAGAGATACAGAGAGAGCAGAGAAGACAGAGAGAGAGAGAGAGAGATACAGAGAGACTGACTGACAAGTCAACTAAAAAAAAGCAACAACAGCAAAACAACAAAAACTTTTTTTAACTGCAGCAAAATCGTCCACACTTCCTCCCCTCCCTCCCTTCTCCCCTTCCCTCCCTCCCCTTCCCTCCCCTCCCTTCCTTCCCCCTTTCCCTCCCTCCTCCCTTCCCTCCCTTTCCCCCCCTCCCTCCCTTCTCCCCTTTCCTCCCTCCCCTTCCCTCCCTCCCTTCCCTCCCTCCCTCCCTTCCTCCTCCCCCTTCCCCTCTCCCTTCCCTCCTTCCCCTTTCCTCCCTCCCCTTCCCCCCTCCCTCTCCCCTCCCTCCCCTTCCCCTCCCCCACTCCCTTTCCCCTCCTTTCCTTTCTCCCTCCGCCCTTTCCCCTCTCCCTAATTCCCTTTTTCTCCCTTTCCATCCTCTTTTTACATCCCTATTCTTTTCCCTTCCTTTCTTTTTCCTTACTCCCCTCCCCTCATCCTCTGTATACGTCCTCATACCTACTTTCCCTCTTATCTTCCCCCTTCCCCTTCCTTCCTTCCTTCCTTCCTACCTTTTCTCTCTCTTGCCACCTCTTCATCTCCCTCGCCTCCCTTCCATTTTCACCCTTCCCCTCCCAATTAAAACCCGATTTCTTTCCTCCCTTTTCTTCCACCCTCTCCCATCCCCCCCCAGTCTCCCTCCCTTTCATCTTCCTCCTATCCTCACTTCTGCCTCCCTCCCTTCCTTCCTCTCTCTTTCATCCCCTTCATCTTTTCCCCCTTTCCCTTTCCTCCTTCCCTCCCACACTACTCACCCCTTTATCCTTTCCTCCCCCTTCCTGTTCCCCCCCTCCCATCCTACTTCCCCTCATTCCTCTCTCCCTGTTCTTCCCCCTTCCGTCCCACCCTACACTTCCCTCCACCCAACCCTCCCTACTCCCTCCATCCTTCCCTCTCTTCCTCCCATCCTCCCATCCTCCCCTCCCCACCCTGGTTGACGAGTATGGGAGGCAAGGGAAAATCCTCCAGCACAGTCAGTTAATCCACTTGGAACAATTTGTCCAGCTGGAAACCCCCGTTATCTGCGTTGTTGTGTTTGTGTTTGACGAGTTCTGTTCATGTGCGTAGTTGTGGCTGGTATGTGCGTATGGGTGGATCTATGTGCATTTTTTTGTGCCTGGTATGTAAGAATGGGTGACGATGTAAGTGGGAGTATGTGCGTATTTGTAGCCGGTACGTGCGTATGTGTAGCACGTATGTAAGTACGTAAGTTAGGGGGTTATGTGTGTGCGTTTTTCGTGGTTTGTGCGTGCTGGAATGTACGCACATTTTGTACCTAGTTCTGCCATGTACCTAGCCTTGCCCTTTGTGTACAGGGCTAGGTACATGACAGAACTGTGTCACTCAGACACTGTATCATGAGACACTGTGTCACCAGACACTGTATCATGAGACACTGTGTCACCAGACACTGTATCATGAGACACTGTGTCACGAGACACTGTGTCGCGAGACACTGTATCCTGACACATCACTGTGACACCTAACGCTTCCACTGTGTAATACAATAAAAATGTGTGTAGGATACACGCAGGATACATGTATGCGGTCTCTCAAGTGCCTGACAGACACAGGTGTGTCAGACTACGCTGTGAGCGTCGCAGATGTGAGGAATAACCACATTTCTGGACACGTTTTTTATCGAGACAACGTGTTGCTCTGTGTGTGTGACTGTATCAAGTCACGGGCTTTATAAAGCCAGAGCGAAACGCATCAGCAACATCTCCTTTGAGATGAAGTCTGTCTATTTCTAAATATCTTACAACACTGTGTTGTTGAAGATATGCAAATGCTTGTTTTTCCATTTTGACTTGCAGTATGCGAGTCAAAATAGAAAATAAGCATTTTGAAGCAGGGAGGGGTAAAAATTATATATTATACGAGGAGTAATAAAAAGAGATATAATAAAATCTGTCTGTGAGGACACAACGCCTCAGACGAAAACCTCCTCCTTCAGTTTCTCACCTCCGGGGATTTACCTCCCCGCTTTTCCCTCTCCCTCCTCCCCGGAGGTAGTTTCCGCCTCTATTAACATTATTCCCGAGTTGCCGCTGTTTTATCACTGATATCCCTTTTCCCCGAGGGGTGTGTGTGTGTAGTGTGTGTGTGTGTGTGCGTGTGAGTGTGTGTTTGTGGGAAAACTGTGGCGGGACCCAGAGAACAACACCCTCGGTATCCTCAACAATTCAGAGGGAATTCGATTATGTTCGGAGACTCAGATCCACGGGAGTCCTCCAGATCGACTCAATTAGATCAACGCCAACGATGCTCATATGTTTTCCTCCGCCTCTTCCTTCTTTCTCTTATTCTCACAGTGTTGGAAGGAACTTATACACCTCGGCCAGTGTTTCATAGATTTGCTCCTCGCGATTTATGTCTTAATTAAGAGAAGATAATGAACGAGTGTGCAGCAGTCGTAGTATATATATATATATATATATATATATATATATATATATATATATATATATATATATATATATATATATATATATATATATATATATATATATATATATATATATATATTACGTTGTAGTAGTATATATACACATGTCTAACACAGATGGGGCTACGCTTTTAGTTCAGCTTCAAACCAGGCCTACCACTGACGAATGCCAAACAAGACCTGCCGTGATTGGTTTCAACAAGTCCCTGCGTAAATCCCCGGAGAAGACTTCATAGAGGCATGAAGACCCTGGGTCTTCCGCTCCTTCGTCAGGGTTATATCGGAAATATTACTAAGTATTGCTGCCTCGGGACCCCGCCAGCAGCAGATAAATTGATTGACCAGATTTTCTCCCAGCCTTATGGAGGACCACAAGTAGAACACATGCGTTACAGACTGGGTGGGAAAAAAATCACACACACACATGCCTCGCAGTCTGACACACACACATGCACGTGTCATGTGCTCACATGCACGTGTCATGCGCTCACATGCACGTGTCATGCGCTCACATGCGTCATGAAGAATTGAACTGGAAGCATAATCGGCCTCATCCTACTTGCACGGACCTCGCTAAATTGCTCCAATAATTCACTAGTGTTCCGTGTTCCTTTATTTTTACATCCGCTAACGAAAGATTTTAATATCTGGCAACGGGAGCTACCTATGAGCAAGCCTTAATGTAACTAATATTTTCCATAGTACTACTTTCCATAGCACCAGTGCTACTTAACATAGAGCCAATGCTACTTTCCATAGCACAATGCTACTTTCCATAGCACCAATACTACTTTCCATACCACTAATACTACTTTCCATAGCACCAATACTACTTTCCATAACACCAGTATTACTTTCCATAGCACCAATACTACTTTCCATAACACCAGTACTACTTTCCATAGCACCAACTACTTTCCTTAACAGGAATGTGACACAAGAAATGCTGAGAAGTAGTCTCGTTCATGTTGAAAATTTGCTTGATCATTCATTTTATCCCAGCTGAGCTCTAGCTTTTTCTCAGTTCTTTCTTAGACAGCACTGAATTCTTAATTAAGAGAGTTACCAGCTGTTGCTGCAGTGTTATGCCCTCTCTCTCTCTCTCTCTCTCTCTCTTCTCTCTCTCTCTCTCTCTCTTCTCTCTCTCTCTCTCTCTCTTTCATGCTTCAACAACAAGAGAGAAAGGTGCTAGTAGTATATACCTAATTTTCTACATACATGAGGTCAAACAGAGCTATTGGATGGCCTCTCAAGTTCACATGGAGGTGCATTCATATTGCCCTGTCTGTGTAAAGCCGAGGTCGATCACGTGAATGAGCTGGCGTTACTCGACACCCAAAACAAAAGCATCTCACAACTATTGTTATTACTTACATACACGGGTGGTTAGAACCCGCGATCAGAGAGTCTGGAGTTTTGAGACTCTCTGATCGCGGATTCTAACCCCCACCCGTGGTATGGTTTGTTTGCAATCGTGTCATTACGATTTCGTGAGTCATATTGACATTACTTTTTTGTGTTTGTGAAATAACTCAGCGGCAGAACAGCCTTGTTAGACACCGGTACAGCTGAAGGTATGTGTTTTTTTTATTTTCCTGTGCTGGAACTAAAAGCGGGTTTGAGGAGACGAACTTTCACATTTACAACGTTTCGCTCTGGTTAGAGCTTTGCCAGGAACTGATAAAGCGTTTTTTTTTTCTGTGTATATATAAGCTTGGTCTGGAAATTGTCTTCACTACAGTCTGTAGTACGCTGTTTGTACCCAGTTATATTAGAGTCCATGTACTCTGTGACATCTATTAGAGTGCATGTACTCTGTGACAAGTATATTAAAATTTATGTACTCTGTGACAAGAATATCAGAGTGCATGTACTCTGACAACTGCATTAGAGTCCATGTACTCTGTGACAAGAATATTAGAGTTCATGTACTCTGTGACACCAAGTACACTGGACAGACGGTGACACGTACAAGTACATGTACATTAATACCGACAGATGGCTGAAATACGACACGTAAACATACTGAAGACATTTTACTGAAGGAGAATTAGAACAGATACAGCAACCAAGGGGCGAAACGTCTCCCTCAGCGTGCTGGCCGAGTTGTGCCCGTTCCCCTCACCGTGTTGACATCTCCGCAAGACGGTGAGTCAAGCGCCGTCTTAGTATGCGTCAGACTGGGATCATGGCGAGGAGGATTCTCCTGTCATGTGCGTATGTTGCAGGCGACGTTTCGGAAGCTTTCCTAATCGACTGTTTAAGCCGGGAATAAAGTTAGTCTCTGCTATTGGGCCCTCCCGGATGACCAGCTACGTGGGACTGAAGATATAAAAGATAACAAGGAATGTAGAGGAGAGAGAGAGAGAGTTGTAGACGGTCGCCTCTCCAGCTGACTTAACACATCGACTCTATGTTGAGGGACTGATTACCTCAAACCTTCTGATCTTCAGTCATTTCTTCTCGGTACTGGACTGAGGAAGCCACTGGTTAACGAGGCGT
Organism: Cherax destructor; assembly: GCA_009830355.1. NCBI lineage: Eukaryota > Metazoa > Arthropoda > Malacostraca > Decapoda > Parastacidae > Cherax > Cherax destructor. The sequence goes on from WNWK01000973.1 coordinate 149,119, forward strand.
TTCCCCTTTGAAGATACCCAAGTGTTGCACAAGTGTCTAATTCATCAACTGGTTAAATGGCCCAGTTTAGTTATTTACACCAGTCTAATTTATGGTTAAGAGTCGTTACTATCCTCCTGATACTACTCTGATACGAGTAGTATCAAAGTAATAGTAGTAGTTATGGAAGTAGTACCACTAGTAATAATAGTAACTGTAATAGTAGTAGTAGTTATGGAAGTAGTAGCATTGGTAATAATAGTAACTATAGTAGTAGTAGTTATGGAAGTAGTAGCATTGGTAATAATAGTAACTATAGTAGTAGTAGTTATGGAAGTAGTAGCATTGGTAATAATAGTAACTATAGTAGTAACTATAGTAGTTCTTTTGTTGTGCAAGTAGTTGCATTAGCAACTCAATTAGTTAAACAAAGTAGCAAAAAACAAGAGAAGTAAAACAGTAATAAATAGGGGGAAAAAAAGATAGCAAGATAAAGTAATAAGAGAAGAAGCAATAACAGAAGTTATTATTTTCAACGATATGAATATTACATAACTTTCATTAGTGTATATCAAAGCAGGTCCCAGCTACTAATATATGGCCTCCCCTTTCCTTCCCCTCCCTCCCCCTCCTCCTTCCCTCCCTCCCTTCCCCTCCCTCATTCAACTCAAAAAACATTAAACTGTTTTAAAAATATCGTCACAGGACTTAAATCAATTTTTTTTATTTTTTTTCGACGATATTGCATACTTTGTACACGTAACACTTTGGATAATACCCACAGGCAGGGTCAAAATTGCTTCTATGTGTGTTCATCAAATTGAAAAATAATAATGTGGTGTGTGTGTGCAGGATGGAAGGACGGGAGGAAAGGGTCGAGGGATGGAATGGGGATGATATGGTGAGCTGTGGTGATGGATGGATGGCTGAGTGGTGGGTGAGGTGGTGGAGGGGTGGTTGAGTGATGGGCGAGGTGGTGGAGGGGTGGTTGAGTGATGGGCGAGGTGGTGGAGGGGTGGTTGAGTGATGGGCGAGGTAGTGGAGGGATGGATGAGTGATGGGCGAGGTGGTGGAGGGGTGGTTGAGTGATGGTACGGGAATGATATGGTAAGAACCTGCAAACAGGTGGTTATAGAGATGTGTGTACGATTCTCAGTCGACAGAGGTTCCTCTCAAATTGACGACTCCTGTTAAAGAAGGAGAGTCGAACACCCTCGTCCTGCTGAAGGCTGTACAACTTGTTGCTAGTCTGCAGGGCCCAATGGGCCTGCCACTTCCCAGGAATATATCTGGATATGCCCCAAGAACTAACTAAGGGGAAGTATAGTACAGAGTGGACTAGTTACAGCAGTCTTAGCCTTGGCATCCACCCAAGAACACCACCATGGCCTGAGCATCCACCCAAGAACACCACCATGGCCTGAGCATCCACCCAAGAACACCACCATTGCCTGAGCATCCACCCAAGAACACCACCATGGCCTGAGCATCCACCCAAGAACACCACCATGGCCTGAGCATCCACCCAAGAAAACCACCATGGCCTGAGCATCCACCCAAGAACACCACCATGGCCTGAGCATCCACCCAAGAAAACCACCATGGCCTGAGCATCCACCCAAGAACACCACCATGGCCTGAGAATCCACCCAAGAAAACCACCATGGCCTGAGCATCCACCCAAGAACACCACCATGGCCTGAGCATCCACCCAAGAACACCACCATGGCCTGAACATCCACCCAAGAACACCACCATGGTCTGAGCATCCACCCAAGAACTCCACCATGGCCTGAGCATCCACCCAAGAACACCACCATGGTCTGAGCATCCACCCAAGAACACCACCATGGCCTGATCATCCTTTCCTCTTGACTGTGGTAATATTTAATTTGTTTTCATCAGGCCCTCCATAATTATTAATTGCTGGGATATCACTGTGTCTTCTTGCACGACGACCGACAGAAAATAACTGTTAAAAAGCGAGCACATCTGCTTGTTACCAGGAAGCCGTCCCGATAAGGCATCAGTGGACCCATTTCTCCCCTTGATCTTTGCCCTGTGCAATTTAAAGAGTTCTCTCGGGTTTGTCTTGGATTCCCTTGCGACTCTAACTTCATAGTCTCCTTTAGCTTTTCTTATACCCATTTTACGTCGCTTTTAATATAAACACGTTGCTCAGTGAGATTATCTTCTCTTGTGATGCGTCTCTAAATTCCTCTCTTTTGTCCAAAGAGATTTTTACTTTCCAATTCTTCTATTTTGGATATTTTTTATATGGTTTAATTTCTCTGTGGGAACAGATGTTCTTTGAGTAGCTTGTATATTATTTAGAAAAATATCATATTAACAGATATCTTCATTACCGTTTGAAAGATATTCATGAAAATAATCAGTAGCCAAGTAACGTCAATCAACACCAGACAGGTGTTCCCTAAGTAACTCCATTATAACCCGGAGAACTAAAGTCCTGGATCATTACAGTATTATCCTTATTATCATCACACTCTCACTTAATATTAAAGGTTTTGTGATCAATTGTGCCAAGCTCTTATTTACTAGGTCTCCTTGTTTGCCAAAACTAGGCCTATCAGGTTAGTTCCTGTAATTGGTTCTGTTACAGACAGTTCTGAACAAATGATGGAAAGTCGTTTCATTTAATTTTTTTAGAGTAAAAAAAATCCCCTCATTTTGGTTAAAATGAAATTTCCCTGGAATTATTGCCGTAAAGCCTTTACAGTTGCGTCCCGAAGACTTCTGTTTCCCTCGGTCGTCTTTCCAGTTCTTAGGTCAGCGTAAAACACCTAAAATAAACTTTCCATGTCTTAGAACTTACCATCAGACAGATACTGTATTCCTTCAGGTATTATATTCTTTTCTTTAAATGCATTAATTCAAATTTTCTTGGATCTATATCACCCCTTTCCCCATCCCACGACCCATTATTCTATAAATGGTCCAAGTCGGACCGAAACGTCGTCGTAAGCTCCTCTCTTCTATGTGCGGGTTGTGTGTGTATTATTCCATTATTCTACTCAACATAGAATAACTTAAACCCCTGAAGGTAGGATCTGCAACGCAGCTCACCTCGTTTATTTTCTTTCAAGCTCTACCACTATTTCTATACTTACTGGGAAAAAAAATCTTCTTCTGTATCTTCTCCCTGTTCATCTTTCCACTATTTCTGTTGTGATAATCACCTTCTGTTGCTGCTCTGGGTTTCTGTTGTGATCATCACCTTCTGTTGCTGCTCTGGGTTTCTGTTGTGATCATCACCTTCTGTTGCTGCTCTGGGTTTCTGTTGTGATCATCACCTTCTGTTGCTGCTCTGGGTTTCTGTTGTGATCATCACCTTCTGTTGATGCTCTGGGTTTCTGTTATGATCATCACCTTCTGTTGCTGCTCTGGGTTTCTGTTGTGATCATCACCTTCTGTTGCCGCTCTGGGTTTCTGTTGTGATCATCACCTTCTGTTGCTGCTCTGGGTTTCTGTTGTGATCATCACCTTCTGTTGCTGCTCTGGGTTTCTGTTGTGATCATCACCTTCTGTTGCTGCTCTGGGTTTCTGTTGTGATCATCACCTTCTGTTGCTGCTCTGGGTTTCTGTTGTGATCATCACCTTCTGTTGCTGCTCTGGGTTTCTTCTTCATCGCCTTCCTTCATATTAACTGACGGCTTAACTTTAACTGTAACTTGATAACTGTTGTTTCTAAAATCCAAAGTATCACAATCTTCGTTAATTTATTTTTGCCTAAATCCACAGTACCACAATCTCTTCTGCTCGCACGGACACCCACACCTCTAACTATTTTTAATTAAAAGTCATCTGATGCATTGCAGCAACAGCCGCTTGACTGAATTAACTAGCGCTTCTACAGACCCTATCCTACCTTATCCTACCCTATCCTACCTTATCCTACCCTACCAATAATATCCTACCCTATCCCTGCCATGTATGTTATTCCTGCCCCAGAGAAATGGTTCAAGTTTTAAATCATTGGTACAGTAGTGCCTTACAATGCTCGTCCAGCTACCAATTGATACCAGTTGCCCACAGCAGTTGGTATCAATTGCTGTTGTCCACAGCAATTAATTCCAACTGCTGTGGACAACAATTCCCTACCATCACTTCTCCGCTGCAACATGTTACATATGACAGGGATCCCTAAGTTCTTCCTAATTATGTTATTTTTAGTCGTGTTATACTGGTAAGTAGGTTCTCTTTCCTATGTGCCCTAGTAGTCCATCCAGTGTTGAGGAAGACAACAAGTGCTTCCTCTTACAAACCATGATGCTTCCTGATCTAAGATAACAGGTTGTTCCTGTTACCAGTCATCATGCTTCTTAGCCTAAGATAACAAGTTCTTCCAATTACCAGTCATGATGCTACTTAGCCTAAGATAACAGCATCCTCCATCACAGCCCTATGCAGACACCTCTCTGCCTCTTGAAGGTACTGAGGACTATACATGCTTGAGGCCCCCAGACAGAATCCTGTGGTAACCCGACATCTCGTCTTGTTGCCAAGGTCCTCCCAGAGAGAGAGAGAGAGAGAGAGAGAGAGAGAGAGAGAGAGAGAGAGAGAGAGGTGATACACAGAGTGTCGTATATTAAAGCAAGTTTGCATTTTCACTGCCAACAAAAAAATGGAATCCTAGGAAAATCACATTCGAATTTTCACGTATTTGTGTTGCATCAACGAGTTAGGGGGGAGAGAGGACGGGGAGAGGGAGAGAGGAAGGAGGGAGGAGAGAGATGAAGGAGAGAGGAACAGATGGGGTAGCGAAGGTGAAAGGGTCGTGGAGGGGTGAGTGGAGTGCTGGAGAGGGAAGAGGAGTGTGGAGGTGAGGTGGAGGTTGAGAGGAGTGAGGAGAGCGGGAGGAAGGAGTGAGTGAGGGAGGGAGGGAAGGGAGAGGTAGAGCGTGACTACTCATAGCTGGAGGTAATACACTTGACTCAGTGATCCCTTCTAATGTCTCATGAGGAGTCTTAGTGTGGAGGTCGAGAGTGCTGATTATATGGAGTATCTCTCATCTCTCTCTCTCTCTCTCTCTCTCTCTCTCTCTCTCTCTCTCTCTCTCTCTCTCTCTCTCTCTCTCTCTCTCTCTCTCTCTCCACACACACACACACACACACACACACACAATGCACACACAAATGACTCGATCCCTGCACCCACAATTAGGTGAGTACACAAAGTTGAGAGATAAAAGACAAAATATTAATAAATCAACCAGACTTCGTAGCTCTCACAGAGATGAAACTTACCGGGACAATAACAAATGCAATTTTCCCAGGTATGTATCACACGTGAGAAAAGAAAGAGAAAATAAGGGACGAGGGGCGGCATTCATGATTAAAAATGACTGGAGTTTTTAGGTGATGACAAACTTATATACCTGAGTATTTAAAGACAAAATATTGGAAACAGAATTAACAGGAAGACTCAAGGTGGTAATAACAGAGATATATAACCCACCAATGAACAGCAGGAGGCCTAAAACAGAATATGAGAATAATAATAGGACAATTAAAATATTAGAGAGGGCAGCAAAGAGAGCAAGCAGGTCGGCAGCCAAACTACTGATTTCGATCACGGAGAAACTGACTAGGACAACTGAGCCGTATGGAGAGAACCAGAAACACAGAGATCAAAGTTAATGTAGGCTGCACTGGGAAACTTTGAGCGAAGAAGTGAAGAAAACAACAGGAATGAAAGGCAAGGATTAATCGGCAAGACTAGATTTAGTATTCACTCTAAACAAAACGGATATAATACAAATAATAATAATTGAATTAGAGCATGATACAAATTTGTACAAAGGAGTATAATAAGTGGGTATACATGCCAAAAGCCCCTTTATATGCAGAGCATTACGGGTAAAATTAACTATGGACTAACACTAGGTGCATGTGACGACTCTGCACCAAGATCTGATTGTTTAGCAAAAGTGGAACTGGTGTAAAAAAAAAATGGATGAAAACACGGGAAATCAGACTATAGAAGATGAGACTACGAGAGTATCAGAGACAGAAGTTTAGTGGGAGAGGGAAGAGGAAGGTAAGACAACCCTGGAAATACTTGACGAACTGTTTAGAGAGGCAACGAAGGTATTTATACCAGCAAGAAGATCAAATATAAACCCGTGGTTGAGACAGACCTGTAGTGAGGTCAGAGTGAAGATCACACGAACGTGAAAGAAATACAGAGCACAGAAGGTAGAAGAAGACAAGGAAGGTAGAAGAAGACAAGGAAGGTAGAAGAAGACAAGGAAGGTAGAAGAAGACAAGGAAGGTAGAAGAAGACAAGGAATATAGAAGAAGACAAGGAAGGTAGAAGAAGACAAGGAAGGTAGAAGAAGACAAGGAAGGTAGAAGAAGACAAGGAAGGTAGAAGAAGACAAGGAATATAGAAGAAGACAAGGAAGGTAGAAGAAGACAAGGAAGGTAGAAGAAGACAAGGAAGGTAGAAGAAGACAGTGAAGGTAGAAGAAGACAAGGAAGATAGAAGAAACAAGGAAGGTAGAAGAAGACAAGGAAGGTAGAAGAAGACAAGGAAGGTAGAAGAAGACAAGGAAGATAGAAGAAGACAAGGAAGGTAGAAGAAGACAAGGAAGGTAGAAGAAGACAAGGAAGATAGAAGAAGACAAGGAAGGTAGAAGAAGACAAGGAAGGTAGAAGAAGACAAGGAAGGTAGAAGAAGACAAGGAAGATAGAAGAAGACAAGGAAGGTAGAAGACAAGGAAGGTAGAAGAAAAAGGAAAGAGAAGAAGACAAGGAAGGAAAGAACAAGGAAGGTAGAAGAAAAGGAAGGAGAAGAAAGGAAGAGAAGACAAGGAAGGTAGAAGAGCAGGGAAGGTAGAAGACAAGGAATAAAAGAAGACAAGGAAGGTAGAAGACAAGGAAGGTAGAAAAAAGGAAGGAGAAGAAGACAAGGAAGGTAGAAGAAGACAAGGAAGGTAGAAGAAGGCAAGGAAGGTAGAAGAAGACAAGGAAGGTAAAAGAAGACAAGGAAGGTAGAAGACAAGGAAGGTAGAAGACAAGGAAGGTAGAAGAAGACAAGGAAGGTAAAAGACAAGGAAGGTAGAAGAAGACAAGGAAGGTAGAAGAAGACAAGGAAGGTAGAAGACAAGGAAGGTAGAAGAAGACAAGGAAGGTAGAAGACAAGGAAGGTAGAAGAAGACAAGGAAGGTAGAAGAAGACAAGGAAGGTAGAAGAAGACAAGGAAGGTAGAAGAAGACAAGGAAGGTAGAAGAAGACAAGGAAGGTGAAAGGAAGGTAGAAGAATACAAGGAAGGTAGAAGAATGCAAGGAAGGTAGAAGAAGACAAGGAAGGTAGAAACAAGGAAGTACAAGGAAGGAAGAGAAGACAAAGGAAGGTAGAAGACAAGGAAGGTGAAGAAGACAAGGAAGGTAGAAGAAGACAAGGAAGGTAGAAGAAGACAAGGAAGGTAGAAGAAGGCAAGGAAGGTAGAAGAACAAGAAGGTAGAAGAAGACAAGGAAGGAAGCAAGTAGAAGACAAGGAAGGTAGAAGACAAGGAAGGTAAGACAAGGAAGGTAGAAGAAGACAAGGAAGGTAAAGAAGACAAGGAAGGAAAAGACAAGGAAGGTAGAAGAAGACAAGGAAGGTAGAAGAAGACAAGGAAGGTAGAAGAACAAGGAATAGAAGAAGACAAGGAAGGTGAGAAGACAAGGAAGGTAGAAGAAGCAAGGAAGGTAGAAGAAGCAAGGAGGTGAAGAAGACAAGGAAGGTAGAAGAAGCACAGGAGGTGAGAAGACAAGGAAGGTAGAAGAAGACAAGGAAGGTAGAAGAAGACAAGGAAGGTAGAAGACAAGGAAGGTAGAAGAAGACAAGGAAGGTAGAAGAAGACAAGGAAGGTAGAAGAAGACAAGGAAGGTAGAAGAAGACAAGGAAGGTAGACAAAGACAAGGAAGGTAGAAGACAAGGAAGGTAAAGAAGAAAACAAGGAAGGTAGAAGACAAGGAAGGTAGAAGAAGAAGGTAGAAGACAAGGAAGGTAGAAGAACAAGGAAGGTGGAAGACAAGGAAGGTAGAAGAAGACAAGGAAGGTAGAAGAAGACAAGGAAGGTAGAAGAGACAAGGAAGGTAGAAGAAGACAAGGAAGGTAGAAGAAGACAAGGAAGGTAGAAGCAAGATACATGAAGGTAGAAGAAGACAAGGAAGGTAGAACAAAGGAAAAAAAGACAAGAAGGTAATGAAGAACAAAAGCTAAAGACAAGGAATAAAGAAGACAAGAAGGTAAAACAAGGAAGGGAGCAGAGACATGGAGGTTTAGAAGAACAAGGAAGGTAGAAGAAGACAAGGAAGGTAGAAGAAGACAAGGAAGGTAGAAGAAGACAAGGAAGGAGACAAGACAAGGAAGGTAGAAGAAGACAAGGAAGGTAGAAGAAGCAAGGAAGGTAGAAGAAACAAGGAAGGTAAAAGAAGACAAGGAAGGTAAGAAGACAAGGAAAAGGGGAAGAAGACAAGGAAGGTAAGAAGACAAGGAAGGTAGAAGAAGAAAGGAAGTAGAAGAAGACAAGGAAGGTAGAAGAAGACAAGGAAGGTAGAAGAAGACAAGGAAGGTAGAAGAAGACAAGGAAGGTGAAGAAGACAAGAAGGTAGAAGAAGACAAGGAAGGTAGAAGAAAGAAAGCTAGAAAGAAGACAAGGAAGGTAGAGTAGAAGAAGGTGAAGAGAAGCAAGGAAGGTAGAAGAAGACAAGGAAGGTAGAAGAAGACAAGGAAGGTAGAAGATAACAAGAAGGTAGAAGACAAGGAAGGTAGAAGAAAGAAGGTAGAAGAAGATAAGGAATAGAAGAGCAATAATATAGAAGGAAATGTAATTAGAAGAAAAGGAAGGTAGAAAATACAGAAGGGTAGAAGAAGCCAAGGAAGACAAGTTAGAAGAAACAAGGAAGTAGAAGAAGACAAGAAGGGGAAGACAAGGAAGGTAGAATAAGACAAGGAAGGTAGAAGAAGGACTTAAGGAAGGTAGAAGAAGACAAGGAAGGAGAAGAAGACAAGGAAGGTAGAAGAAGACAGAATGAAGAAGCAAGGAGAAGAAGACAAGAAGAAGAAGAAGACAAGGAAAAGAGAAGAAGACAAGGAAGGTAAAGAAGACAAGGAAGGTAGAAAAGACAATGGAAGGTAGAAGACAGAAGGTGAGAAGACAAGGAAGGTAGAAGACAAGGAAGGTAGAAGAACAAAGGAGAAGGCAGAAGGAAGACAAGGAAGGTAAAGAAGACAAGGAAGGAGAAGACAAGGAAGGTAGAAAGACAAGAAGGTAGAAGAAGGAAGGTAGAAGGTAAAGACAAGGAAGGTAAAGAAGACAAGGAAGGTTAGAAGACAAGGAAGAGAGAAGACAAGGAAGTAGAAGAAGACAAGGAAGGTAGAAGAAGACAAGGAAGGTAGAAGAAGACAAGGAAGGTAGAAGAAGACAAGGAAGGAAGCTGAAGATCTATGAGAGAGTATGAACTGGTAAGAAAGATGGCTGAGAGACAAATTGAAAAAAAGACATAATAATGAAGAACCAAAACAGCCTCAAAGCCACATAATAATGAAAACAACTCTAAAGGTTACTAACGGAAGTAGTCCAGCAGCCATCTTGTCAGTTTACTAATGAACCTGCAATTGATGGCACTGCAATGATTGTTGCAGATGTGTTACCCCTGGAGGTCCCTGATGCAATATCACATGGCAGCAGCATTAACAATCTTGCCCAGTTTGCAGAAGTTCAAAACAGCCGCCGTAAAAATGGGTACAGAGTTTTGTTTTCTTGGTGTCGTAAATCCACTTGTAATACAGATTCTCTGACGCCATGTTTTCCCATCATTGCCAATTCATAATTGGACATAAAAAAAAATTCACACTATAGATTTTTTTATTAGTTTAACACTTTGGCATCACAATCGGGAGAGTACAACTCTTGTAGATGAGTCCAAATAGGAAGAGCGTCTTATGGCGCTCAGCAGACGGAGGACTGAGCCTCCACTACCTCAAACGCCGAGTGACCCACATGGGTTTGGCGCATTTAATTCGAAGCAAACTGTCGCGAACACTTCAGTACTCAACGAGTACATGATGGTACAGTATTTTTTACTTACAATAAATCAGCCATCTTATACATTTATAAAAATAAAAATGAAATGGCTACAAACACTGGTCAAAATATGAAGAAAAATTATTCATGGCAAACAAGCGAACCATTAGATCCCATGATGCGGATCCATGGATCCCCATCATGGGTGACCATGCAGGTTATTGTCTTGAGAGAAGAGAATCAAGCAAGAAGGCTTATCAGGAGCGGGGGGGGGGTCGACCCCCCAGACTGACAGACTCACCACATTAACTAATCTGATGCCCTGTATGACTGTATTGTGTGTGTGTGTGTGTGTGTGTGTGTGTGTGCTCACCTATTTGTACTCACCTATTTGTGGTTGCAGGGGTTGAGTCATAGTTCCTGGCCCCGCCGCTTCACTGATTGCTACTAGGTCCTCTCTCTCCCTGCTCCATGAGCTTTATCAAACCTCGTCTTAAAACTATGTATGGTTCCTGCCTCCACTACGTCACTTTCTAGGCTATTCCACTTCCTGACAACTCTATGACTGAAGAAATACTTCCTAACATCTCTTTGACTTCCAATTGTGACCCCTTGTTTCTGTGTCCCATCTCTGGAACATCTCGTCTCTGTCCACCTTATCTATTCCTCGCAGTATTTTATATGTCGTTATCATGTCTCCCCTAACCCTCCTGTCCTCCAGTGTCGTCAAGCCGATTTCCCTTAACCTTTCCTCGTAGGACAATCCCCTTAGCTCAGGAACTAGTCTTGTTGCAAGCCTTTGCACTTTCTTTAGTTTCTTGACGTGCTTGACCAGGTGTGGGTTCCAAACTGGTGCTGCATACTCCAGTATGGACCTGACGTATATGGTGTACAGAGTCTTGAACGATTCCTAAGTGAGATATTGGGACGCTATTCTTAGGTTTGCCAGCCGCCCGTATGCTGCAGCAGTTATCTGATTGATGTGTGCCTCAGGAGATGTGCTCGGTATTATACTCACCCCAAGATCTTTTTCCTTGAGTGAGGTTTGCAGTCTTTAGCCACCTAGACTATACTCTGTCTGCGGTCTTTGCCCTTCCCCGATCTTCATGACTTTACATTTGGCAGGGTTAAATTCAAGGAGCCAGTTACTGGACCAGGCTTGTAGCCTGTCCAGGTCTCTTTGTAGTCCTGCCTGATCCTCGACTGATTTAATTCTTCTCATTAACTTCACATTATCTGCAAACAGGGACACTTCTGAGTCTATCCCTTCCGTTATGTCATTCACATATACCAAAAACAGTACAGGTCCTAGGACTGACCCTTGTGGAACCCCACTCGTCACAGGTGCCCACTCTGACACCTCGTCACGTACCATGACTCGTTGTTGCCTCCCTGTCAGATATTCTCTGATCCATTGCAGTGCTTTTCCTGTTACGTGTGCCTGATCCTCTAGCTTTTGCATTAACCTCTTGTGCGGAACTGTGTCGAACGCCTTCTTACAGTCCAAGAAAATGCAGTCTATCCACCCCTCTCTCTCGTGTCTTACTTCTGTTACCTTGTCATAAAACTCCAGTAGGTTTGTGACACAGGATTTTCCTTCCCTGAAACCGTGCTGGTTTGTGTGTGTGTGTGTGTGTGTGTGTGTGTGTGTGTGTGTGTGTGAGTGTACTCACCTATTTGTACTAGCCTATTTGTAGTTGTAGGGGTCGAATCTTAGCTCCTGGCCCAACCTCATCGCTAGTCGCTACTAGGTCCACTCTCTCTCCCTGCTCCAAGAGCCTTATCGTACCTCTTCTTAAAGCTATGTAAGGATCCTGCCTCCACTACTGTGTGTGTGTGTGTGTAACCAAAGATAAAAACAAAAAAGATCTCACTTATTTCTGCGAGAGCTTAAGGAAGGACACGCGCGTGTCCGTGTCTGGTCCTAAGGAAGAACACTGAGTCCGTGTCGGGTCCTAATGCCTCCTCGTTACCTGTGCTTGTTACCCCTCTGCTAACTACCTCCCTCGGTGCGACTAATTGGTCCTTAAGTAACGACTCCTCTACCTAACTACCTGGCAAGAGGGAAGGGGGAGGGAAGGAGGAGGAGGGAAGGGGAATGGGGAGGGAATATATATATATATATATATATATATATATATATATATATATATATATATATATATATATATATATATAAGGTACCCACTGCTTGTTTATACCCTTATAAAACGGGTCATCCACTTATACCAAACACTGAGGTGAGACGCCTCTCAGCCACCAGTAATCAGAGACCATTGTTGCTTTTGTTTTGGTTACGAGGGTTACGTCCTTGTAGCTTCGTCAGAACAGACCCAAAAAAAAGGGAATTAGATATTAAAAAAATGTGCATGGTTTGTATTATCATTCTTTGGTGTCCAGAGTACCTGCACTCATTACGAAGCTCTGTACTCCTTTGTCTACCACTCACAGCATGGGTATCAGGTCACTGACCACTCACAGCATGGGTATAAGGTCATTAACCGCTCACAGTATGGGTATGATGTCACTAACCACTCACAGCATGGGTATAAGGTCACTAACTACTCACAGCATGGGTATAAGGTCACTGACCACTCACATCATGGGTATAAAGTCACTAACAACTCACAGCATGGTATAAGGTCACTGACAACTCACATCATGGGTATAAGGTCACTGTTTACTCACAGTATGGGTATGATGTCACTAACCACTCACAGCATGGGTATAAGGTCACTGACCACTCACAGCATGGGTATGATGTCACTGACCACTCACAGCTTGGGTATGATGTCACTAACCACTCACAGCATGGGTATGATGTCACTAACCACTCACAGCATGGGTATGATGTCACTAACCACTCACAGCATGGGTATAAGGTCACTGACCACTCACAGCATGAGTATAAGGTCACTAACCACTCACAGCATGGGTATAAGGTCACTGACCACTCACAGCATGAGTATAAGGTCACTAACCACTCACAGCATGGGTATAAGGTCACTGACTACTCACAGCATGGGTATAAGGTCACTGATCACTCACAGCATGGGTATAAGGTCACTGACCACTCACAGCATGGGTATAAGGTCACTGACCACTCACAGCATGGGTATAAGGTCACTGACCACTCACAGCATGGGTATAAAGTCACTGACCACTCACAGCATGGGTATAAGGTCACTAACCACTCACAGCATGGGTATAAGGTCACTGACCACTCACAGCATGGGTATAAGGTCACTAACCACTCACAGCATGGGTATAAAGTCACTGACCACTCACAGCATAGGTATAAGGTCACTAACCACTCACAGCATGGGTATAAGGTCACTAACCACTCACAGCATGGGTATAAAGTCACTGACCACTCACAGCATAGGTATAAGGTCACTAACCACTCACAGCATGGGTATAAGGTCACTAACCACTCACAGCATGGGTATAAGGTCACTAACCACTCACAGCATGGGTATAAGGTCACTAACCACTCACAGCATGGGTATAAGGTCACTGACCACTCACAGCATGGGTATAAGGTCACTGACCACTCACAGCATGGGTATAAGGTCACTAACCACTCACAGCATGGGTATAAGGTCACTAACCACTCACAGCATGGGTATAAGGTCACTAACCACTCACAGCATGGGTATAAGGTCACTAACCACTCACAGCATGGGTATAAGGTCACTGACCACTCACAGCATGGGTATAAGGTCACTGACCACTCACAGCATGGGTATAAGGTCACTGACCACTCACAGCATGGGTATAAGGTCACTGACCACTCACAGCATGGGTATAAGGTCACTGACCACTCACAGCATGGGTATAAGGTCACTGACCACTCACAGCATGGGTATAAGGTCACTGATCACTCACAGCATGGGTATAAGGTACAAAAAATAACTATCAAGTTTACTCTTATTTTGCTAAACAAAAAAGTCAATAAAAAACCTGAAGAAAAGTCAATAAAACACTCATCCTTCAGAGTGCAAACACTGTACTCCCCACTCATCCTTCAGAGTGCAAACACTGTACTCCTCACTCATCCTTCAGAGTGCAAACACTGTACTCCCCACTCATCCTTCAGAGTGCAAACACTGTACTCCCCACTCATCCTTCAGAGTGCAAACACTGTACTCCTCATCATCCTTCAGAGTGCAAACACTGTACTCCCCACTCATCCTTCAGAGTGCAAACACTGTACTCCCCACTCATCCTTCAGAGTGCAAACACTGTACTCCTCACTCATCCTTCAGAGTGCAAACACTGTACTCCCCACTCATCCTTCAGAGTGCAAACACTGTACTCCCCACTCATCCTTCAGAGTGCAAACACTGTACTCCCCACTCATCCTTCAGAGTGCAAACACTGTACTCCCCACTCATCCTTCAGAGTGCAAACACTGTACTCTCCCACTCATCCTTCAGAGTGCAAACACTGTACTCCCCACTCATCCTTCAGAGTGCAAACACTGTACTCCCACTCATCCTTCAGAGTGCAAACACTGTACTCCCCACTCATCCTTCAGAGTGCAAACACTGTACTCCCCACTCATCCTTCAGAGTGCAAACACTGTACTCCCCACTCATCCTTCAGAGTGCAAACACTGTACTCCCACTCATCCTTCAGAGTGCAAACACTGTACTCCCCACTCATCCTTCAGAGTGCAAACACTGTACTCCCCACTCATCCTTCAGAGTGCAAACACTGTACTCCTCACTCATCCTTCAGAGTGCAGACACCATACTCCCCACTCATCCTTCAGAGTGCAAACACTGTACTCCCCACTCATCCTTCAGAGTGCAAACACTGTACTCCTCACTCATCCTTCAGAGTGCAGACACCATACTCCCATTCATCCTTCAGAGTGCAGACACCATATTCCCACTCATCCTTCAGAGTGCAGACACCATACTCCCCACTCATCCTTCAGAGTGCAAACCTGTACTCCCCACTCATCCTGGAGAGTGCAGACACCATATCTCCACTCATCCTTCAGAGTCAACACCATATTCCCATCATCCTTCAGAGTGCAGACACCATACTCTCCACTCATCCTTCAGAGTGCAAACACTGTACTCCCCACTCATCCTTCAGAGTGCAAACACTGTACTCCCCACTCGTCCTTCAGAGTGCAGACACCATACTCCCCAATTCCATAGACTAGCTAACCTTTGCAGTAAGCTGAGCTAAGCTCTGCAGTAAGCTGAGCTAAGCTCTGCAGTAAGCTGAGCTAAGCTCTGCAGTAAGCTGAGCTAAGCTCTGCAGTAAGCTGAGCTAAGTTCTGCAGTAAGCTGAGCTAAGTTCTGCAGTAAGCTGAGCTAAGCTCTGCAGTAAGCTGAGCTAAGCTCTGCAGTAAGCTGAGCTAAGCTCTGCAGTAAGCTGAGCTAAGCTCTGCCTTAAGCTGAGCTAAGCTCTGCAGTAAGCTGAGCTAAGTTCTGCAGTAAGCTGAGCTAAGCTCTGCAGTAAGCTGAGCTAAGTTCTGCAGTAAGCTGAGCTAAGCTCTGCAGTAAGCTGAGCTAAGTTCTGCAGTAAGCTGAGCTAAGCTCTGCAGTAAGCTGAGCTAAGCTCTGCAGTAAGCTGAGCTAAGCTCTGCAGTAAGCTGAACTAAGCTCTGCAGTAAGCTGAGCTAAGTTCTGCAGTAAGCTGAGCTAAGCTCTGCAGTAAGCTGAGCTAAGCTCTGCAGTAAGCTGAGCTAAGCTCTGCAGTAAGCTGAGCTAAGCTCTGCAGTAAGCTGAACTAAGCTCTGCAGTAAGCTGAGGTGGAATAAACGCTCTTTGCCTGTGTATTCATTCGTGAACAAAAAAATAACGATAGTTGCATGTGTGCAACAGCACAGTCAACATCAACACCTCCAGTCTAACAAACTCACACATGCTGATGCTCAAGCCCCTAATTTCTCAAAACCTCCTTCACACCCTCCCTTCATCTCTGCCTGGAACGTCTCCTACGCCTTGATAAACCTGTCTTGTTCTCATGTTCCCGAGAGAACAAATCATCTCAACAATCTCTCCTCGTCTTCCTGAATTATGGCCTTCTTACCTCCAACCTGTTGTTTATTTATTTTTTTCGGTATTTAGTCTTTCAGTAATATTATAGATGGTGGTGTATATTATGAAAGGAATGGTCACTTTAGCGTGTTGGCTTCACGGAAGACCCACTATACTAATCTTCGCTCCCTTGTAGCAAAGAGATTTTCCAATTCGTTAATGATTTCTGAGACTTGGAGTGGAATATTGATATATGGAGTGGAGCCGTCACCACTAATTACACTGATGCTGCTGCTGCCGCTGCTGCCGCCGCTGCTGCCGCCGCTGCCGACGTTTCCGCCGCTGCCGCCGCTAACGCATATGTTCTGTCACTTGGGATGAATTATATGGTGTGGACTTCGACTAACGAATTTGACCTCGTTGTGAATATATATATTATTGTTTTGATTCCTGCAATACGATAATAAGTGTCAGGATGACTGTCCCTGGTGCAGAGAGTAGCCAAGTGTTACCCTCACTGAGTATCAGTAATGATGACGGTGACTTAATGAATATTAACAAATGTTTACATTGAAAGCGCTGTGTAATACGAGGATCTAGTGTTGTCTAACCCATAAGATCCATCTTTCCGCAGTGATCTCAGACACACCTACACTGCCTCCAGCTTCCTCGCTCACTGCAACACCCACAAAGCTTTTTCTAAGAGTGTTGGCAACACTGTTACATCCAGTGACAATTTGTTTTTAATTCCCATAGACTCTTTGGTGAGGTTCATCGTCATTATCTTATGTGGATTTTTTCTTGTGATTCGCCTCGTCTCTCGTAGACCCATCTGCCAAGACGTCCACTCTCACTTAAGTATCTTAACCTCCGTCATACACTTTCCCTGCGGTCTAGTATCTAATCTTAGAGTAACTAAGAACTTACTCTCACCGCCTTCCTGATCACTTCCTCATGAATGTAATTATAGTAAGAATAATCTTTGTTCTTGTTTTAACTTTCAGTTTCCTTGGAGTCTTTCAACTCCCTTGCCGCGAGTTCGATCCCCACCCGTACCTTGGTTTGTTTACAATCGTGTTATAGCGATTTCGTGAGTCACGACCTTCACTAACTTCTACACAATCTCTTCGTGAATGTTCTCCCGAAAAAATAATTGTAATAAACAAAGAGCAACTGTAACGGCTTGCATCATATATCAGATTCTTCAACTGTTAAGCGTCACACCTTCCCGGGCATGTCTCAGTCGCCACAAAGAGCCGTGGTGGCGCCACAAAGAGCCGTGGTGGCGCCACACTTCACAGTCTAAGTTGCTTCTAATATAAGTTTTTTTCTTCTCTTCGACGCTGAAGAATGAGACACTTGTGCAACACTTGGGAATCTTTATCGAGGAAACGTTTCGCCAGCCAGTGGCTTCTTCAGTCCAGCGCAACGTTTCCTCAATAAAGATTCCCAAACGTTGCACAGGGGGATCAGTGTTCAACTTGTCGGTTTTGCTAAACCGCTGCATCTCTCTTCAACGCCGCCAGGTGTCACCTTCACTTTCCGAATAAAACTTTTCG
Source organism: Cherax destructor (assembly GCA_009830355.1). Lineage (NCBI taxonomy): Eukaryota > Metazoa > Arthropoda > Malacostraca > Decapoda > Parastacidae > Cherax > Cherax destructor. The sequence continues at coordinate 166,699 of WNWK01000973.1, forward strand.
CATCTTTCAACAAGTGTTGCGGCGCATATCTGCAACACCAGCCACACCACATCGCTGCCATTTCTACAAAATCATGATGTGTTGTTTTAACATCCATAATGTAACAAACAGCGTCTGACCCTCGTCTGTGTTATGCTAACTTATGTCATAGTCACTTGATCATCACATCCCCGCCTTTCTAAGTCATTCTTTTTTCTCCGTAATACTGATTTCTCCTTTTTTTTCCTTAAATTTGTCTTTCCCTTAACTTCCTAGCATTCCCTTAACTTTCCGTCTTTCCCTTAACTTTCCGTCTTTCCCTTAACTTTCTCTGTCTTTCCCTTAACTTTCTCTGTCTTTCCCTTAACTTTCTCTGTCTTTCCCTTAATTTTCTCTGTCTTTCCCTTAACTCTTTCACTAGCTATTCTTTCGTACCCTTTACCCACTACAGATTTATTCTCCTATAATTTTTACATACTCTTGTTCCTCTTTCTCTTACACAAAGGAACTCTGCAGGCACCGGAAGTGCCTGTCTTGGAAGACACGATAAAGAGAGAACACAAGTCCTTAAAATGATACAAGAAAGCAAAGAAAATTTCTGGCACTACCCAGAGGGAGATCACGAGGCCATATTTTCAAATTTCTGAAAGTGCAGACCAGGAAGAACCACATGAAGACTGTCTGCTAATCGAGAGGCTGATAGCTGCAGGTCGACACAAGACCTGCTACATATGGTCAAGAGGCTGATAGCTGTTCGGGAATACAGCAGTATACTACATCTATTGTAGACTGTAAAATAGCCTAAATAAATTTATTATGGAGGACAAGATACCAAGAATATAAAAGTAATGTCTCTAACTACTAATGGAGAAACACACACACACACACACACAACACACACACACACACACACACACACACACACTACAAAGTACATACACACGTACATATGTGTTCCTTGAGTGCACGCACGTGGTAGAGGATGCACGCAAGTGATAGAGGGGTGCACGCACGTGGTAGAAGGGTGCACGCACGTGGTAGAGCGGTGCACGCACGTGGTAGAGGGTGCACGCTGAAAGGCCATCGTGTTTTCAGCTTTCCGAATGTGCGTGTTTTTGCAGAGAGCGCTGGTTGGTGGATTACATCAAAGGGCGCGTCACTCATCTCCATAAAACTGTGTTTCAACACACACACACACTCATATAGGTGTGTGTGTGTGTGTGTGTGGTGTGTGTGGTGTGTATGTGTGTATGTTGTGTGTGTGTTTGTTGTGTGTGTGATGTGTTGTGTGTGTGTGTGTGTGTGTGTGTGTGATGTGTGTGTGTGTGTGTGTGTGTGTGTGTGTGTGTGGTGTTGTGTGTGTGATGTGTGTGTGTGTATGTGTGTGTGTGTATGTGTGTGTGTGTATGTGTGTGTGTGTATGTGTGTGTGTATGTGTGTATGTGTGTGTATGTGTGTGTGTGTGTGTGTATGTGTGTGTATGTATGTGTGTGTGTGTGTATGTGTGTGTGTGTATGTGTGTGTGTATGTGTGTGTGTGTGTGTGTGTATGTGTGTGTGTGTATGTGTGTGTGTGTATGTGTGTGTGTGTATGTGTGTGTGTGTGTATGTGTGTGTGTGTGTGTGTGTGTACTCACCTAGTTGTGGTTGCAGGGGTCGATTCATAGCTCCTGGCCCCGCCTCTTCACTGGCCGCTACTGGGTCACGCTCCCTGCTCCATGAGCTTTATCATACCTCTCCTTAAAGCTATGTATGGAACCTGCCTCCACTACATCGCTTTCCAAGCTATTCCACTTCCCGACCACTCTGTGACTGAAGAAATACTTCCTAACATCCCTGTGATTCATTTGAGTCTTCAACTTCCAACTGTGTCCCCTTGTTGCTGTGTCCCATCTCTGGAACATTCTGTCTCTGTCCACCTTGTTTATTCCTCTCAGTATCTTATATGTCGTTATCATGTCCCCCCTATCTCTCCTGTCCTCCAGTGTCGTCAGGTCGATTTCCCTTAACCTCTCCTCGTAGGACATACCCCTTAGCTCCGGGACTAGTCTTGTTGCAAACCTTTGCACTTTCTCTAGCTTCTTTACGTGCTTGGCTAGATGTGGGTTCCAAACTGGTGCTGCATACTCCAGTATGGGCCTAACGTACACAGTGTACAGGGTCCTGAACGATTCTTTATTAAGATGTCGGAATGCTGTTCTTAGGTTAGCTAGGCGCCCATATGCTGCAGCAGTTATTTGGTTGATGTGCGCCTCAGGAGATGTGCCTGGTGTTATACTCACCCCAAGATCTTTTTCCTTGAATGAGGTTTGTAGTCTCTGGCCACCTAGACTGTACTCCGTCTGCGGTCTTCTTTGCCCTTCCCCAATCTTCATGACTTTGCACTTGGTGGGGTTGAACTCCAGGAGCCAATTGCTGGACCAGGCTTGCAGCCTGTCCAGATCCCTTTGTAGTTCTGCCTGATCCTCTTCCGAATGAATTCTTCTCATCAATTTCACATCATCTGCAAACAGGGACACTTCGGAGTCTATTCCTTCCGTCATGTGTGTGTGTGTGTGTGTGTGTGTGTGTGTGTGTGTGTGTGTGTGTGTGTGTGTGTGTTGTCTGTGTCTGTGTCATTAATCACGGCTTGCTTATCCATCTATCAGTCTATTATTCTGTCTATTCAACAACAACGTTTGTCCATTAGGGTCCTTCAAGGGAGGTGCCGTGATGTTGGTGAAAGGCTCTTGATCTGAGGAAATGGAATTACACTCCCTTTCTTCGGATGATACCTCAAACGCTGTATGACTCTCCCCTCGAATATAATAATAATAATAATAATAATAATAATAATAATATTATTATTATTATTATTATTATTATTATTATTATTATTATTATTAATATTAATAATAATAATAATAACAATAATATTATTATTATTATTATTATTATTATTATTATTATTATTATTATACTTTGACGCCGCCACTTCGTGGGTCTACGTTACTTCCCCCCCCCTCCCACCCCCATAGCTCATCACTCACGACGCACCTCCCGTTGACGCATTTCTTCCCCTTAATTCCTGCCCTTTACCCCCTCGTAAAGGATCCCCTAACGTGTGAACCCTTATACGACATTGGTAACTTTCCTATTGCTGGTTTTACTGTACCCTTGTTCTCTCTCTTCCCCTCCCTTCCTTTCATTCCCTTCCCTCTCTTTCTTCGTTTCTTCCCTTCAGTTCTCCTCTCCCTTCTTTCCCTTACCCTCTCTCTCCCTCCTTCCCTCTGCTTAAAATGCAAAAAGAGTCTACAACTTGGGACAGTGGAATAAAAACTACGAGGTAAAAGATGCAATACAAATGTTGTTTTTTTTGACAGAAATATAGCAGAATGAAGCAAGATACCTGCTGAAGTTGTTAATGCCAGGAGAATCCAGTCATTTAAGAACCAGCTGGACAAGCACTTTGCAAGTATACGTGTCAACTAAGAATTACGAGGAGCCAGATTGAAATCAGCGGACTCCTGGCGTTTATAATAATACTAATACTACTACTACTACTACTACTACTACTACTACTACTACTATAATAATAATAATAATAATAATAATAATAATAATAATAATAATAATAATGATAATAAAAATGACATACATACTACTATACAGAAAGCCCCTTGTTATGCACAGCATTTCTTGCAAATTATGTCAATTTTTTCCCAGGATGCGACCCACATCAGTCGACTAACACCCAGGTACCTACCTACTACTAGGTGAACAACTACGTCACGACTATCCGTAGACAACGAGCCAACTACGTTAACAATAGTAGTAATAGTGGTAGTCATGATAGTGCGTGTATACAGTATAGAGAAGCAGAACTAGTAGTACCTAGAAGTAGAACCACTGAGTGGCAGTGGGGTAGTACTAGTAGTGGTTCGGTTGGTAGCGCACTCAGCTCACATACTGTGTCCGTGGCTCGATCACCGGCACGAGTGGGAACTTTGGGCATGTTTCCTTACATCTGCTGCTGCTCTTGTTTCACCTAGCAGTAAGTAGGTACCTTGGTGCTCGTCACCTTACACCTTCTGACCCTGTTTACCTAGCAGTAAGTAGGTACCTTGGAGTTAGTCATCTTACATACAGTCGCCTGGCTGTTAGGCGACTGTTGTGGGTGGCATCCTGGGGGTGGTAGAACACCTTAGACAGAGCTCAAGTTTGAGATGAACTGAGGTAGAATAGCAACTCATAGCTTGTAAAGCTGATCTGTTTAAAAGAGAGAGAGAGAGAGAGAGAGAGAGAGAGAGAGAGAGAGAGAGAGAGAGAGAGAGAGAGAGAGAGAGAGAGAGAGAAGAAGAAAGAGAGAGAGAGAGAGGAGGAGAGAGAGAGAGAGAGAGAGAGAGAGAGAGAGAGAGAGAGAGAGAGAGTAGGTGTAGTTGTAGCCCACGTTTTCCATCTATCCATTTTCTCTACCTGGAAAATATCATTCCATTATTTCCCCAGTATGTTATGGTATATGTTGGCAGAGAGGAGGGAGTGAGGTGAGAGAGCCCCGTTTTACTATCCTCTTTTTATAAAATATATTCCATATTTCCACAGCTATGTCAGATATGACAAGTTCATCTCAGTGACAGCCTCGGTGGGGGAGCCCTCTGCTTTTAGCTGACAGCCTCGTGTGGACTCCATCATCTATACATGACAGCCTTTAACTCTCAATGCATCTCTCAGCTGACAGCCTCGGTGTGGACTCCCTCATCGTCTCAGCTGACAGCCTCGGTTTGTCTCGCTGAACCCTCTCATCGTCTCACCTGTCTTTCCTCTGTACTCCTCATGTCTCACTTCCTCGTTCCCCTATCGTCTCCTTCCTCTTTTCTCATCCTCTCTCTTCCCTCTCTCTCTCCTCTCTCATTACTCCTTCCATCTCCTCTCTCTTTCCTCTTCCTCTCTCTCTCTCTTCTCTCGTCTCTCTCTCTCTCTTCTCTTCTCCTCTCTTCTCTCTCTCTTTCCTTCTCTCTCTCATCTCCTCTCAGTCTCTCTCTCTTCTCTCATCTCTCTCTCTTCTCATCTCTTCCATCCTTCCTAATCCATCCCAGAAATTCTAATCATCAAACCTAACTAGTCAATACCAGTAGTAAACGAATATATAAAACATAAAATTCATATATAAATCCAACAGTGAGGGAAAAGTAGAAATATATATATATATATATATATATATATATATATAGTGTTTTGTGTGTGTGTGTGTGTGTGTGTGTGTGTGTGTGTGTGTGTGTGAAGGAAATCACAATTAAAAGCTTTATTGCAAATATATAAAAATACCACAGCGAAAATAGAAAAAAATATATCTGAAGACATGTGTATAAACACATGAAAGCGAGAGTGAGAGAGAGATACAGAGAGGAGGAGAGGAGAGAAGAGAGAGAGAGAGAGAGAGAGAGAGAGAGAGAGAGAGAGAGAGAGAGAGAGAGAGAGAGAGAGAGAGAGAAGAGAGAAGAGAGAGAGAGAGAGAGAGAGAGAGAGAGAGAGAGAGAGAGAGAGAGAGAGAGAGAGAGAATCAGCTCAATTATAAAACTTACGCATCCCTCGCCCATCTCTTGTCAATCCCCCTCTTCCGTTCGCTCTTACTACCATACTTTCCCATTTCCATACCTCCCATTTTTTTTTTAACCTCCCTCCTCCCATATTACTGCTCTCACTCCCCTCTTATCACATCTTTCCCCTCACCTCTCGCCCTCGTCCCTTAAATCTTATTCCTTCATTCGCCTCTTCATTACTCCTTATTATCCATGTGTGCATCTCATTACCCACGCCTATTGTTGCTTCTTATTAAACTTTCCTC
>WNWK01000973.1:175000-210000 GCA_009830355.1 Cherax destructor
ATACCTGGGGTTCAACAGACCTGGGGTTCAACAGACCTGGGGTTCAACAGACCTGGGGTTCAACAGACCTGGGGTTCAACAGACCTGGGGTTCACAGACCTGGGGTTCAACAGACCTAGGGTTCACAGACCTGGGGTTCACAGACCTGGGGTTCAACAGACCTGGGGTTCAACAGACCTGGGGTTCACAGACCTGAGGTTCAACAGACCTGGGGTTCAACAGACCTGGGGTTCAACATACCAGGGTTCAACATACCAGGGGTTCAACATACCTGGGGTTCAACAGACCTGGGGTTCAACAGACCTGGGGTTCAACAGACCTGGAGTTCAACAGACCTGGGGTTCAACAGACCTGGGGTTCACAGACCTGGGGTTCACAGACCTGGGGTTCAACAGACCTGGGGTTCAACAGACCTGGGGTTCACATACCTGAGGTTCAACAGACCTGGGGTTCAACAGACCTGGGGTTCAACAGAAATGGGGTTCACAGACCTGAGGTTCAACAGACCTGGGGTTCAACAGACCTGGGGTTCAACAGACCTGAGGTTCAACAGACCTGGGGTTCACAGACCTGGGGTTCAACAGACCTGGGGTTCAACAGACCTGGGGTTCACAGACCTGGTGTCACAGGCCTGGGGTTCAACAGACCTGGGGTTCAACAGACCTGGGGTTCAACAGACCTGGGGTTCACAGACCTGGGGTTCACAGACCTGGGGTTCAACAGACCTGGGGTTCAACAGACCTGGGGTTCACAGTCCTGAGGTTCAACAGACCTGGGGTTCAACAGACCTGGGGTTCAACAGACCTGGGGTTCAACAGACCTGGGGTTCACAGACCTGGGGTTCAACAGACCTAGGGTTCAACAGACCTGGGGTTCACAGACCTAGGGTTCAACAGACCTGGGGTTCAACAGACCTGGGGTTCAACAGAAATGGGGTTCAACAGACCTGGGGTTCAACAGACCTGGGGTTCAACAGACCTGGGGTTCAACAGACCTGAGGTTCAACAGACCTGGGGTTCAACAGACCTGGGGTTCAACAGACCTGGGGTTCAACAGACCTGGGGTTCAACAGACCTGGGGTTCAACAGACCTGAGGTTCAACAGACCTGGGGTTCAACAGACCTGGGGTTCAACAGACCTGGGGTTCAACAGACCTGGGGTTCACAGACCTGGGGTTCAACAAACCTAGGGTTCAACAGACCTGGGGTTCACAGACCTGGGGTTCAAGAGACCTGGGGTTCAACAGACCTGGGGTTCAACAGAAATGGGGTTCAACAGACCTGGGGTTCAACAGAAATGGGGTTCAACAGACCTGGGTTGAACAGAAATGGGGTTCAACAGACCTGGGGTTCAACAGAAATGGGGTTCAACAGACCTGGGGTTCAACAGAAATGGGGTTCAACAGAAATGGGGTTCAACAGAAATGGGGTTCAACAGACCTGGGGTTCAACAGAAATGGGGTTCAACAGACCTGGGGTTCAACAGAAATGGGGTTCAACAGAAATGGGGTTCAACAGAAATGGGGTTCAACAGACCTGAGTGGTTCAAAATGGGTAACAGAAGGGGTTCAACGAAATGGGCAACAACTTCAGTTGCGTAAATGATAACAGAAGGTTCTGTGTTCAAGAACATTTAACGGCAACAAAGGCACAGGCGGCTGTCAATGGAAAAGAGACTTCAAAACAGACTCAAGCAGTGAATGAAACTGCAGAGCCAGAAGGCAGGCTATCAGGCTGTCAAGCGAAGGCTGTCAAGCAGACTGTCAAGCAGGAAGGCTGTCAAGCAGGAAGGCGACAGAAGGCGCTTGTCAAGAGGCTGTCAAGCAGAATGGCTGTCAAGCAGGAAGGCTGTCAAGCAGGAAGGCTGTCAAGCAGGAAGGCAGACAAGAAGGCAGCTGTCAAGTAGAAGGCTGTCAAGCAGGAAGGCTGAACTTAACATTACCCTTCAGATGGAGTGCGTGGATGCTGGCGGGCTCTTGATCAAGGAACTGGGGCTATCCTCCACTTCCTGGGATCAAATCTCATAACCTCCTATTCCCCTGGTGCTGCTTACGGGTTAAAGCGCTTCAACATATATATATATATATATATATATATATATATATATATATATATATATATATATATATATATGTATATTACCTATAATTGTTACATAATAATGTGGCTCTTCAACCTTAAATATCCAAAATATTGACGGTAAAACTCCAAAAAAATACTTTCGTGATGAAGACTAAAGAAGCCCGGGTTCGTGATCAACTCATCGAAGTTAATTTAAACAACCAATATACTTTCTGAACTGGATAAAAATGTTATATTTTCTTAGCAAGTGTGATAATAATAATTGAATAAATAAATAAATAATATTAATTGCGTAATTATGGTAAAATCGTACATACAACTTTATGTGCTGGAGTGTACACATTGAAGCTTGAAGTCCTTTCAGCTGTATTCCCTGGATAGTAGGCGAGAAAGGTACATAATCTACACCTGGAAAATTCTGGAGGGACTTGCCAGAGCACCTCCAATAAAAACCAAGGGAGCGACGAGTACAGTAAGAGAGAGCTGGATGAGTGTCAGAGATCCCCGACTCCTCAACGCCCTCACTCAGTGCATGAGGGTAATTACCAACAAACCTCTGGCTGTCTTCAACAGGGAACTGGTCAAGTTCACCAGCTCAGTTCCTGACCAGCCGGGCTGTGGTTCCTATGGTAGACTGAGCGGTCAGTAGTAACAGCCTGGGTGTTGAGGACCTGATCCTCCAGGAGGATTGGTCTGAGACCGAACTGCAGAGGGCATTGACTCACGGAGACGTCCTTCAGGCATCCTTCATGTAATGTAAATAATAATAATAATAATAATAATAATAATAATAATAATAATAATAATAATAATAATAATAATAATAATAATAATAATAATAATAATAATAATAATAGCAATAATAATAAGAAGAAGAAGAGGAAGAAGAAGAAGTAGAAGAAGAACAACAATAAATTTTGTAATTATTAGGCTGTGACGCAGATTTGTGACGCTGAACAAAGAAAATAACACCTTAGCACAAGACCCTAACAATAAATATGGCTGTGGTATAACGAAGTGTTTAAAAAAAACAGCTAACGAATAAAAACTAAACGTAAAATGTAAGGAAACTCGAGAAGTGTGAAATTCATTACGAAATTTCGAAATACAAAATTCTATCAGGAACCAACGTGTGTGTGGAGAGAGAGAGAGAGAGAGAGAGAGAGAGAGAGAGAGAGAGAGAGAGAGAGAGAGAGAGAGAGAGAGAAAGATGGAAGATGAGGGAGAGGCAGAAAGAGGGACGATAGGGATAGGAGGGAGCACTGTGCTGTCACCACATGACTCCCTCTACCTTTCTCCTCTCTCTTCTTCACTCTCTCTCTCCTTCACAGCTTCTTATGCACTCTCCTTCCTCTACTCTCTCTCTTTCACTCTGACTTTTACAATGTCCTTTCTTCACTCTCTCCCTCCTTCACTCTCTCCCTCCTTCACTCACTTCCTCCTTCACTCCCTCCTTCACTCACTCTCTCCCTCACTCCCTCCTTCACTCTCTCCCTCCTTCACTCTCTCCCTCCTTCACTCTCTCCCTCCTTCACTCTCTCCCTCATTACTCCCTCCTTCACTCTCTCCCTCCTTCACTCTCCCCCTCCTCTCTCCCTCCTTCACTCTCTCCCTCATTCACTCTCTCCCTCATTCACTCTCTCCCTCCTTCACTCTCTCCCTCCTTCACTCTCTCCCTCCTTCACTCTCTCCCTCCTTCACTCTCTCCCTCATTCACTCTCTCCCTCCTTCACTCTCTCCCTCCTTCACTCTCTCCCTCTTTCACTATCACAGTCACACCAGCAAACATACAATTTAAATATATAGGAATGTTCCCTCTCCCTTTCCCATCACTGAAGCATGAAGGATGAGGGGAGACATGAAGCGTGAGCCCACACCTGAAACACAAGGGGAAACCTGAAACATAAGAGGAAAGTGAGAAACATAAGAGGAAAGTGAGAAACATAAGATTAAAGTGAGAAACATAAGAGGAAAGTGAGAAACATAAGATTAAAGTGAGAAACATAAGATTAAAGTGAGGAACATAACGAGAAAGTGAGGAACATAAGAGGAAAGTGAGGAACATAAGAGGAAAGTGAGGAACATAAGAGGAAAGTGAGGAACATAAGAGGAAAGTGAGAAACATAAGAAGAAAGTGAGGAACATAAGAGGAAAGTGAGGAACATAAGAGGAAAGTGAGAAACATAAGAGGAAAGTGAGGAACATAAGAGGAAAGTGAGGAACATAAGAGGAAAGTGAGAAACATAAGAGGAAAGTGAGAACATAAGAGGAAAGTGAGGAACATAAGAGGAAAGTGAGAACATAAGAGAGAAAGTGAGAACATAAGAGAAAGTGAGGAACATAAAGGAAAGTGAGGAACATAAGAGGAAAGTGAGAAACATAAGAGGAAAGTGAGGAACATAAGAGGAAAGTGAGGAACGTAAGAGGAAAGTGAGAAACATAAGGAGAAAGTGAGGAACATAAAAGGAAAGTGAGGAACATAAGAGGAAAGTGAGAAACATAAGAGGAAAGTGAGAAACATAAGAGGAAAGTGAGAAACATAAGAGGAAAGTGAGAAACATAAGAGGAAAGTGAGAAACATAAGGAGAAAGTGAGGAACATAAAGAGGAAAGTGAGAAACATAGAGGAAAGTGAGAACATAAGAGGAAAGTGGAAACATAAGAGGAAAGTGAGGAACATAAGAAGGAACATAAGAAGAAAGTGAGAACATAAGAGGAAAGTGAAACATAAGAGGAAAGTGAGAACATAAGAGAAAGTGAGAACATAAGAGGAAAGTGAGAACGTAAGAGGAAAGTGAGAAACATAAGGGAAGTAGGAACATAAAGGAAAGTGAGGAACATAAAAGAAAGTGAGGAACATGAGAGGAAAGTGAGGACGTAAGAGAAAGTGAAACCAAGAGAAAGTAGGAACATAAAAGGAAAGTAGAACATAAAGAAAGTGAGGAACATAAGGGAAAGTAGAACAAGAGGAAAGTGAAACATAAGAGAAAGTGAGAACATAAAGGAAAGTGAGGAACATAAAAGAAAGTGAGAGAACATGAGAGGAAGTGAAACATAAAGGAAAGTAGAAACATAAGAGAGAAAGTAGGAACATAAGAGGAAATAGAAACATAAGAAGAAAGTGGAACATAAGAGGAAAGTAAACATAAGAGGAAAGATGAAACATAAGAGGAAAGTGAGGAACATAAAGAAAGTAGAAACATAAGAGGAAAGTAAGAAACATAAGGGAAAGTAAACATAAGAAAGTGAGGAACGTAAGATGAAAGTAAAACATAAGGAGAAAGTAGGAACATATAAAACAGGAAACATAAGAAAGCAATAGAGGAAGCATAGAAAATTAAAAAATAAGAATGAGAAATAACTAAGAATGAGGAAAATACAAAGAATGAGAAAATACTAAGAATGAGTAACAAGTAGGAACAATAAGAATGATGGTACAACAAAGAATGAAGTAATCTGACCATGACCTAAAGCCTAAATGAGGGGTGTACAATAACAACAACAATAACAATAACAACAGCACTAATAATAACAATAACAACAGCACTAATAATAACACTAATAGCACTAACAATAACACTAACAGCAGCACTAACAATAAAACTAACAAGAGCACTTCCAGTAACACTAACAACAACTCCAACAATAACACTAACAACAGCACTAACAAGAACCACTAACAACAGCATTAAGAAGAGCACTAGTAGCATTAACACCAACACTTGTGATAGCATTAATTACAACACTCACATTAGCCATATTAATAGCAATAACAACACCACTAACACTAGCTAAGCTAACAACAGCACTAACAATAGCAATAACAACACCACTAACACTAGCAAAGCTAACAATGGCAATAACAACACCAATAACACTAGCAAAGCTAACAACAGCACTAACAATGGCAATAACAACACCATTAACACTAACAAAGCTAACAACAGCACTAAGAATGAATACAGACAAAACAGAGAAAGAAAAGACTACGGCAATAAACAGGAATATACGACGAAGGATAACGGACACAAAGAACTGAAGAAGACAAGAAGAAGAAGAGAAGAAGAAGAAGAAGAAGAAGAAGAAGAAGAAGAAGAAGAAGAAGAAGAAGAAGAAGAAGAAGAAGAAGAAGTAAGAAGAAGAAGAAGAAGAAGAAGAAGAAGAAGAAGAAGAAGAAGAAGAAGAAGAAGAAGAAGAAGAAGAAGAAGAAGAAGAAGAAGAAGAAGAAGAAGAAGAAGGAAGAAGAAGAAGAAGAAGAAGAAGAAGAAGAAGAAGAAGAAAAAGAAGAAGAAGAAGAAGAAGAAGAAGAAGAAGAAGAAGAAGAAGAAGAAGAAGAAGAAGAAGAAGAAGAAGAAGAAGAAGAAGAAGAAGAAGAGAAGAAGAAGAAGAAGAAGAAGAAGAAGAAAAGAAGAAGAAGAAGAAGAAGAAGAAGAAGAAGGAAGAAGAAGAAGAAGAAGAAGAAGAAGAAGAAGAAGAAGAAGAAGAAGAAGAAGAAGAAGAAGAAGAAGAAGAGAAGAAGGAAGAAGAAGAAGAAGAAGAAGAAGAAGAAGAAGAAGAAGAAGAAAAGAAGAAGAAGAAGAAGAAGAAGAAGAAGAAGAAGAAGAAGAAGAAGAAGAAGAAGAAGAAGAAGAAGAAGAAGAAGGAAGAAGAAGAAGAAGACGAAGAAGAAGAAGGGAGAAGAAGAAGACATAACTGAAGATTGTGACCCCATGAATAGGAGATAAAGGAGTGAGAGATTTATCAGGGTAGAGGGTGTTAGATGAGGAGGAGAAGACAGGGAAGAGGAGATAGTGAGAGATATATGTTAGAGATAGGAAGGAAGAGGAGTGCAAAGAAGGAATGGATAATAGATGGCGGAGATAGGCAAACGTAGGAGAGGAGGTTCGACACGTACACATGTGCACACGTGCACACATGCACACACACACACACACACACACACACACACACACACACAGCTTTAAGGAGAGGTATGATAAAGCTCATGGAGCAGGGAGCGTGACCCAGTAGCGGCCAGTGAAGAGGCGGGGCCAGGAGATATGACTCGACCCCTGCAACCACAACTAGGTGAGTACACATACACACACATACACACACACACATACACACATACACACATCAGGAGGAAAACAACAGTCAAGGACCAGGTAATCAGGCTGAGGAAGGAAGGTGGGGAGTTCACAAGAAACGACCAAGAGGTATGTGAGGAGCTCAACATGAGATTTAAAGAAGTATTTACAGAGGAGACAGGAAGGACTCCAGGAATTCAGAATAGGGAGGTATACCAACAAGAGCTGGATGAAATACACACAACCGAGGAGGAGGTGAAGAAGCTGCTATGTGAACTCGATACCTCAAAAGCGGTGGGACCTGACAACATTTCTCCGTGGGTCCTTAGAGAGGGAGCAGAGATGTTGAGTGTGCCACTAACAAAAATCTTCAACACATCCATTGAAACTGGGCAACTACCTGAGGTGTGGAAGATGGCAAATGTAGTCCCAGTTTTTAAGAAAGGAGACAGACACGAGGCATTAAACTACAGACCTGTGTCACTGACGTGTATAGTATGCAAAGTCATGGAGAAGATCATCAGGAGGAGAGTGGTGGAGCACCTAGAAAGACACAAGCTTATAAACGACAACCAGCACGGTTTCAGGGAAGGAAAATCCTGTGTCACAAACCTACTGGAGTTTTATGACAAGGTAACAGAAGTAAGACATGAGCGAGAGGGGTGGATAGACTGCATTTTCTTGGACTGCAAGAAGGCGTTCGACACAGTTCCTCACAAGAGGTTAATGCAAAAGCTAGAGGATCAGGCAAACGTAACAGGAAAGGCACTGCAATGGATCAGAGAATATCTGACAGGGAGGCAGCAACGAGTCATGGTACATGAAGAGGTGTCAGAATGGGCACCTGTGACGAGTGGGGTTTCACAGGGGTCAGTCCTAGGACCTGTACTGTTTTTGGAATATGTGAATGACATAACGGAAGGGATAGACTCAGAAGTGTCCCTGTTTGCAGATGATGTGAAGTTAATGAGAAGAATTAAATCAGTCGAGGATCAGGCAGGACTACAAAGAGACCTAGACAGGCTACAAGCCTGGTCCAGTAACTGGCTCCTTGAATTTAACCCTGCCAAATGTAAAGTCATGAAGATCGGGGAAGGGCAAAGAAGACCGCAGACAGAGTATAGTCAAGGTGGCCAAAAACTGCAAACCTCACTCAAGGAAAAAGATCTTGGGGTGAGTATAATACCGAGCACATCTCCTGAGGCACACATCAATCAGATAACTGCTGCAGCATACGGGCGTCTGGCAAACTTAAGAATAGCATTCCAATACCTGACTAAGGAATCGTTCAATACTCTGTACAACATATACGTCAGGCCCATACTGGAGTATGCAGCACCAGTTTGGAACCCACACCTGGTCAAGCACGTCAAGAAATTAGAGAAAGTGCAAAGGTTTGCAACAAGACTAGTCCCAGAGCTAAGGGGATTGTCCTACGAAGAAAGGTTAAGGGAAATAAATCGGCCTGACGACACTAGAGGACAGGAGGGTTAGGGGAGACATGATAACGACATATAAAATACTTCGAGGAATAGATAAGGTGGACAGAGACAAGATGTTCCAGAGAGGGAACACAGAAACAAGGGGTCACAATTGGAAGTTGAAGACTCCTATGAGTCAAAAGGATGTTAGGAAGTATTTCTTCAGTCATAGAGTTGTCAGGAAGTGGAATAGCCTAGAAAGTGACGTAGTGGAGGCAGGAACCATACATAGTTTTAAGACGAGGTTTGATAAAGCTCATGGAGCAGGGAGAGAGAGGACCTCGTAGCAATCAGTGAAGAGGCGGGGCCAGGAGCTATGACTCGACCCTTGTAACCACAAATAGGTGAGTACAAATAGGTGAGTACATACACACACACACACACACACACACACATACACACACATACACACACACACACACACCAGCGAGACTGGACCTAGTATTCACCTTGAGTAGTGCAGATATTGAGGACATCACACATGAAAGACCCCTCGGGGCCAGTGATCATATGGTTTTAAGCTTTGATTATACAGTAGAGTTACAAGTGGAGGGGGAGGCAGATAGAGCCAGAAGAATGAAGCCAAACTACAAGAAAGGGGACTACGCGGGCATGAAGAACTTCCTAAACGGGGTTTAGTGGAACAGAGAACTGGAAGGGAAATCAGTAAACGAGATGATGGAATATGTGACAACAATATGCAAGGAAGCTGAGGAGAGGTTTGTACCCAAGGGAATCAGAAACAATGAAAAAGCCAGGATGAGCCCCTGATTCACCCAAAGGTGCAGGGAGGCCAAAACCAAGTGTGCTAGGGAATGGAAGAAGTATAGAAGGCAAAGGACCAAGGAAAATAAGGAGAGCAGTCGTAGAGCCAGAAACGAATATGCACAGGTAAGAAGGGAGGCTCAACGACAGTACGAGAATGACATAGCAGGGAAAGCCAAATCTGACCCGAAACTGTTGTACAGCCACATCAGGAGGAGAACAACAGTCAAGGACCAGGTGATCAGTCTAAGGAAGGAAGGAGGAGAGATCACAAGAAATGACCGCGAAGTGTGTGAAGAACTCAACAGGAGATTCAGAGAAGTGTTCACCGAGGAGACAGAAGAAAGACAGAGAGGTGGGGTACACCACCAAGTGTTGGACACAATACACGCAACCGAGGAAGAGGTGAAGAGGCTGCTGAGTGAGCTAGATACCTCAAAGGCGACGGGGCCGATCACATCTCTCCATGGTTCCTGAGAGAGGGAGCTGAGGCGCTATGTGTACCCCTAACAACAATATTTAACACATCTATCGAAACAGGGAGACTACCTGAGGTATGGAAGACAGCAAATGTAGTCTCAATCTTTAAAAAAGGAGACAGATATGAAGCACTTAACTACAGACCAGTGTCACTGACATGTATAGTATGCAAAGTCATGGAGAAGATTATCAGGAGAAGAGTGGTGGAGCACCTAGAAAGGAATGAGCTTATCAACGGCAGTCAACACGGTTTCAGGGATGGGAAATCCTGTGTCACAAACCTACTGGAGTTCTATGACAGGGTGACAGCAGTAAGACAAGAGAGATAGGGGTGGGTAGATTGCATTTTCTTGGACTGTAAGAAGGCGTTTGACACGGTTCCACACAAGAGATTAGTGCAAAAGCTGGAGGACCAGGCAGGGATAACAGGGAAGGCACTCCAGTGGATCAGGGAATACCTGTAAGGAAGACAGCAGCGAGTCATGGTTCGTGGCGAGGTGTAAGAGTGGGCGTCTGTGACGAGTGGGGTTCCACAGGGGTCAGTCCTAGGACCGGTGCTATTTCTGGTATTTGTGAATGACATGACGGAAGGAATAACCTCCGAAGTGTCCCTGTTTGCAGATGATTTGAAGTTGATGAGAAGGATTCAATCGGACGAGGACCACGCAGAACTACAAAGGGATCTGGACAGGCTGCAGGACTGGTCCAGGAATTGGCTCCTGGAGTTCAACCTCACCAAGTGCAAAGTCATGAAGATTGGGGAAGGGCAAAGAAGACCGCAGACGGAGTACAGTCTAGGGGACCAGAGACTACAAACCTCACAAAAGGAAAAAGATCTTGGGGTGAGTATAACACCAGGCATTTCTCCTGAGGCGCACATTAACCAAATAACTGCTGCCGCATACGGGCTCCTAGCAAACCTAAGAAGAGCATTTCGACATCTTAACAAGGAATCGTTCAGAACCCTGTACACTGTGTACGTTAGGCCGATACTGGAGTACGCAGCACTAGTTTGGAACCCACACCTAGCCAAGCACATAAAGAAACTAGAGAAAGTGCAAAGGTTTGCAACACGACTAGTCCCGGAGCTAAGGGGTATGTCCTACGAGGAGAGGTTAAGGAAAATCGACCTGACGACATTGGAGGACCATCGCTGCGTGGGACATGATAACGACATTTAAAATACTGAGAGGAATTGACAAGGTGGACAGAGACAGAATGTTCCAGAGATGGGACACAGCAACAAGGGAGCACAGCTGGAAGTTGAAGACTCAGATGAATCACAGGGATGTTAGGAAGTATTTCTTCAGTCACAGAGTGGTCAGGAAGTGGAATAGCTTGGGAAGCGATGTAGTGGAGACAGGATCCATTCATAGCTTTAAGAAGAGGTATGATAAGGCTCATGGCGAAGGGAGAGAGACCCAGTAGCGGCCAGTGAAGAGACGGGGCCAGGAGCTATGACTCGACCCCTGCAACCACAACTAGGTGAGTACAACTAGGTGAGTACACACACACACACACACACACGACCAGAGAGAGAGGAGAGGACGAACCAGCAAGGCTGGACCTTGTATTCACCCTGAACAGCTCAGATATCGAGGACATAACACACGATAGCCCCCTGGGAGCCAGCGACCAAATGGTGCTGAGCTTTGAGTACATTGTAGAGCTACAGGTGGAGAGGGAAAACGGTGTTGAAAGAGACAAACCAGACTTTAAAAGAGGGGACTAAACGGGTATTAGGAATTTCCTGCAGGAGGTTCTGTGGGAAAGGGAAATGGAAGGACAGTCAGTAAATGAAATGATGGAATACGTAGCGACAAAGTGCAAGGAAGCAGAGGAACGGTTTATGCCCAAAGGAAAAAGATTAAATGGGAAGACCAGAAAGAGCCCCTGGTTTACCCAAAGGTGCAGGGAGGCGAAGACTCAGAGTGTCAGAGAATGGAAAAGGTACAGAAGGCAAAGAACCCAAGTAAACAAAGAGATTAGTCAAAGAGCTAGAAACGAGTATGCACAGGTACGGAGGGAGGCCCAAAAACAGTACGAAAATGACATAGCATCGAAAGTCAAGTCTGACCTGAAACTGATGTACAGTCACATCAGAAAGAAGACAACAGTCAAGGACCAGGTGATAAGGCTGAGGAGAGAAGATGGGGAACTCAAAAGTAATGATCAAGAGGTATATGAGGAGCTCAACTCGAGGTTTAAGGAAGTATTCACAGTGGAGGCAGGAAGGCAGCTGGGTGGACAGGAGGGGTGTGTCACCAACAAGGGATGTATCATGTGCTGGAGGGCATACACACAACTGAGGGGGAGGTGAAGCAGTTACTCAGTGACCTTGATACCTCAAAGGCGATGGGTCCGGACAATATCTCCGGGTGGGTCCTTCTGGAAGGAGCTGAGGTTCTGAGTGTGCTACTTACCATAAT
The DNA here is from genome assembly GCA_009830355.1 of Cherax destructor. NCBI lineage: Eukaryota > Metazoa > Arthropoda > Malacostraca > Decapoda > Parastacidae > Cherax > Cherax destructor. Next base: position 187,305 of record WNWK01000973.1, read on the forward strand.
ATTCAACACATCCCTTGAAACTGGGCAGCTACCTGACACATGACACTGCACAGAACACCAGAAAGCAAAGTCAGCGCAATTGTACATGGACTTCAGACACAGGACAATGCTCAGAGTTTCAAAGTCCCCCCAAAAATGTGTGAGGCTGTATGAGGCAGGAGACAGAGCCTCCTAGCTCACGTCCTTCCCGGGTTGGCAGCAAAATGCCAACTGACCTCCGAGCGAGTGTGCAGGTTATATAGTGTAAGGCAACAACAGTGCCTTCCTTAAGGTCAGTGTAACATACAGTGCACTGCGACACCCATCGTACGTTACAAAATTAATAAACAGTGAGTATATTACATGTAATTGTAACAAAGAGTCTGGTCGTTATCTCAGCTGTCACACAATGATAGGTAATGCTTCTTACAATAATAATCATAACAATAAAAATTAATAATTTAACAGACAAGCACGAAATAATGAACAGATGGACAAGAGAGAGAGAGAGAAGAGAGAGAGAGAGAGAGAGAGAGAGAGAGAGAAGAGAGAGAGAGAAGAGGAGAAAAGGAAGAGAGAGGGAACAAAGTGAATTTTAAAACAATTAAAAAAGTTGGAGAGAGAAAGAGAAAGCAAAACACAACGATGGCACAAACGAACATAAAAGAGCCAAAGTTAATAAAGAAAATAAAAATCAAAGATAGACAGAAAGGGGGGGAAGAAGCGATGTAAATAAAAAATGAGAGAGGAGAAGAGAGAGAGAGAGAGAGAGAGAGAGAGAGAGAGAGAGAGAGAGAGAGAGAGAGAGAGAGAGAGAGAGAAAATTTGACTGTAAAATTGAAAATCAATAGCTACATATATTAATATGAATGCATGATAAACACACGAACCAATGCGAATGTGATGAACAGATATGAATATGATGAGCAAATGCCAATATGATGAACACTGAGAATATGATGAACAAATGGGAATATGATGAACAATGGGAGTATGATGAACAAATCAGAACACGATGAACAAATCAATATCGATAACAAAATTAATGCCATGGAATCAGAAGAGAAAGACAACAATTAACGGATAACATTTATCGAGAGTCAGTAACTGATAACCTAGTAAATGTTAAGATTTATATAGCGGAAATTACGTTGCGTCGGAAACTGCCTTCACAAATACACGATGATGGACATAGTATACACATGTTTGTATATCTGAGCGGAAACGTTGACATGGACATACCTAGGAAGGGGGGCGATTCAGCCTGTGTATTTTGTGGCTTATGGTATAGTGTGTATGAGTTTTATGGTGTGTGGTATAGTGTGCATGCGTTTTGTGGTGTGTAGTATAGTGTGTATGCGTTTTGTGGTGTGTAGTATAGTGTCCATGCGTTTTGTGGTGTGTAGTATAGTGTGCATGCGTTTTGTGGTGTGTAATATAGTGTGCATGCGTTTTGTGGTGTGTAATATAGTGTGCATGCGTTTTATGGTGTGTAATATAGTGTGCATGCGTTTGTGGTTGTAATAAGTAGGTTTGTGTGGTAGTATAGTGTGCATGCGTTTTATGGTGTGTGGTATAGTGTGTATGTGTTTTGTGGTGTGTAGTATAGTGTCCATGCGTTTTGTGGTGTGTAGTATAGTGTGTATGCGTTTTGTGGTGTTTGGTATAGTGTGTATGCGTTTTGTGGTGTGTGGTAAAGTGTGTATGCGTTTTGTGGTGTGTAGTATAGTGTGTATGAGTTTTATGGTGTGGTATAGTGTGTATACCCACCAAATGCAAAGTATGTGGCCAGCCCTGTGGTCACTATTTTGAACACTATGTACTTTCTTGTCCACTTACTGTCCAGTACAATAACCTATATGTTATGCCAAGATAACCTTATTGGTGAGGTAAGATACCAGACATACAAAGCAATTTCCTAAATTTGCTTGCAACAGATAAGTCAACTGGAGACATAAATCTAAATGTACTCCTGTTATTCCTTTTGAGGCCTAGTTTCTAGGCCTCTCTTGTATCCATATGCTCCACAGGATGGATATGGAATGCACAATAAATTAGCCACTTCGGTGGCAAAATTTAAAAGTCTGCGAATGTATTTTGTGGTGAGTGGTATAGTGTGTATAGTGCAGCGTATATGGTGTATTGTGCAGCGTCAGCATAGTATGCGAGTCGCAAGGCGGTTGCATCACGTAGCGCGTCGCGTGGCGTCGTATCGCGCCGTATAGCGACGTATGGCGTGGCACAACAAGGATTCTCGTCAAAAATACAACTCTAAACTGGCGCTTTGTCCACCAAAAAGCTAGATTTAAATTGGTCTTTTTGTGAGTCAAATTGGCAGTTGGCAGACAGACACGACGCGCCCAGTTAAAAATGGGGATAAACAAACTGGAAATGACCCAATTTACATACGAATGCAACAGGTGAATGAAGAGCGTAAAGATGACGGCTTTTATGGCTGTATATATGTTTTAATATTTGTTCTGGATATGTGAAGTTATTAAATTATCTCTTTCTGTGATCGTTCATTATTAAGATCTGTTACAGTAATCGTTCATTATTAAGGTCTGTTACAGTGATCGTTCATTATTAAGGTCTGTTACAGTGATCGTTCATTATTAAGGTCTGTTACAGTGATCGTTCATTATTAAGGTCTGTTACAGTGATCGTTCATTATTAAGGTCTGTTACAGTGATCGTTCATTATTAAGCATCGTTACAGAAATCTTCATTATTGTCACTGTCTGATCGTTATTATTAGTCTTTAAATCAGCATTAATAAGGTTTTACAGATCGTTCATTATTACTAAAGGAAAATCTTTCATTATAGTCTATTCGTGATCGTTCATTATTAAGGTCTGTTACAGTGATCGTTCATTATTAAGGTCTGTTACAGTGATCGTTCATTATTAAACCATCGTTCAAAAATCGCTCATAGTCACTGCTCCTGAATTTACCATATTTTAAACAGCAAAATTTAAAAAAAAATCTTTATTACTATAAGGAAATCCTCAATATACTACGTCTCCACGTACATGTTTACGAAATACACTGACCAAAACTGCCAGCTGAGTGGCGTATTTACGACGCAGCCGCAGTGCGTCATGGAGTTTAAACTCGAAAAGAAAATCTTTACGAATCTGAACGAGTGATGGGAATTTATGATTGCATATGTGAAGTGTTGTCATGTATCTTAGTTACGATTATGGTTGTCCACCACACGTGGGTCATCAAGGTTCACCCTCACGCTGACCTCGGGAATACTTTGAACAAACCACGGCACGGGTGGGGCTTGAACTCAGGGCGAGTCCTAAAATTCGTGGTTTGTTTGCAATTGTGTTATAACGATTTCGTGAGTCACGAATACTTTAATCACTAAACCAGGAATCATATCTCAGTGGCTGAGATAGAAATATATATATATATATATATATATATATATATATATATATATATATATATAATATATATATATAACTTTCTGAAGCAAACATTCTGTAAATTTTAAAACGTGTAAAATGTAGTCACTCTTGTACTTACGAAAATCACATTACTCTGGTTGGCTGCAAAAAATCATAACATGAAAAAAAAAAAATGTAAATTAAAAAAAATCACAAGATGAAAAATTTTTGTAAATAAAAAAAAAGACAAGGAAGGCATTTCGGTCTTTCTTGGACCATTATTAAGTTGTAAGTGAGTAGAAAAAAAATGTGATAGTTGAAAATTAAAATGAAGGCAGTGGGAGATGAGGCGGCCAATGTCAGGTGAAGTGACGCATGTTCTGGAGATCTGGGAGGCAGGTGTCCAGATGTAGCACAGGTTTCCAGATGTGCACAGGTGTCCAGATGTTGCACAGGTGACCAGATGTTGCAGAGGCGTCCAGATGTTGCACAGGCGTCCAGATGTTGCACAGGTGTCCAGATGTTGCACAGGTGTCCAGATGTTGCACAGGTGTTCAAATGTTGCACAGGTGTCTTAATCATCATTATTTTGTGTGGTTGCTAAGGGTCCATTTTGCAGTAATGTTTAATACCTTACTAAATAACCCCCGAAGGGGGGAGGGGAAGCTTTTAAATGGCTGCCTGATATTTTTTTCTCCCCCCTACTTTTCAAATCTTAATTCGCTCGTAGCTCTAGAACCCACCATGCGATCGGATTCAAATTTTGAGCTCCTGTGTAAAGTAACGAAGACCAGAGTCTTGGAACAACAGGCCCGTGCAGGAGCCCACTGACCAGCGTTACTGAACCCGCTTCCGTCATCCTGGAATGGATCGGATATCTTCCAAAAACCTTCTGTGGTGGAGACTGGAACTCAGGAGTGTGGGAGTGGTGGAGACTGGAACTCAGGAGTGTTGGAGTGGTGGAGACTGGAACTCAGGAGTGTGGGAGTGGTGGAGACTGGAACTCAGGAGTGTGGGAGTGGTGGAGACTGGAACTCAGGAGTGTGGGAGTGGTGGAGACTGGAACTCAGGAGTGTGGGAGTGGTGGAGACTGGAACTCAAGAGTGTGGGAGTGGTGGAGACTGGAACTCAGGAGTGTGGGAGTGGTGGAGACTGGAACTCAGGAGTGTTGGAGTGGTGGAGACTGGAACTCAGGAGTGTGGGAGTGGTGGAGACTGGAACTCAGGAGTGTGGGAGTGGTGGAGACTGGAACTCAGGAGTGTGGGAGTGGTGGAGACTGGAACTCAGGAGTGTGGGAGTGGTGGAGACTGGAACTCAGGAGTGTGGGAGCGGTGGAGACTGGAACTCAGGAGTGTGGGAGTGGTGGAGACTGGAACTCAGGAGTGTGGGAGTGGTGGAGACTGGAACTCAGGAGTGTTGGAGTGGTGGAGACTGGAACTCAGGAGTGTGGGAGTGGTGGAGACTGGAACTCAGGAGTGTGGGAGTGGTGGAGACTGGAACTCAGGAATGTGGGAGTGGTGGAGACTGGAACTCAGGAGTGTGGGAGCAGGTTTGAGTATTTAATGTGTAAAACTGAGTGAAATTTTGATTCCAGTTTAAGAATCACAGAAAAAATATAAGCATCTGTGTCATCTGAATGACTTCATTATTTAATGGCTAATGCAGCTTGAGGTCAGGGTAGTAGTGTCCATTCAGTCTAGTTTGTGTGTGTGTGTTCTCACCTAGTTGTACTCACCTAGTTGTGGTTGCAGGGGTCGAGTGCGTGTGTGTGTGTGTGTGTGTGTTCTCACCTAGTTGTGGTTGCAGGGGTCGAGTGCGTGTCTGTGTGTGTGGGGGGCAGTTTTGTCAATGCAATATCTTTTAAAAACTTAGAATTGTTGGAATTTTTGTCAAATTGGACTATCTTAAAAAAATTAAAATCATTGTTTTTTATTACAGGATTGTGGAGAATTTTAAAACTAATATTCATAACTTCAGGAAGAGAATCAAAAAGTATTGAAAACTCATGTTTAAATTTTCTGAGTTGAGTGAACCCTTAAATACTACACGGCGTGATGCCAGAGCTCATGTTCCACTGTTCCTCAGTTCTATACCATTCTAAGGATTTCGTTTATAACTTTGATGCAGAGCGCTCGGGCTCGAGTCCTAATCTGGTTGAAGATCATCCGCAGGTACGCGCGAGCGCGCGTGTGTCTGCACATGTTTACATGTAAAAAAAATACATATTAAAGTGCACACGCATACAGAAACTCATACATAAAAACATAAGCAAACGAATATATATATATATATATATATATATATATATATATATATATATATATATATATATATATATATATATATTACGTATTTCCCGCACTGGAATTTTATGACCACTCTCCACTAGTCCTTAAGCGTACACTGAGGTAGAGGAGGCTGGGCTTGTGCAACACTGGGATGCCTTTCTCGGATCGCCCAGCGACCGAAATACATCCAATTTTTATCCACATTAAAGATCATCTTCCTTGTCTCCGAGCAGAGCGCCAACTTATGCAGACCTGCGTGAATATTTCAGCAACCAGCATCAGCAGACTTACACGGTGGGTAGGAAGGCTATTGCTGCTTCAATGATCCAGCAGGTGATGTCCAGGATCCAGCAGGTAATGTACAGGATCCAACAGGTGATGTCAAGGATCCAACAGGTGATGTCAAGGATCCAACAGGTGATGTCGAAGATCCATTAGTGTATACAGGAGTGTGTCTGGAGGGTGGGAAGGAAGCCTTCTGTTATACTATTCTAAACTATCTGGATGAACTCTAGTAGTCAGGTGGTACCTCTCAGCAGATGGCTTCTGTCTGGTCTTTAATTATCTGCCTCATGTTGAAAAAATGGTATAAAATACCGAAAAGTTGATGATTAAGACACATGTACAATAGTTTCGTATCTTTATTGTTGAAACGTTTCGCCCACACAGTAGGCTTCTTCAGTCAAACACAGAGGCAGCAGGTGTAGTAGTGAAATGAAGAGGAGATATGAGGTGGTCAGTCCCTCAACCTGGAGAAGAGTCTAGTTCCATGGTCTGAGGGACTGACCACCTCAAATACTATTTCCCTTTACATGAAACATTATGTACAAGAATGGTAGACAATACCGACGAGATGAAAACATAGACACATGTGCAACATCTGGGTATCTTTATTGTAGACGTTTCGCCCTCCAGTGGCTTTATCAATACAGATTCTAGGACATGATTGGAAACAGTGGAACTATATACAAAAGATGAGGTAATCAGTCCCTCAGTCTTGGAGTTGGGGTGAAGAACACCGTAGTAGTGAAGGTTCTGGAGCAGAGGCAAGGAGGCTGGCGCTTATATACTGACGTCAGGTGGAAAGGGACGGGTAGCAGACGAGGGCATAGTCACTGGTAGGCGGGATTCCCCAGTGGAAGTAGGTCATACCCAAAGGGATGAGTAAGCTCTAGTAGTAGTTGTAGTAGCCGTGAAGAAGGTCATATAGATGTCCTCTGAACCAAGATTCCATGATGTTGCAGTGTCTGACAAGTTGTCCTAGAATTTGTAATGATAAAGCCACTGGATGGCGAAACGTCTACAATAAAGATACCCAGATGTTACACATGTGTCTCAGTTTTCATCATGAAACATTGTGACTGTTAGATCTTAACTGATATCGTCACCTTTGTTGTATATGTGAGTGACGAGTGTGTTTATAGTGAGTTCCAGTACTTCGCCTCAGACGAACAGCAACCCACGCCCAGTTTTCTTCCCATCTTTTAACCTTCTTCCGTCGTTGTCGACCTTCTTCCGTCGTTGTCGACCTTCTTCCGTCGTTGTCGACCTTCTTCCGTCGTTGTCGACCTTCTTCCGTCATTGTCGACCTTCTTCCGTCGTTGTCGATTATTTTGTGGGTGATCTTCCGAACAGTGATCATTTTCCTGGCGTTACCTCTCTCTCTTTCGTTCACTTGGCCAGACTCTTCACTCTTCTCTCTACGTCGCATTTTTCTTTCATGTCTCTCCTCTGTTTGTTCCAGAGATTATAATGTTTTTATTTGTCGTGCCGTTGCTGGTCACCCTCCCGTCAACAATGATTCCCTTACCTTACTGACAGTACCTGTCACTTGTTGCTGCTTCCACGGTCGTCTTCACAAGGACCCCAGTCGAAATAAATCATTTTGAATTGTTTTGTGTTATCCTAGGTAATTTACACAGTAAACAGGTGATATCACAATATGCAAAACAACCACTGTAGAAAAATAGTGAACATTCAGGCGCTTTCGTGATTTCCCACATTATCAAGGACACATACGTGATAATGTGAGAAATCACGAAAGCGCTTGGATGTTCACTATTTTTTTCACTGGTTCTTTTGCATATATTATTATGAATGCTAATTGTACTTATGTGTACCTGTATCTAACTAAACTTATTTAATTACTCACTAATCAAGTAAATTATAACCAGCAAGGTACTAGAACGAAACATATACACAACTAACATCCACTTTCACATGACGCCCACAAGCGCACCACCACTACTCATTTCCTTCACACAAAAGCAAACTTTGCCCACTGTTTACAACCCTCTCGATGGCCTTGCAAGAGAAACTTGTAAAAATTCTCTCCAGTTGACTCTGCCACTTCTTATCCTCCTTACACATAAACAAAGCCGAGTTCTATTTACAACCCTCATTTTCTATATAACATCCCTGGATTCTCTTGCACGGGGAACTTGTGCGAAAATTTCTCTCTCCAGTAAAATTTCCCCGCTAAGAATCTTTAGCAAGCCGGAGTCTGAGTTCGAATATATGTGTAGCCAGTCATGGTGTTTCTTGAGCCAAGCAAAAATAAACTTTTTCCCAGTTTATTCAAGCCATAATTTCCCAGTGCTTGCAAAACCGATGATTTATTGATTTAGTTATGCTTCTTCACAACTGCTGTTTCCCATTTTCTATGTTTCTAGAATATTTCTTTTCTTTTTCCTCTATCTCACCAGCCGTCCCTCGTTATTATTTTTTTATTATTGGAGCTGATTCTTAACTACTCACGTACTTCTGGTGGTTCCTCTGTCAGTATAATTATGGGTACAAATTTATATACGAATTCGCTCAATTTACGAAGTCTAGGCCAGTGCCACTATACCCGCGGGATTACAGTACAAAAAAAGGTAAATAACTTGATGTATTTCGATCACTGAGCGATCTGAGGAACGTATTCTCGTATTGCATAACCCCAAACTCATGCACCTCAGTGCATGCGAAAGGAACAGTGCAGAGTGCGGCGTAAGTTTGTCTTGTCTTGCAAGTCATTACTGAAGTTGATGATCTGAAGGGAATCAGACATCAAGCGGAAACTAATATCCCAAATTCTTCAATAAAACAAAATGGCAAATTAGGATATAACAATGTAAAACTAAATCTGAACTTACACTAAGAAAAACCAGGTTTGAAGTCAGACTCAGGAGTTTTTTTTTTCCTTCTCCTAGAGAGACCAGTTGCCTAAAATACACCAGCACGGCAAGTTTGAAACCGATCAGAATTGGCATTATCAAGTTATCAGCATTTGAAGGTTTTTAAGTCACTCGGACGAGGCACTCAGAAAATTATCACATAAAAGACAGTATTTCAATTAAAAAAGGGGGGGGCAAATTTTGATCTACACAGAACGAATTACTTTTCTCTAAGACTGACCAGAGTTTAAGGTTTCAGTAGGGAATTTTTGTTTAAGTCTTGAGGTCACACTGATGTTACAGGCACATGAAAGGAAGATTAGCTAGATTTATCCTAGAATAATCTAGCAATAATAATAATAATAATAATAATAATAATAATAATAATAATTATAATAATATTTATAATAATAATAAAAATAATTATGAGAATAATAAGTATTATAATAATAACAATAATAATAATAATAATAATAATACAACATGTGTAACTAACTCTACTGTTAACCAGGAAACTCAGTCTTCAACACACCATCAACGATCCTCTCTCTCTCTCTCTCTCTCTCTCTCTCTCTCTCTCTCTCTCTCTCCTCTCTCCTCTCTTCTCCTCTCTCTCTCTCTCTCTCTCTCTCTCTCTCTCTCTCTCTCTCTCTCTCTCTCTCTCTCTCTCTCTCTCTCTCTCTCTCTCTCTCTCTCTCTCTTTCTCTCTCTCTCTCCTCCTTATGTTAAATTTCTCTTTTCTTTTTTTAGTGTGTGTAATAAAAAAATAATTGTGCTTTTTTTTATAAAATAGAAGAGAGGATATAATTATGTGTATATATGTACATAGCTTTTTAAAGCAAGATTGTGGTGAAAATTTTTTTTAGAGGTGAGTGAGCTTGTTAGAGCTGAAGTTAATACTGAGTAAACGTGGAGACTCTTGTTTTAAGAGCCACTTATAATTGAGGATTTTATTAGCCGGGGGGGAATGAAGAGGAAGGGAAGAGAATAGGGGAAGAGGAGAAGAGGAGGGCACGGGAAGGTGTTTCGACTGACTGAAGTCTGATGCGTGGGCGAAACGTTTCAGCAATAAAGATATCCCATCAATCTTACGACCATCCTTGTGTCGCATCATCCCATCAATCTTACGACCATCCTTGTGTCGCATCATCCCATCAATCTTACGACCATCCTTGTGTCGCATCATCCCATCAATCTTACGACCATCCTTGTGTCGCATCATCCCATCAATCTTACGACCATCTTTGTGTCGCATCATCCCATCAATCTTACGACCATCCTTGTGTCGCATCATCCCATCAATCTTACGACCATCCTTGTGTCGCATCATCCCATCAATCTTACGACCATCCTTGTGTCGCATCATCCCATCAATCTTACGACCATCCTTGTGTCGCATCATCCCATCAATCTTACGACTATCCTTGTGTCGCATCATCCCATCAATCTTACGACCATCCTTGTGTCGCATCATCCCATCAATCTTACCACCATCTTTGTGTCGCATCATCTCATCAATCTTACGACCATCTTTGTGTCGCATCATCCCATCAATCTTACGACCATCTTTGTGTCGCATCATCCCATCAATCTTACGACCATCTTTGTGTCGCATCATCCCATCAATCTTACGACCATCTTTGTGTCGCATCATTCCATCAATCTTACGACCATCTTTGTGTCGCAGCATCCCATCAATCTTACGACCATCCTTGTGTAGCATCATCCCATCAATCTTACGACCATCTTTGTGTCGCATCATCCCATCAATCTTACGACCATCTTTGTGTCGCATCATCCCATCAGTCTTACGACCATCTTTGTGTCGCATCATCCCATCAATCTTACGACCATCCCTATAACACACACGAAATTATATATTTCTCTCTAATCCATAGTGATATATTTTTTCTAAACTCATGGTGGTCTCTATTACTAATCCGTGATGGTATCTATAATTCATGATAGCATCTATATATAATTCATTATAGTATCCAGTCATAAAGTAATGACTGAGCTGGCGAGAAAAATACCTCGGGTAAAAATTAAACAAATGATGGAGCTGAGAAACTTCCCTCTTTGTATAAATGAGGAGAAACTTCCCTCTTTGTATAAATGAGGAGAAACTTCCCTCTTTGTATACATGAGGAGAAACTTCCCTCTTTGTATACATGGGGAGAAACTTCCCTCTTTGTATACACGAGGAGAAACTTCCCTCTTTGTATAAATGAGGAGAAACTTCCCTCTTTGTATATATGAGGAGAAACTTCCCTCTGAATACATGAGGAGAAACTTCCCTCTTTGAATACATGAGGAGAAACTTCCCTCTTTGTTTACATGAGGAGAAACTTCCCTATTTGAATACATGAGGAGAAACTTCCCTCTTTGAATACATGAGGAGATACTTCCCTCTTTGTATACATGAGGAGAAACTTCCCTCTTTGAATACATGAGGAGATACTTCCCTCTTTGTATACATGAGGAGAAACTTCCCTCTTTGAATACATGAGGAGAAACTTCCCTCTGAATACATGAGGAGAAACTTCCCTCTTTGAATACATGAGGAGAAACTTCCCTCTTTGTATACATGAGGAGAAACTTCCCTCTTTGTATACATGAGGAGAAACTTTCCTCTTTGAATACATGAGGAGAAACTTCCCTGTTTGTATACATGAGGAGAAACTTCCCTCTGAATACATGAGGAGAAACTTCCCTCTTTGTATAAATGAGAACGAACTTCCCTCTCTGTATAATTGAGAACAAACTTCCCTCTTTGTATAAATGAGAACAAACTTCCCTCTTTGTATAAATGAGAACGAACTTCCCTCTCTGTATAAATGAGAACAAACTTTTCTCTTTGTATAAATGAGAACAAACTTCCTTCTTTGTATAAATGAGAACGAACTTCCCTTTTTGTATAAATGAGAACGAACTTCCCTCTCTGTATATATGAGAAGAAACTTCCCTCTTTGTATACATCAGAGGAAGCGCTTTTTTTTTACACATGAGTGCGTGGATCTGAAGAATACATGAATACAGGACGTCTTGTGAGTGTGTGGAAAAGGGTGTAGTGTGGGTGTGGAGGGAGAGGTGTAGATGGTGGTAGCAGTGGTTGTGGTAGTGGTAGGTGGTGGTAATAGCGGTTGTAGTAGTGGTAGCAGCGGTTGTAGTGGTGATAGATGGTGGTAGCAGCGGTTGTGGTAGTGACAGGTGGTGGTAGTAGCGGTTGTAGTAGTGGTAGGTTGTGGTAGCAGCGGTTGTGGTAGTGGTAGCAGCGGTTGTAGTGGTGGTGGTAGATGGTGGTAGCGGTTGTAGTGATAGCAGCGATTGTGGTAGTGGTAGGTGGTAGTAGCATAGGTTGTGGTAGTGGTAGATGGTGGTAGCAGTGGTTGTGGTAGTGGTAGGTGGTGGTAGCAGTGGTTGTATTATGGTACATGGTGGTAACAGCGGTTGTGGTGGTAGTGGTGGGAGGTGGTAGTAGCAGTGGTTGTAGTAGTGGTAGGTGGTGGTAGCAGCGGCTGTAATAGTAGTAGGTGGTGGTAGCAGTGGTGTGGTAGGTAGTGGTAGCAGTGGTTGTGGTAGTGGTAGGTGGTGGTACCACACTCACCATCACATCCGTGTTACTGCTGATACCCCGGTACTCTTGACTGGTGTAGGGGTCCGACAGACAGGTTAGGGGGCAACAATTGGCTCAAAGAGCGAGTGAAACGAGAAGATTGGAATGAATCGGAGAAGTGCTTTCATTAGCGATAGGTTAAAGTGAATACATGAAGGGAAATCTGTGCCAGAAGGCTGAGGGCGACGCTGTCTGGAGGACACAGTGACTGTCCTCACACACACTGTAACAAGCAACTGGACGAACTATAAGATAAGCAAAAATACAATAAAGAGCTCTGGCTAACTGACATATACATCTAACAAATGACGGGTGGAATGAATTTTACTTGGCTGCAAGAGAGTATTTGACACTGCACCAAAAAAAAAAACTGGATTCATCAGGAGTGTGCTGCTACCAGACAATATGATAGTTACACAGTGAGAACAAGAGTTAGCTGTGTTTCCCTGTCATGTTCCATCACACAATTAGTAGTGACCAAGGGGGCAGTGCTAGGACCAACACTGTTCCTAGTGTATGGTGGTGGTGGTGGTCGGGGTGGTGGCAGTGGTGGTGGTAAGGGTGGGGGTAGTGGTGGTGGGGGTGGGGTGGTAAGGGTGGGGTAGTGGGGGTGGGGTGGATTTAGTGGTGGTGATGGTAGTGATGGTGGGGTTAGTGGAGTGGTGGGGATGGTGGTTGGGGTGGTGGTGGGGATGGTGGGGTTGGAGTGGTGGTAGTATTGGTGGTGGTAGTGGTGGTAGTGGTGGTGGTGGTGGTGGTAGTGGTGGTGGTAGTGGTCTTGGTGGTGGGGGTGGGGGTTGAGGTGGTGGTTGGGGTGGGGGTAGACTTCCACATCCTGTATATGGTTTCCTCGCTAACTAAAAATATCTGTAAACAGATAATGAAAGCAAAACCTGGAAGAGCACTCAGGGTAGAGGAACGGTGGAACATGGCTGCTAGAGTTGAACCTCGGAAGGAGTAAAGGAGCAAAATTATGCATAGGAGAAGGAAGACCAGACACAGAACACAACCTCAAGAGAAAGATCTTCTGAATACTGATGAAGACCACAACGAAGATGTTTGTATCTCTCATCACCACCGCTGCCACCAACACACACACACACACACACACACACACACACACACAGACACACACACACACTCACACACACACACACACACACACACACACACATAGTGTCCCTGTTTGCAGATGATGTGAAGTTAATGAGAAGAATAAAATCAGTCGAGGATCAGGCAGGACTACAAAGAGACCTGGACAGGCTGCAAGCCTGGTCCAGTAACTGGCTCCTTGAATTTAACCCTGCCAAATGTAAAGTCATGAATATCGGGGAAGGGCAAAGAAGACCGCAGACAGAGTATAGTCTAGGTGGCCAAAGACTGCAAGCCTCACTCAAAGAAAAGATCTTGGGGTGAGTATAATACCGAGCACATCTCCTGAGGCACACATCAATCAGATAACTGCTGCAGCATACGGGCGTCTGGCAAACCTAAGAATAGCGTTCCAATACCTCACTAAGGAATCATTCAAGACTCTGTATACCATATACGTCAGGCCCATACTGGAGTATGCAGCACCGGTTTGGAACCCACACCTGGTCAAGCACGTCAAGAAATTAGAGAAAGTGCAAAGGTTTGCAACAAGACTAGTCCCAGAGCTAAGGGATTGTCCTACGAAGAAAGGTTAAGGGAAATCGGCCTGACGACACTAGAGGACAGGAGGGTTAGGGAGACATGATAACGACATATAAAATACTGCGAGGAATAGATAAGGTGGACAGAGACAAGATGTTCCAGAGAGGGACACAGAAACAAGGGGTCATAATTGGAAGTTGAAGACTCCTATGAGTCAAAGGGATGTTAGGAAGTATTTCTTCAGTCATAGAGTTGTCAGGAAGTGGAATAGCTTAGAAAGCGACATAGTGGAGGCAGGAACCATACATAGTTTTAAGACTAGGTTTGATAAAGCTCATGGAGCAGGGAGAGAGAGGACCTAGTAGCAATCAGTGAAGAGGCGGGGCCAGGAGCTATGACTCGACCCCTGCAACCACAAATAGGTGAGTACAAATAGGTGAGTACACACACACACACACACACACCACCACAATGGCAACTACGACCACCACCACCATCACACCACCACCATCACACCACCACCATCACTACACCACCACCACCATCACACCACCACCACTCCAGCACCATCATCACACCACAACCACCACCACCACCATCATACCACCACCACCACCACTCCACCACCACCATCACACCACCAACACCACCAACACCACCACCACCACCACTCCACCACCACCATCACACCACCAACACCACCATCACACCACCAACACCACCAACACCACCACCACAGAGACTTAACACTCGATTGCGTTTTGGCATGGAAGCGACTCTTCTAAAAGAGTTCCTTTACCCTTTTTCTTACCTCCCTCCCTCCATCCCTCCCTTCCCTCCTCCCTTCCTTCCTCCCTTCCTTCCTCCCTTCCTTCCTCCCTTCCTTCCTTCCTTCCTCCTGTTTTCACCGTCTCTGCTCCTCCGTCACAATCATCACCATTCTCTTCCCAGTCACCACAATTTCTTGACAGATGTTTTCTTAAGCACAGAACAAATAACCAGTTCCTGGAGTACACCTGGAGGATGTTCCGGGGGTCAACGCCCCAGCTGCCCGGTTAATGGTAAGGGCCTGATCAACCAGTCTGTTACTGTTGACCGCACGTAAACCGACGTACGATCCACAGCACGAATGAAGGAACCAGGGTGAAGGAGCCAGAATGAAGGAGCCAGGGTGAAGGAGCCAGAATGAAGGAGCCAGGGTGAAGGAACCAGAATGAAGGAGCCAGGGTGAAGGAGCCAGAATGAAGGAGCCAGGGTGAAGGAGCCAGAATGAAGGAGCCAGGGTGAAGGAGCCAGAATGAAGGAGCCAGGGTGAAGGAGCCAGAATGAAGGAGCCAGGGTGAAGAGCCAGAATGAAGGAGCCAGGGTGAAGAGCCAGGTGAAGGAGCCAGGGTGAAGGAGCCAGATGAAGGAGCCAGGGTGAAGGAGCCAGAATGAAGGAGTCAGGGTGAAGGAGCCAGAATGAAGGAGCCAGGGTGAAGGAGCCAGAATGAAGGAGCCAGGATGAAGGAGTCAGAATGAAGGAGCCAGGGTGAAGGAGCCAGGGTGAAGGAGCCAGGGTGAAGGAGCCAGGGTGAAGGAGCCAGAGTGAAGGAGCCAGGGTGAAGGAGCCAGAATGAAGGAGCCAGGGTGAAGAAGCCAGGGTGAAGGAGCCAGAGTGAAGGAGCCAGAGTGAAGGAGCCAGGGTGAAGGAGCCAGAATGAAGGAGCCAGGGTGAAGGAGAAATTTAGTATTCTACATTTTGCCCAACATTCCTGCTGGGAAGCAAGTTCGGCGGAGGTTGTATAGCCACAAAGTTAGTATATCTTGGTCTGCAGGGAGGAGGAGGGATATAAAGGAGTGAAGGAGAGGAGAGAAAGGAGAAAGAAGGAGGAGATAATGGGAGGGATGGAGAGATAGTATGTCTTGTCTGCAGGGAGGGAGGGAGATAAAGAGAGTAAAGGAGGGAGGGGAGAGAAAGGGAGGGAGAGAAAGTTAGTATATCTTGGTATGAAGGGAGGGAAGGACGAAGGAAAGGGAGGAAAACAGTAAGGAAGATAAATGGAATGAAAGGTGGAGGGAATGAGTGTGGGAGATAAAGGGAGGGAAGAAGGGATGGAGAGAAATTTAGTATGCCTTTGTTTAGAGGGAGGGAAGGGAGAATTGGTAAACTTGTGGATAGAGAGGAAGAGAGGATTGGTAGGGAAAGAAATGGAGGGAAGGAGAGAAGGAGAGGAAAGGAGGGAGGAAGAGAAAAGTATAGAGGGAGGGGGAGAGAGGATGGGAAAAAAAGATACAGGACTTGAGAAAGGAGAAAAGAAGACGGAAAAGGCAGAGGAGTAGTAAAAGGGAGGGAAGGATGGAAGGAGAGGGAAGGATGGAAGGAGAGGGAAGGAGGGAGTGAGAGAAAGAGAAAAAAAAAAGGGATTCTTTCAGCAAAACTTAATACATCAGCAATGTGCTGCTACCTTAGTCCATATTATAGGGAGACAGGGAGGGAGAAGACGGGAGACAGGGAGGGAGAAGACGGGAGACAGGGAGGGAGAAGACGGGAGACAGGGAGGGAGAAGACGGGAGACAGGGAGGGAGAAGGCGGGAGACAGGGAGGGAGAAGACGGGAGACAGGGAGGGAGAAGACGGGAGACAGGGAGGGAGAAGGCGGAGACAGGGAGGAGAAGACGGGAGACAGGGAGGGAGAAGACGGGAGACAGGGAGGGAGAAGACGGGAGACAGGGAGGGAGAAGGCGGGAGACAGGGAGGAGAAGACGGGAGACAGGGAGGGAGAAGACGGGAGACAGGGAGGGAGAAGAAAGACGGAAGACAGAGAGGGAGAAGAAAGACGGCAGACAGGGAGGGAGAAGAAAGACGGGAGACAGGGAGGGAGAAGACGGGAGACAGGGAGGGAGAAGAAAGACGGAAGACAGGGAGGGAGAAGAAAGACGGGAGACAGGGAGGGAGAAGAAAGACGGGAGACAGGGAGGGAGAAGAAAGGTGGAAGACAGGGAGGGAGAAGACATGGGAGACAGGGAGGGAGAAGAAAGGTGGAAGACAGGGAGGGAGAAGACAGGCGGGAGACAGGGAGGGAGAAGAAAGACGGGAGACAGGGAGGGAGATTTAGCGTAGAGGAGACAAGAAGACGAGTGACACGTGAAGAAAAGAGAAGATTAGAGTATAAAAGGAAGAGGAATGAAAAGTGAATAACGGAAAAGGAGGAAAGGGAACCGGGAAATGGAGAAGCAGGGAAGCAAGAAGGATGGGAAGAGATGAGGGAGGCTGTGTTCTTCAGTCACTGGCGACGGAATATGGAGTAGTTTTGAGGTTATCAGTCAATGAGCCTTGGTAGGAGGCAGTCAGTCCCTCAGTCTTGGTAGGAGGCAGTCAGTCCCTCAGTCTTGGTAGGAGGCAGTCAGTCCTTCAGTCTTGGTAGGAGGCAGTCAGTCCCTCAGTCTTGGTAGGAGGCAGTCAGTCCCTCAGTCTTGGTAGGAGGCAGTCAGTCCCTCAGTCTTGGAGGAGGCAGTCAGTCCTCAGTCTTGGTAGAAAGCAGTCAGTCCCTCAGTCTTGGTAGGAAGCAGTCAGTCCCTCAGTCTTGGTAGGAGGCAGTCAGTCCCTCAGTCTTGGTAGGAGGCAGTCAGTCCCTCAGTCTTGGTAGAAAGCAGTCAGTCCCTCAGTCTTGGTAGGAGGCAGTCAGTCCCTCAGTCTTGGTAGGAGGCAGTCAGTCCCTCAGTCTTGGTAGGAGGCAGTCAGTCCCCAGTCTTGAGGAGGACAGTCCCTCAGTCTTGGTAGGAGGCAGTCATCCCTCGTCTTGGTAAGGCAGTCAGTCCCCACTGGTAGGAGGCAAGTCCCTCAGTCTTGGTAGGGAGCAGTCAGTCCCTCATCTTGGAGGAGGCAGCCTCCGTTGAAGCAGTCAGTCCCTCATTTGGTAGGAGTATCAGTGAAGCTCAGTCCTATTGGTAGGAGGCAGCCCTCCCTTGGGAGGCAGCATCCCTCATTGGTAGGAGGCAGCAGTCCCTCAGTCTTGGTGGAACAGTCAGTCCCCAGTCTTGGTAGGAGGCAAGTCCCTCAGTCTTGGTAGGGGGCGTCAGCCCTCAGTCTTGGAGGAGCAGTCAGTCCCTCAGTCTGGTAGGGAGCATCAGTCCCTGCTGGAGGAGGCAGTTCCCCAGTCTTGGAGGAGGCAGCAGTCCCTCAGTCTTGGTAGGAGGAGTCAGTCCCTCCTTTTGGGAGAGGCAGTCTCCCTCGTCTTGGTAGGAGGTCAGTCCCCATTGAGGAGGCAGTCCCTCTTGTGGAGGAGCAGTCACTCAGTGAGGAGATCCTTTTTGGAGGGAGTCGTCCCTCAGTCTTGGTAGGAGGCAGTCAGTCCCTCAGTCTTGGTAAAACAGTCCCAGTCTTGAGGGAACAGTCTCATCTTGTGGAGAGCAGTTAGGGCCCCTTGTATTAGGAGGCAGTCAGTCCCTCAGTCTTGGAGGAGGCATCACCTCAGTCTTGGAGGGCAGTCAGTCCCAGTCTTGGTAGGAGGCAGTCAGTCCTCAGTCTTGGTAGGAGGCAGTCAGTCCCATCTGTGGAGGCATAGCCTCAGTCTTGGAAGGGGAGTCAGTCCCTCAGTCTTGGTAGGAGCAGTTCAGTTGGGCCAGTCGTTTGGGGGTCAGTCCCGTCTTGGAGAGGCAGTCCAGTCTTGCTGGGGAGCATCTCTCATCTTGGTAGGGGATCAGTCCCTCAGTCTGGAAAGACAGTCATCCCAGTCTTGGAGGAGGCAGGTCCTCAGTCTTGGTAGGAGGAGTCATCCCATCTTGAGGGCAGTCAGTCCTCAGTCGGTAGGAAGTCAGTCCAGTCTTGGAAGTCAGTCCCTCAGTCTGGAGGCGAGTCAGTCCCTCAGTCTTGTAGGAGGCAGTCAGTCCTCAGTCGTAGGAGGCAGTCCTCCGGAGACAGCTCTCGTCTTGGTAGGAGCAGTCCTGTCTTGTAGAGGATCAGTCCTCAGTCTTGAGAGCATCAGTCCCTCAGTCTTGGTAGGAGGCAGTCAGTCCCTCTTGGAGGAGGCAGTCGCCTCAGTCTAGGGGAGTCAGTCCTCAGTCTTGGAGGAGGCAGTCAGTCCTCAGTCTTGGTGGAGGCAGTCAGTCCTCAGTCTGGAGACAGTCAGTCCTCATCTGTAGGAGCATGCCTCAGTCTTGTGAAGCAGTCCTCAGTCTTGGTAGAGGCAGTAGTCCTCAGTCTTAGGAGCAGTCCTCAGCTTAGGGAGAGTCATCCTCGTCTTGGAGGAGGCAGTCAGTCCCTCAGTCTTGGAGGAGCAGTCAGTCCTCAGTCTTGTGAGGAGTCATCCTCAGTCTTGGTAGGAGCAGTCAGTCCTTCGGTAGGAGGCAGTCAGTCCCCAGTCTTGGAGGAGGCAGTCAGTCCCTCAGTCTTGGAGGGAAGCCAGTTCCTCAGTCTTGGGAAGGCAGTCAGTCCCTCAGTCTTGGTAAGAGGCAGTCAGTCCCTCAGTCTTAGTCAGAGGCGAGTCAGTCCCTCAGTCTTGCGAGACAGTCAGTCCCTCAGTCTTGGTAGGAGGCAGTCAGTCCCTCAGTCTTGGTAGGAGGCAGTCAGTCCCTCAGTCTTGGAGAAGCAGTCAGTCCCTCAGTCTTGGTAGAGCAGTCAGTCCTCACTTGGTAGGAGGCAGTCAGTCCCTCAGTCTTGGTAGGAGGCAGTCAGTCCCTCAGTCTTGGTAGGAGGCAGTCAGTCCTCAGTCTTGGTAGGAGGCAGTCAGTCCCTCAGTCTTGGTAGGAGGCAGTCAGTCCCTCAGTCTTGGTGAGCAGTCAGTCCCTCAGTCTTGGTAGGAGCAGTCAGTCCAGTCTTGGTGAGGCAAGTCAGTCCCTCCAGTCTTGGTAGGAGCAGTCAGTCCCTCAGCTCTTGGTAGGAGGCAGTCAGTCCCTCATCTTGGTAAGGAGGCAGTCAGTCCCTCAGTCTTGGTAGGAGGCAGTCAGTCCCTCAGTCTTGGTAGGAGGCAGTCAGTCCCTCAGTCTTGGTAGGAGGCAGTCAGTCCCTCAGTCTTGGTAGGAGGCAGTCAGTCCCTCAGTCTTGGTAGGAGATCTCCAGTCTTGGAGGAGCAGTCCTCCTCAGTCTTGGAAGGAGTCAGTTCCCTCAGTCTTGGTAGGAGCAGTCGTCCCTCAGTCTGGTAGGAGCAGCTCAGTCCCTCAGTTTGAGGAGGCAGTCAGTCCTCAAGTCTCCTAGCAGGCAGTCGTCCTCGTCTTGTAGGAGAGTCAGTCCCTCAGTCTTGGTAGGAGGCAAGTCCCTCAGTCTTGGTAGGAGGCAGTCAGTCCCTCAGTCTTGGTAGGAGGCAGTCAGTCCCTCAGTCTTGGTAGGAGGCAGTCAGTCCCTCAGTCTTGGTAGGAGGCAGTCAGTCCCTCAGTCTTGGTAGGAAGCAGTCAGTCCCTCAGTCTTGGTAGGAGGCAGTCAGTCCCTCAGTCTTGGTAGGAGAGCAGTCAGTCCCCAGCTTGGTAGGAGCAGTCAGACCCTCAGTCTTGGTAGGAGGCAGTCAGTCCCTCAGCCTTGGGGAGGCAGTCAGTCCCTCAGTCTTGGTAGGAGGCAGTCAGTCCCTCAGTCTTGGTAGGAGGCAGTCAGTCCCTCAGTCTTGGTAGGAGGCAGTCAGTCCCTCAGTCTTGGTAGGAGGCAGTCAGTCCCTCAGTCTTGGTAGGAGGCAGTCAGTCCCTCAGTCTTGGTAGGAGGCAGTCAGTCCTCAGTCTTGGTAGGAGGCAGTCAGTCCCTCAGTCTTGGTAGGAGGCAGTCAGTCCCTCAGTCTTGGTAGGAGACAGTCAGTTCCTCAGTCTGGGTAGGAGGCAGTCAGTCCCTCCAGCTTGGTAGGAGGCAGTCAGTCCCTCAGTCTTGGTAGGAGGCAGTCAGTCCCTCAGTCCTTGGTAGGAGGCAGTCAGTCCCTCAGTCTTGGTAGGAGGCAGTCAGTCCCTCAGTCTTGGTAGGAGGCAGTCAGTCCCTCAGTCTTGGTAGGAGGCAGTCAGTCCCTCAGCCTTGGTAGGAGGCAGTCAGTCCCTCAGTCTTGGTAGGAGGCAGTCAGTCCTCAGTCTTGGTAGGAGGCAGTCAGTCCCTCAGTCTTGGTAGGAGGCAGTCAGTCCCTCAGTCTTGGTAGGAAGCAGTCAGTCCCTCAGTCTTGGTAGGAGGCAGTCAGTCCCTCAGTCTTGGTAGGAGGCAGTCAGTCCTCAGTCTTGGTAGGAGGCAGTCAGTCCCTCAGTCTTGGTAGGAAGCAGTCAGTCCCTCAGTCTTGGAGGAGGCAGTCAGACCTCAGCCTTGGTAGGAGGCAGCCAGTCCCTCAGTCTTGGTAGGAGGCAGTCAGTCCCTCAGTCTTGGTAGGAGGCAGTCAGTCCCTCAGTCTTGGAAGGAGGCAGTCAGTCCCTCAGTCTTGGTAGGAGGCAGTCAGTCCCTCAGTCTTGGTAGGAGGCAGTCAGTCCCTCAGTCTTGGTAGGAGGCAGTCAGTCCCTCAGTCTTGGTAGGAGGCAGTCAGACCCTCAGTCTTGGTAGAAACAGTCAGTCCCTCTCCTGGAGGAGGCAGTCAGTCCTCAGTCTTGGTAGGAGGCAGTCAGTCCCTCAGTCTTGGTAGGAGGGTCAGTCCCTCAGCTGGTAGGAGGCAGTCAGTCCTCAGTCTTGGTAGGAGGACGAGTCCTCAGTCTTGGTAGGAGGCAGTCGGACCCTCAGTCTTGGTAGGAGGCAGTCAGTCCCTCAGTCTTGGTAGGAGGCAGTCAGTCCCTCAGTCTTGGTAGGAGACAGTCAGTCCCTCAGTTACCATTTTGTCCTAGGCACATGTCGATTAGACACTAGGCCTGTTGTATGTGTGTGTGTGTAAGGAAACACTTCGAAATGTTTCCGCCCCGCCGGGAATTGAACCCGGGCCCTCCGTGCGTGAAGGGAGAGCTTTAGCAATCAGGCCACCGGGGCTGTGTGTGTGTGTGTGTGTGTGTGTGTGTGTGTGTGTGTGTGTGTGTGTGTGTGTGTGTGTGTTGTGTGTGTGTGTGTGTGTGTGTGTGTGTGTGTGTGTGTGTGTCTGATTGAGTGTTTGGCTGACATCTGTAAATTGAAAGTTGACTTACACATAACCGACGCTCCTCCACTACTTTATCCTCTGACGAAAGTTTTGAAAGGAGACGCGGAGAGCACTCGTATGGTGAGACGTGGATCAGGGTGACTGTGGCAGGGTGACTGTGGCAGGGTGACTGTGTGTAGGGTGACTGTGTGTAGGGTGACTGTGTGTAGGGTGACTGTGTGTAGGGTGACTGTGTGTAAGGTGACTGTGTGCTGGGTGACAGTGTGTAGGGTGACTGTGTGCTGGGTGACAGTGTGTAGGGTGACTGTGTGTAGGGTGACTGTGTGTAGGGTGACTGTGTGTAGGGTGACTGTGTATAGGGTGAATGTGTGCTGGGTAACAGTGTGTAGGTGACTGTGTGTAGGGTGACTGTGTGTAGGGTGACTGTGTGTAGGGTGACTGTGTGTAGGGTGACTGTGTGTAGGGTGACTGTGTGTAGGTGACGTGTGTAGGGTGACTGTGTGTAGGTGACTGTGTGTAGGGTGACTGTGTGTAGGGTGACTGTGTGTAGGTGACTGTGTGTAGGGTGACTGTGTGTAGGGTGACTGTGTGTAGGGTGACTGTGTGTAGGTGACTGTGTGTAGGGTGACT
>WNWK01000973.1:215000-225000 GCA_009830355.1 Cherax destructor
TATTATTATTATTATTATTATTATTATTATTATTACTGATATTATTTTCTATGGAAGCGCTAAATCCGGAAGGGATCAGGCAGCGCCTGGGGGAGAGAGGGTATCTTTATTGTGTAGACGTTTCGCCCAATAGTTTCTTAACCAATCCAGTATGGAGAATAATACTGGAGACGATGGAGGACATGCAGTGGTAGTCTGAGGTGATCAGTTCCTCAGTCTTGAAAGGAGGTGTTCATTCTTATTATCAAGACTGAGGGACTGATCTCCTCGAAGTATTTCTTAATGCCTTCCACAGTCTGTATTATTCGGTGACAACACTGGTGGGCGAAACGTTGCAATAGTCAGAATCCCTGAGTGTTCCAAACGTGTTTAATCACCTATTTTTCTTCGATTGTTCGCACTGTTAGTGTACAATGCAGCACCTGGAGAGTGGTAAGTAATCACGTTTCATCCGAGGAAGGGGAAGCCCCAAGTCCTGGAATCAAGAGCCCTTCAGCAGAATGAAGCCACCCTTCTCTCCCCAACCCCCGGCCCACCCCTCTTCCTCGTCTTGAAGGGCCGCTACTCTGGAAATAAAAACAAAAATTTCAACAATCTCGATTTTTATTTTTCAGGGTCAGTTTCAGGTCGTGTTCACTTGTCTAGATTTTTTCCTTTCTATTTTTCCCCTCGTGGTCCGGAAGACATGATGTCAGTCGACCAACATTCGCACAGTGGTCCGGAAGACATGATGTCAGTTGACCAACATTCACACAGTGGTCCGGAAGACATGATGTCAGTCGACCAACATTCGCACAGTGGTCCGGAAGACATGATGTCAGTTGACCAACATTCACACAGTGGTCCGGAAGACATGATGTCAGTCGACCAACATTCACACAGTGGTCCGGAAGACATGATGTCAGTCGACCAACATTCACACAGTGGTCCGGAAGACATGATGTCAGTCGACCAACATTCACACAGTGGTCCGGAAGACATGATGCGACTGTGGTGTAACTGTACACAAAATGCTTGCAAACAGAATAACTGGGAAGGTGGGCAGATGGATATTTAACCTCCAAGCAAAGAGAATCCAAAGAGTAATAGTAAACAGAGTGAAATCAGAGTCTGATACAGTAAAAGGTTCTGCCCCCAAGGAACGTTACTTGCTCCACCTCTGTTTCTTATTCTCCTTTCTGACATAGAGACATTTACCACTGTGTCATCCCCAGAAGAAACAAGCTGATATAAACCAAGACTTACACTGAGCTACTGACAACAGTTAGATGCTCAGTGAGGACAATTTACAGTCACTACGTCACGATTAAATGGAGGAAATATAAACAAGACTGGAGCACAAGACAAACTCAAACCACTCAACTGAAAATAATTCAAGTGTAAGAGACTGTGAATTATGTCAGAAGATCTCACGATGAAGGAACACAACGTTATTATTATGGTAAATGAAAGATAACTGACAGGTTGGATAACTAGAACTTTCAAAACAAGGGATGTCAAGCCAGTGATGGCATTCTTCAGGTCACTCGTTCACCCCCCACCCACCCTTCCTTCACCACCCCCACCCCCGTCCACCCTTCCTTCACCACCAATACCCCCACCCCTCTTCCTTCACCAACACCACCACCCTTCCTTCACCCCCACCCGTCCACCCTTCCTTCACCACCAAACCCCACCTACCTTCCTTCACCACCAACACCCCACCCCTTCCTTCACCACCAACACCCCACCCCGTCCATCCCCTTCCTTCACCACCAACACCCCCACCTACCTTTCCTTCACCACCAACACCCCAACCCCCCTTCCTTCACCACCAACATCCCCACCTCCTTCCTTCACCACCAACACCCCACCACCCTTCCTTCACCACCATACACCCCCCGTCATCCTTCCTTCACCACCATCCACCTACCTCTTCTTCACCTCAACACCTCATCACTCTTCCTTCACCATCCTCCTTCACACCCCACCTCCTTCACTACCTCCTACAGTGTTTGCGGAGAAATCAATCATCAAGTTTGACCATTAATCACTCTCAGGCAATTAAGTCGAATTTCCAAGCGTTTTGGCCCACTAAACGACCATGGCGACACCAGGCAGCCAGCAGTGTAATCTCATTGAGTAAACATTGGTGGGGGAAGGTGTTGGTGGGGGAAGGTACTGTGTAGGAAATGTTGGTGGGGGAAGGTGTTGGTGGGGGAAGGTGTTGGTGGGGGAAGGTGTTGGTGGGGGAAGGTATTGATGGAAGGGGAGGAGAGGTGTAGGTGGTGGGTATGGGGAGAAGAGACATTAGTGGTGGGGAAGGGGAATATGAAAGGTGAGGAGAAATGATGGGAAGGGGGAAAAGTAAGGGATAAAACGGGTGGGGAACAGGACAGTGGACGTGGTGGTGGTGGGGGAGGAAATGAGTGGTGGAAATGTAGAGGAATGTGGGAGCTAGGGGAGGAAGGGGTGAGGATTGACGGGCATGGGAGGAGAGAACAAGGGAGAAGCACAGCTGGGAAGGGTGGGGGAGAGAACCAAGAAGGGAGAAGTGAGGTGGGGAGGGAGGACGGACGGAGAAGGGTTGGTAGTGTGGGAGGAGACGAGAATGTGGATGATGTGGAGGCAGGTAAAGAAGAGAATGGAGGAAGAGGGAGAGGGAAGGAAGAGGGAGGGAGGAGGAAGAGGGAGGGGGAGGAAGAGGGAGGGGGGAGTTAAAGCAAGGGGAGGGAAGGGGTACGGTAATGGGTAGGGGAGAGGCTGATGGGTGGCTCAGCTAGGGGAGGGGGAGGGTAGAGGTTACAGTCCACAGTACAGGAGATACTGTATTTAACAGCGTCAAGGTTACAAATTTAGTTAAAATTCGACAGTCTTAATATTTCGTAACCTGGTTACAGTCAGTTGATTAAGAATTTGTATCTTTTAACAACTTACAGTTTGTTTTGTACTTTGAAACCAGCTGTATTTTACACCATCTGTATATTAACCAGCTGTATTTTCCACCATCTATATATTAAACCAGCTGTAATTTAACCTATTAGAGTTTTTGCTTTAAAGAATAATAATAATAATATAAACTACTACTATTGCTAATAATAATAAAATAATAATAATAATAATAATTATTATTATTATTATTATTATTATTATTATTATTTGAACGTTCAAAAATTGACGCAGTGTAAAGCGTTGTTGAGCGGTCGTAATATCTGGGAGACAGGTCGGTGTCGTCAGCAACTGCACTCGAGTATTTGACTCCTCACACTGTCAATGTGTGAATATAAAGAGCTGAGTAACTGAGAGTTATCTTGAAGATTATCACAGAGTAGTTTTGAACACCCAAGACTGTGTTAATAACACCATGGGTGGTAGTTATATTTCGGGACTGTTAATAACACCATGGGTGGTAGTTATATTTCGGGACTGTTAATAACACCATTGGTGGTAGTTATATTTCGGGATTGTGTTAATAACACCATGGGTGGTAGTTATATTTCGGGACTGTTAATAACACCATGGGTGGTAGTTATGGGGTTAATAACCATGGGTGGTAGTTAATTTCATAATAACACCATGGGTGGTAGTTATATTTCGGGACTGTGTTAATAACACCATGGGTGGTAGTTATGTTTCAAGGCGATAATGGCTCTAATTTATCATAAGTGGTTAGTTTGCTTGGCTGACACATCAACCACTGGAACGAACCACTGTAAGGGAGAGCAGACCCACTATTATGAAGTCAGTGGTAGTGGTGGTATTAGCGAGTGAAGGTAGTACATGTAGACTGAACAGCTGTGTACATAGTATATATGTCGTTCCGAATAGGTAAAATTGGTCAATTAGCAAGGACTCATTTAAAATTAAGTCCTTTCTAAAATTTTCTCTTATGCATTTAAAGATATATTATTTTTAATTTATGTTAATGTAAAAATTTATATTTTGTACCAAAAGAACCTTAGAAAACTTACCTAACATTATAACAAGCGTAATTTAATTTAGCATAATCCAACTAAATATATTTTAGATACGTTTACAGTATTTTAATAATAAACACACAATGAAATATATTTTTTCGTTAGATTCAGAATCATTTTTGAGAAATTATTGCATACACAAATTTTCGCTTGCCTTATTTGGCAAGAAGATCGTTGCTATTTAAGCCAAAATCGCAAGTTTTTACCTATTCGGCAAGATATATGATATATATTTTATATATATATATATATATATATATATATATATATATATAAAAGAAGACCGCAGACTGAGTACAGGCTCGAAACAGGGAAGGCTGCAAACCTTACTCAAGGAGGACCTTCGTGTGAGTACTGCATCGAATCTATCACCTAAGGCCGCATCAACCAATTAACTGCTTCAACAAACCCGCGTCTGGCAAATGTAAGACTAGCGTTTAGCTGTGTAGTCATTCACGACACTGTACACCGTACATCAGGTCCATATTGGAGTCTGTAGCACCAGTATGGAACCAACACCTGGTCAGGCATATCAAGAAACTGGAGAAAGTGCAGAGATTTGCAACGAGACTAGTCTCGGAGCTAAGGGGTATATCTAGTAATGGGAGGTTAAAATGACTCAGCGTGATGACACTGGAGAAGAGAAGAGAAGGACTAGGGAAGGAATATGATAAGGACGTACAAAATTCTGAGAGGAATTGCTAGGATAAAGACAGATTACTTGAGAGACGGGAAATTGGAACACAAGGGCACATCTGAAAGTTGAAAACACAGATGAGTCACAGGGGCGTAACGAAGTATTTCTTCCGACTTTCAGTAGTCAGGGAGTGGAACGACCTGGAGAATGAAGCAGTAGAGGCAGGATCCATACATAGCTTTAAGAAGAGGCACGATAAGGTTCTCGAAGCCAGAAGTGAACCTAGTAGTGACCAGCGAAGAGTAGGGTCCAGCTGAGAATCGACCCCTGCAACCACGTATAGATAAGTACACACTCAAATTGACGTATACACATTTAGTAATAATTACCTGGGTTTAAAGCTTATCTTCTGCACGAGGGTCATTAAGACGCACCTCAGCTGTTCATCACCAGTCAACAATACTTCTACCCTTAAAGTAGGGATTAAACTCTTATATATATATATATATATATATATATATATATATATATATATATATATATATATATATATATATATATATATATATATATATATATATATACAGGAGGCATTACTTGGTGTGTATATATTCAGTGGTTCACATCTCTCTGTTACGTGTATATACTCTCAAGGATGTACACTATGCAACAAAAATATCAATAATAATAATAACAACAACAACAACTCATCATAGAAGCAACAAAGAAAAAAACACAAAAAAAATGGGAGTTAATATCTCAATATATAAACATGAAAATAATTACTTAAACATTGGCGGAGGTTTTTTAGGAGCCACTAAATTGCTTTAAAGTCTTGCTTAAACTAAAACAATAAACCTCAGAATATCTAAAACTTCTCGAAAAGAAAAAAAACTCGGCCATATTGAAATAATTAAGTCAGGTCAAAAATATCAATGAAAAAAAACGGGGGAGGGAGGGGAGAGGAGGGGAAGGGAGGGGGAGGAGAGAGGAGGGGGGGAGGAAAGAGAAGGGGAGGTTATATAACGTGAGTGTGTGTGTGTGTGTGTGTCTTTTTTTATATTTTTAAATTGGATAAAATTTGGATGAAATTGAAAGTTTGGCGTTGCCCACTTGTACACCCAGCACTCTGGTTCTCACCCACTTGTACACCCAGCACTCTGGTTCTCACCCACTTGTACACCCAGCACTCTGGTTGTCACCCACTTGTACACCCAGCACTCTGGTTGTCACCCACTTGTACACCCAGCACTCTGGTTGTCACCCACTTGTACACCCAGCACTCTGGTTGTCACCCACTTGTACACCCAGCACTCTGGTTGTCACCCACTTGTACACCCAGCCCTCTGGTTGTCACCCACTTGTACACCCAGCCCTCTGGTTGTCACCCACTTGTACACCCAGCACTCTGGTTGTCACCCACTTGTACACCCAGCCCTCTGGTTGTCACCCACTTGTACACCCAGCACTCTGGTTGTCACCCACTTGTACACCCAGCCCTCTGGTTGTCACCCACTTGTACACCCAGCCCTCTGGTTGTCACCCACTTGTACACCCAGCACTCTGGTTGTCACCCACTTGTACACCCAGCACTCTGGTTGTCACCCACTTGTACACCCAGCCCTCTGGTTGTCACCCACTTGTACACCCAGTACTCTGGTTGTCACCCACTTGTACACCCATCCCTCTGGTTGTCACCCACTTGTACACCCAGCTCTCTGGTTGTCACCCACTTGTACACCCAGCCCTCTGGTTGTCACCCACTTGTACACCAGCACTCTGGTTGTCACCCACTGTACACCCAGCCCTCTGGTTGTCACCCACTTGTACACCCAGCCCTCTGGTTGTCACCCACTTGTACACCCAGTACTCTGGTTGTCACCCACTTGTACACCCAGCACTCTGGTTGTCACCCACTTGTACACCCAGCCCTCTGGTTGTCACCCACTTGTACACCCAGCCCTCTGGTTGTCACCCACTTGTACACCCAGTACTCTGGTTGTCACCCACTTGTACACCCAGCCCTCTGGTTGTCACCCACTTGTACACCAAGCTCTCTGGTTGTCACCCACTTGTACACCCAGCTCTCTGGTTGTCACCCACTTGTACACCCAGTACTCTGGTTGTCACCCACTTGTACACCCAGCTCTCTGGTTGTCACCCACTTGTACACCCAGCTCTCTGGTTGTCACCTACTTGTACACCCAGCCCTCTTGTTTCACCCACTTGTACACCCAGCCCTCTGGTTGTCACCCACTTGTACACCCAGCTCTCTGGTTGTCACCACTTGTACACCCAGCACTCTGGTTGTCACCCACTTGTACACCCAGCACTCTGGTTGTCACCCACTTGTACACCCAGCACTCTAGTTGTCACCCCTTGTACACCCAGCACTCTGGTTGTCACCCAGCTCTCTGGTTGTCACCCACTTGTACACCCAACCCTCTGGTTGTCACCCACTTGTACACCCAGCACTCTGGTTGTCACCCACTTGTACACCCAGCTCTCTGGTTGTCACCCACTTGTACACCCAACCTCTGGTTGTCACTCCAGCCTTGTGTCACCTTGTACACCAGCACTCTGGTTGTCACCCACTTGTACACCCAGCACTCTGGTTGTCACCCACTTGTACACCCAGCACTCTGGTTGTCACCCACTTGTACACCCAGCACTCTGGTTGTCACCCACTTGTACACCCAGCACTCTGGTTGTCACCCACTTGTACACCAAGCCCTCTGGTTGTCACCCACTTGTACACCCAACCCTCTGGTTGTCACCCACTTGTACACCCAACCCTCTGGTTGTCACCCACTTGTACACCCAGCCCTCTGGTTGTCACCCACTTGTACACCCAGCCCTCTGGTTGTCACCCACTTTACACCAAGCCCTCTGGTTGTCACCCACTTGTACACCCAGCCCTCTGGTTGTCACCCACTTGTACACCCAGCCCTCTGGTTAACATAAGAACATAAGAAAGGAGGAACACTGCAGCAGGCCTGTTGGCCCATACTAGGCAGGTCCTTCACAATCCGTCCCACTAACAGAATATTTGCTCAACCCAATTTTCAATGCTACCCAAGAAATAAGCTTTGACAATTCTACCCACTCATGCGCGAGTCCCACTCAAATCCAACCCCTCTCACTCATGAATTTATCCAACCTAAATTTGAAACTACCCAAGGTCCTAGCTTCAATAACCCAACTAGGCAGACTGTTCCACTCATCAACTACCCTATTTCCAAACCAATACTTTCCTATATCCTTTCTAAATCTAAACTTATCTAACTTGAATCCATTATTGCGGGTTCTCTCTTGGAGAGATATCCTCAAGACCTTATTTATATCCCCTTTGTTAATACCCATTTTCCACTTGTATACCTCGATCATGTCTCCCCTCATTCTACGTCTTACAAGTGAATGTAATTTAAGGGTCTTCAATCTTTCTAGAACATAAGAACATAAGAAAGGAGGAAACCTGCAACAGGCCTACTGGCCCATACTTGGCAGGTCTATATCAAAACCAACCCACCAACAAAAATATTTGTGCAACCCATCCCCATCGCCATCCAAGCAAGAAGCCCCGACAACACCCCTCCCCCCCCAACAACTGTGCAAGTCCCGTTCAGCACCAACCCCTCTCACTCACAAGAACACAGAAATAAGGAACACTGCATCAAGCCAACTGATCCACATTAGGCAAAACCCAAAACCAATCCCACAAACAAAAACTCCTACCCAACCCACCTACTCCATCCCTGGAATATGCTTTGATAATCAGGGCACTATAAAATAGGGTACTGAAGGAGCTGAAGCACCTGGTCCATCACCAGGGCACTGAATATGCCGAAGCACATGATCTATCACCAGGGCGTTGAAGGAGCTGAAGCACCTGGTCCATCACCAGGGCACTGAATAAGCCGAAGCACCTGGTCCATCACTAGGGTACTGGTTGTCACCCACTTGTACACCCAGCCCTCTGGTTGTCACCCACTTGTACACCCAGCTCTCTGGTTGTCACCCACTTGTACACCCAGCCCTCTGGTTGTCACCCACTTGTACACCCAGCCCTCTGTTTGTCACCCACTTGTACACCCAGCCCTCTAGTTGTCACCCACTTGTACACCCAGCCCTCTGGTTGTCACCCACTTGTACACCCAACCCTCTGGTTGTCACCCACTTGTACACCCAACCCTCTGGATGTCACCCACTTGTACACCCAACCCTCTGGTTGTCACCCACTTGTACACCCAACCCTCTGGTTGTCACCCACTTGTACACCCAACCCTCTGGTTGTCACCCACTTGTACACCCAGCTCTCTGGTTGTCACCCACTTGTACACCCAGCCCTCTGGTTGTCACCCACTTGTACACCCAACCCTATGGTTGTCACCCACTTGTACACCCAACCCTCTGGTTGTCACCCACTTGTACACCCATCCCTCTGGTTGTCACCCACTTGTACACCCAACCCTCTGGTTGTCACCCACTTGTACACCCAGCCCTCTGGTTGTCACCCACTTGTACACCCAGCCCTCTGGTTGTCACCCACTTGTAATCCCAGCCCTCTGGTTGTCACCCACTTGTACACCCAGCCCTCTGGTTGTCACCCACTTGTACACCCAGCCCTCTGGTTGTCACCCACTTGTACACCCAACTGTCTGGTTGTCACCCACTTGTACACGAAGCCCTCTGGTTGTCACACACTTGTACACCCAGCACTCTGGTTGTCACCCACTTGTACACCCAGCCCTCTGGTTGTCACCCACTTGTACACCCAGCACTCTGGTTGTCACCCACTTGTACACCCAGCCCTCTGGTTGTCACCCACTTGTACACCAGCCTCTGGTTGTCACCACTTGTACACCAGCCTCTGGTTGTCACCCTTGTACACCCAGCCCTTGGTTGTCACCCTTGTACACCCAGCCCTCTGGTTGTCACCCTTGTACACCCAGCCTCTGTTGTCACCCACTTGTACACCACCTCTGGTGTCACCACTGTACCACCTCTGGTTGTCCCACTGTCACCCAGCCCTCTGTTGTCCCTTTACCAGCCTTCTGGTTGTCACCACTTGTACACCCAGCCTCTGTTGTCACCCACTTGTACACCCAGCCTCTGGTTGTCACCACTTGTACACCCAGCCTCTGGTTGTCACCACTTGTACACCCAGCTCTGGTTGTCACCACTTGTCACCCAGCCTCTGGTTGTCACCACTTGACACCCAGCCTCTGGTTGTCACCCACTTGTACACCCAGCCTCTGGTTGTCACCACTTGTACACCCAGCCTCTGGTTGTCACCCACTTGTACACCCAGCCTCTGGTTGTCACCACTTGTACACCCAGCCCTCTGGTTGTCACCCACTTGTACACCCAGCCCTCTGGTTGTCACCCACTTGTACACCCAGCCCTC
>WNWK01000973.1:230000-237500 GCA_009830355.1 Cherax destructor
GGAGTGTGAGTAGGGTAACATTATGAAGGGATTCAGGGAAACCGGCAGGCCGGACTTGAGTCCTGGAGATGGGAAGTACAGTGCCGGCACTCTGAAGGAGGGGTGTTAATGTTGCAGTTTTATAACTGTAGTGTAAGCACGCCTCTGGCAAGACAGTGATGGAGTGAATGATGATGAAAGTTTTTCTTTGTCGGGCCACCCTGCCTTGGTGGGAAACGGCCGATGTGGAAATATATATATATATATATATATATATATATATATATATATATATATATATATATTGAGCTTGAAGAAGAATGAAAAGAAAAGCCATCTATTACCAACACTGGACACTTCTGGACAACTTCCAAAAAAATGCAAATAAAAAATATCTCTTGCCTCTAACTCCATCACTTTTATTGTCACGTTCGGATTTGTTTTGACTTAAGATTTGGGTAAAAAAAAAAGACTTTAGGCAGGATAAAAAATAACAGTGGATGTGTGAGGGAGACACTTGTGTACACCAGCAGTGTTCTGTTACACTACTTGTGTACACCAGCAGTGTTCTGTTACACTACTTGTGTACACCAGCAGTGTTCTGTTACACTACTTGTGTACACCAGCAGTGTTCTGCTACACTACTTGTGTACACCAGCAGTGTTCTGCTACACTACTTGTGTACACCAGCAGTGTTCAGCTACACTACTTGTGTACACCAGCAGTGTTCAGCTACACTACTTGTGTACACCAGCAGTGTTCTGCTACACTACTTGTGTACACCAGCAGTGTTCTGCTACACTACTTGTGTACACCAGCAGTGTTCTGCTACACTACTTGTGTACACCAGCAGTGTTCTGCTACACTACTTGTGTACACCAGCAGTGTTCTGCTACACTACTTGTGTACACCAGCAGTGTTCTGCTACACTACACTACATGCAACTTGTCCAGCTGTTAGAGAATACAATATCCTCCGCACTGTTGGTTGCGTATTTCTGCCAGATCTAACGTGGCTCCCAGATTTTATATATGTTCTCGGTTAGGTTGGGTTAGGTTAGGTAAATGTATATTAATCTATATTTCAATGTAATTAATGGCCAGTAATGAAACAAATTGAAATGGCTTATGTGAACACTAAAATAAGTTGACGTCCATCACCTGGGTACCTCTGTACCAGGGTTCCATTGGTATTATCTACAACTCCATTGCTAACGTCTGGCCCAACCTTGTTTGCATGACTTACGTCCATTAGAGTGTTCCGCCCACCTGTGACGAAACCTTCAGCTGCTGCACCTCATTAATTCTTCCACTGACTTTAGAATAAAGTCAGACTTGTATTGCTAGTACTGTAAACTTAGCAACTGAAAGAAACACAAACCATACAGAAGTTGGGTATCATCTGGCAAACACGTCACAGAGGTGAGTCCCTCACAGAGGCGTGTCACCAACACACAAACGCAGAAGGAAGACTCTGGGAAGTTCCCCCGTGTTGGTGATAGAACGTAACTGGCAGACGAAGGCTTGATCCTTCACCACTCCTTCAGCTCTGTGTCCCGTGAGTCAGTAGTGTGTCGTGGGATACAGTAATACACTTCTTGTATTATATACTCGTGCACTCTGTACGGCTTCAGGGTGACACTTAAAGCCCTGAACTTGCCTCAGAGAAGATAAGTAAGATATATATGTAATAATTTGGCATTTTTCTTGATAAAATATTTCGCCTGATCAGGAGGCTTCTTCAGACAGCAGAAACTGTGGGAAAGGACAGTAGAGTTACAGACGGTAGCCACTGAAACAGACGATTTCTTATTAGAAGCCCCATAGCTCAGCGGTAAACCTCTGGATCTGTTAATCTCGGGACCACGGTTCGATTCATATAGATATAAGTTCTTCAGTCCCTTCAGGACTGAAGAACTCACTCGTGGCGAAACGTTTCCTGTAATAAACGTCCTGAACTGTACATAAGAGTCTTTTTCCACATGTTGGCAGTATCACCAGACCACTGCCCGCTCACATACAAAGAGCCGGGGATCGATTCCCGGCCGGGTGGAAACGTTGGGCATGTTTCCTTACACCTGCTGTCAACGTTCACCTAGCAGTAAGTAGGTACCTACGTGTTAGTCGACTGCTGTGGGTGCATCCTGGAGGAAGGGGGTAGTATACCGTAAGGCCGGGCTATCATGCGAGTTGAGGTTGAATAACAACTCCTGGCCAGTAACACTGATCTGTGGGGAACAATAACTCTCAAGTAACTTTATGTTAATGATGAACAATACTGCCAGGTGGATGAGGGAGACTCTTGAACAATACTGCCAGGTGGATGAAGGAGACTCTTGAACAACTCTGCCAGGTGGATGAAGGAGACTCTTGGACAATACTGCCAGGTGGATGAGGGAGACTCTTGAACAATACTGCCAGGTGGATGAAGGAGACTCTTGAACAACTCTTGGACAATACTGCCAGGTGGATGAGGGAGACTCTTGAACAATACTGCCAGGTGGATGAAGGAGACTCTTGAACAACTCTGCCAGGTGGATGAGGGAGACTCTTGAACAATACTACCAGGTGGATGAGGGAGACTCTTTGACAATACTGCCAGGTGGATGAGGGAGAGTCTTGAACAATACTTCCAGGTGGATGAGGAGACTCTTGAACAATACTACCAGGTGGATGCGGGAGACTCTTGAACAATACTACCAGGTGGATGAGGGAGACTCTTGAACAATACTACCAGGTGGATGAGGGAGACTCTTAAACAATACTGCCAGTTGGATGAGGGAGACTCTTGAGCAATACTGCCAGGTGGATGAGGGAGACTTGAACAATACTACCAGGTGGATGAGGGAGACTCTTGAACAATACTGCCAGGTGGATGAGGGAGACTTGAACAATACTACCAGGTGGATGATTGAGACTCTTGGACAATACTACCAGGTGGATGAGGGAGACTCTTGAACAATACTACCAGGTGGATGAGGGAGACTTGAACAATACTACCAGGTGGATGAGGGAGACTCTTGGACAATACTACCAGGTGGATGATTGAGACTCTTGGACAATACTACCAGGTGGATGAGGGAGACTCTTGAACAATACTACCAGGTGGATGAGGGAGACT
Organism: Cherax destructor; assembly: GCA_009830355.1. Lineage (NCBI taxonomy): Eukaryota > Metazoa > Arthropoda > Malacostraca > Decapoda > Parastacidae > Cherax > Cherax destructor. The sequence goes on from WNWK01000973.1 coordinate 233,100, forward strand.
TGAACAATACTACCAGGTGGATGAGGGAGACTCTTGAACAATACTGCCAGGTGGATGAGGGAGACTCTTGGACAATACTGCCAGGTGGATGAGGGAGACTCTTGAACAATACTACCAGGTGGATGAGGGAGACTTGAACAATACTGCCAGGTGGATGAGGAAGACTTGAACAATACTACCAGGTGGATGATTGAGACTCTTGGACAATACTACCAGGTGGATGATTGAGACTCTTGGACAATACTACCAGGTGGATGAGGGAGACTCTTGAACAATACTGCCAGGTGGATGAGGGAGACTCTTGAACAATACTGCCAGATGGATGAGGGAGACTCTTGGACAACAACGAGTACCTGCTCTGTATGCTCCTTCAGGAACTGATCACCTCATTTCTACATCTCCACGACTTCTGCCGTCTCCTCTGAGTTTCGCAAGCAGAAGCCTGCCGAGCAGAAGCAGCGTTTAGTCAACACAGAGAGCAAAGTGTTTCACCTGTGTCTTACACATTAACGTTTAGGTGTAGTTAACCGGTAATAAGAGGAATGACTAGGGGAAATAGCGACCATCCTGATACTGTTTGTTTTCAGGTCTGAAACCGTTGTTAGATCCTCCGTGAAACCAGAGTCACCCTGAAACCACTGTCATCTCAGGTAGAAGCCCTGGCAGCAGCCACTGCCTGTGTCTCTCAACAGGAGTTAACCATATCGTAGGAGAACCCCATTTAAACAGTAGCGAGAACCCTTTAAAAAGTAACGACGACGCTTTCAAACGGAAGCGAGAAGCCTTTGAAACAGAAGCAGTAGCGAGAGCCCTGTCATCTGTATTAAATCCCAGCTTCTTCATCCATCTCCCTCAACACCCTCACACACATCCAACTAAAAACACATGTTTCGTGTATGTGATATTGAGAAAACTCTCTTATCTCTCACTCTCTTTCCTGCGGCAGTTCTGAAACCTGGGGAAAAACTAATTCTGGGTGGGAGCGATGGGAAGGGAAGGGAGGGAGGGAGGGAAGGGTGGGGAGGTAAGGGAAGGGAGGGAGACGTGGGTGGTGGAGGGAATCAAGAACAACAAGGGTGTTTGCCTCCCTGGCGTCAATATTGTGGCTGCTTTAGCGAAGCTACCGTTACCCCTCTTCCTCTCTCTCTCTCTCTCTCTCTCTCTCTCTCTCTCTCTCTCTCTCTCTCTCTCTCTCTTCTCTCTCTCTCTCTTTTTTCTCTCTCTCTCTCTCTCTCTCTCTCTCTCTCTCTCTCTCTCTCTCTCTCTCTCTCTCTCTCTCTCTCTCTCTCTCTCTTATATTTCATAACACAATTACTGTATCATGATTTTAGTACACAGAAAAACAAATAACAGGATCCTGATTACTAGAGAGAGAGAGAAACAGACAGACAGACAGACGAACAGACAGATAGAGAGTATTTTGCCTGGGAAGCATCTAGTTAATTATGTACTCATATCCATCCTGTGAAGGGTAACGTAAGAACACATCGATACACAGGTACCTAAGAACTAGGAACCAAGAGGCTCAGCAACAGCATGTCCGTCTATGTATCTAAAGATTATGTTTGATCTGTTGCAGGCAAACTTAGGACTATTGCTTAATATGTCTGGTGTCTTATTTTCTTTAAGAGGATATATTGACACATCACAAAGGTTATTATACTCCTCTCTATAGCTATATTCCTAAATAAGTGGACAATGAAGCACATAGTGTTCAAGATAGTGACCATAGGACTGACTACATACTTTCCATTTGGTTTTATCATCATCTGTGTGTCTGCCAAACTGCCAGAAGTACTTGTAGCCAAGCCTTAGCCTGGCCACTACAACATCAGTCAGTCTGTTCACATTGCAAGTTGCTCCATAAATATAGTTATCTATATTCATGTTATAGTGAATGTAGATCTACTCAGGCTTTTAACTGTATTGCTATGACATTTAGATTCATTGTTTACTCCTCTCCTAATATTATTCCTAATGTTTGACGCAGATATACGCAAGTTATATTCTACATTTTCCTTCAGGGTACTTTGGCTAATTTATCGTCTTTATCACGAAGGAGTAATTCAGTGTGTGTGATGGAATCCATTACAATTATACACGAATTCCCTCGTCTATGATTTTTTTAATATCTGTATTAAGCTTCTCCAATGAGAATGGTGTTAGAGTCATTATGTGAGTCAAGAGCCTTCACTGGTGACGAAGAAGTGGCAACAATCATGGAGTGAGGCACAGTGTCATAAGTTAACTTTGGTGCCATTAAGATGACAAACAATTTAGTTAGCAGAGTAAATACCTGGTTGTTAATACTTACACCTAACTCAGGAAGGTTATTATCTACGGATGTGACAACAAGAGCAGATGCAGTCCTGCTTAGATCCATCAGTGTGTATAATACGTGATATATTACTAACGGGGTAACGAGAACTTTCTTCTTGAGCAAGTGCGGTCTTAAACGATAATAAATATGATATAAAGTGCGAGATGTCAAGTTGCTGTTTGCTGATGACACGGTGCTACTGCAGGATTCAGGAGAGAAGTTGCAAGTGCTAAAAGTTTAGAAGGGTGGGCAGAAGAAGAAAGTTGAAGGTAAACAGCAAAGAAGAAGTCGAAGAAAATGAGAAGAATGCATAATGACAAAGTGGAAGAAAGGAGTATGAAGGGCGTGAAGAGTTAGTAGAAACATGGAGAATAAAAGAACGGAAGAAAGGAATATGGGAGACGTGAAGAGTTAGTAGAAGTATGAAGAATGACAGAGTGGTGGTCAGACTGGGAAAAAGAGTATTATGTAGGAGGTGAAAGTTAGTGCTGGTTAAGAGTGTAAGTCAGTGGGTGTGACTGTGTAAGATTACGTGAAATACAGAATATCCAAGATTGATGAATAATTTGAGGAGTCAATGAACTAAGCCAGTTGATGCAACAAATAAATCAGTGTGTAGTAGTTGTATGTGTGTCCCACGAAATCGTAATGACACGATTGCAAACAAACCATACCACGGGTGGGGTTCGAACCCGCGGTCAGAGAGTCTCAGAACTCCAGACCGTCGCGTAAGCCACTGGGCCAGCTAGCTTAATACGATTTCGTGGGTCATGTTGACGGCTTTGAGGGGAACTTGAGCTAGAGTTCGTCACGGCCATGCTAGCTGGAGATTCGTCTGTAAAAACTTGCATTTGTGGATACAGTGTGCCTATGCTAACCTTCCATGGTGTAGAAATATACCTAGTTGGATGAATTAGTGCTGGTAAGAGTGGCCCAGTGGCTTACGCGACGGTCTGGAGTTCTGAGACTTCTGACGCGAGTTCGAACCCCACCCGCTGGTATGGTTAGTATGTGTGTGTGTGTGTACTCACCTAATTGTAGTTGCAATGGTCAAGTCATAGTTCCTGGCCCCTCCTCTTCACTGATCGCTACTAGGTCCACTCTCTCCCTGCTCTATGAGCTTTATCATGCCTCCCTTCATCACTCTCCAGATTGTTCAGTTCCTGACAACTCTATGACTCAGCTCCGGGACTAGTCTTGTTGCAAACTTTTGCATTTTCTCTAATTTTCTGACGAGTTTTACCATGTGTAGCTTCTATACTACTAGTGTTGTATACTCCAATATAGGCCTGATGTACACAGTGTACAGTGTCGTGAATGACTCCTTACTTAGATGTTGAAACGCTATTTTCAGGTTTGCCAGGCACCCGTATGCTGCAGCATTTATTTGGTTGATGTGCGCCTCAGGAGATGTGCTCGGTATGATGCTCACCCCAAGATCCTTTTCCTTGAGTGAGTTTTGCAGCCTATGACCTCTTAGGCTGTGGTCTCCTTTGTTCTGACCCAGTCTTCATAACTTAGCACCTGAGTGGGTTAAACTCCAGGAGCCATTTTTCAGACAAGGTCTGAAGCCTGTCCAAGATGCCCTTGTAGGCTCACCTGATCCTTGTCCGCTTGTATTCTCCTCATTAGCCTCACAGTGACACCTCTGACTCTATCAATTCCGTCATGTCATTAACATATACAAGAAACAGCAGCGGACCCAGGACTGACCCTTGTGGAACCCCACTCGACACATGCACCCACTCTGACACCTCGTCTTGTACCGTCACTCGTTGTTTCCTTCCTGTTAGGTATTCCCTGATCCATTGCAGTACTTTCCCTCCTATTCCTGCCTGCTCCTCTAGCTTTTCAACCATCTCTTGTGTGGTACTGTGACGAAAGCCTTCTTACAGTCCAAGAAGATGCAGCCTACCCATCCCTCTCCCTCCTGTCTTACTTCTGTTACCTTGTCATAGAACTCTAATAGGTCTGTGATGCAGGATTTCCTTCCCTGAAGCCGTGCTGGTTGTCATGTATTAGTCCATTCCTTTGTAAGCGCTCCACCTCTTTTCCTGATAATCTTCTCCATAACTTTACTT
>WNWK01000973.1:242500-245000 GCA_009830355.1 Cherax destructor
CACTCGGCCAGTATGAACTACCCGCCACACACGCGGCCAGTATGAACTACCCCCACACTCGGCCAGTATGAACTACCCCCACACACTCGGCCGTATGAACTACCCCACACACTCGACCAGTATGAACTACCCCCACACACTCGACCAGTATGAACTACCCCCACACACTCGACCAGTATGAACTACCCCACACACGGTGCCATATGAACTATCCCCCACACACTCGACCAGTATGAACTACCCCCACACACTCGCCAGTATGAACTACCCCCACACACTCGGCCAGTATGAACTACCCCACACACTCGCCAGTATGAACTACCCCACACACTCGGCCAGTATGAACTACCCCACACACTCGGCCAGTATGAACTACCCCCACACTCGGCCAGTATGAACAACCCCACACACTCGGCCAGTATGAACTACCCCACACACTCGGCCAGTATGAACTACCCCCACACACTCGACCAGTATGAACTACCCCACACACTCGGCCAGTATGAACTACCCCCACACACTCGGCCAGTATGAACTACCCCCACACTCGGCCAGTATGAACTACCCCCACACTCGGCCAGTATGAACTACCCCCACACTCGGCCAGTATGAACTACCCCCGACACTCGGCCAGTATGAACTACCCCACACACTCGACCAGTATGAACTACCCCCACACACTCGGCCAGTATGAACTACCCCACACACTCGACCAGTATGAACTACCCCCACACACTCGGCCAGTATGAACTACCCCCACACACTCGGCCAGTATGAACTACCCCCACACTCGGCCAGTATGAACTACCCCCACACTCGGCCAGTATGAACTACCCCCACACACTCGGCCAGTATGAACTACCCCACACGATGACTCCCCACGCCAGTATGAACTACCCCCACACACTCAGGCCAGTATGACTACCTCCAGCATCAGGGTGCAGTATGAACTACTCCCCACACTCGTCAGTATGAACTACCCCTCACACACCAGTCAGTATGAACTACTCCCCCACCACATCAAGGCTCATATGCACCTTCTCTTGCTTCTTCTCTTCATTCTTATCTCTCTCTCTCTCTCTCTCTCTCTCTCTCTCTCTCTCTCTCTCTCTCTCTCTCTCTCTCTCTCTCTCTCTCTCTCTCTCTCTCTCTTCTCTCTCTCTCTCTCTCTCTCTCTCTCAGTTTAAAGGTTAGTACGAGGATAATGACACAAGTAATCAACATTACCTCCTCATACACAAGATTTTTTAGGTTAAGTTGGAGAGAGATAATGAGTGAGAGATAATGAGAATAGGAGTAAGAGATTGCGAAAGAGGGATGGAGGGGGCGTGAGAGATAATGAGAAAACGAGGAGGTTTTCACGACAGGTTTACTAAGGACGCCAGTTGGAATCCCCGAGAGAACATTTCGTCAGTGTTGGTGATCGATGGCAGTGTGTGACTCAGCCCTGCTGGTGATCCCCTGTCGATGGGTTCAGAGTCCTTTTCCTTCCTTCTCCCCTGCCGCCTTGCCCAGCCTCATCACCAGGTTCCTCTTCCCCTGTGACACCACAGATGGGTTCAGAACCCCCCATCAGCCCAGCCTCACCCTTTTCATGTTTCGTACTAAATCCCTTCGAGTGTCAGCAGTTTAAATGTCAAATTATTTTGACTCTGAGAGTGATCCTTGCCTCTACTGTTTTCTCTGAATTGTTTAATATCAGAAACAGTCAGCTCGTCTAAGTAGTAATTACCTCAACCTTAGTACTAGACGAGAGATTCTCTTGCCCTGAAGCCACCGCCAACAGACGGACTGATCAAACTCAGGAGGGAAATACTTTAAGGAAATTCTTGAAGACGAAACAAAAATACGACAGCGTATCCACTCGCCAGCGGGATAAACAAACGCTCGAGATTGCTTGCGTACACACGAAAGTCGAGCGCCCACAAGTCTCTAACTCTCTCTCTCTCTCTCTCTCTCTCTCTCTCTCTCTCTCTCTCTCTCTCTCTCTCTCTCTCTCTCTCTCTCTCTCTCTCTCTCTCTCTCTTCTCTCTCTCTCTCTCTCTCTCTCTCTCTCTCTCTTTCTCTCCTCTCTCTATCTTTCTATTTTCTCTCTGGTTAGTTGGCAGGCACGATGGCAGGTGGAACGCTCGTAGAGGCAGACGTAGATGATGATGGAGGAAGAGGAAGTCTGCAACAACGGGGCACAGTTGTGCCCCTGGAAGACCTGCCTGAGAATGGCAAAAATCCCCGTGAGTGTTTGCTGGTGGTAAACACACGTCGGAGGCTCACCTAGGAAAAAAAGCTTATGGCAATGTGGTAAATAAACGTCGGAGGCTCACCTGGATAAAAAACGTATGGAGATGTGGTAGAGACTGTGGTGGGCTTGTGTCATATGAGGTTTATGGTAGCATTGTGAAGGAAGTTTGAATGATATAGATGCATGGGTGGAGCGTACTCCAAATAGGTACTCCGTATCAGGTGAAGCTGCTGGTTGGGATTTGATATGCGTGACCTTAGC
>WNWK01000973.1:250000-340000 GCA_009830355.1 Cherax destructor
ATAACCTCCAGAAAAGATACGATGACGGTAGAGAGGGAAACTCAGATGTGTAAAAATAGGGTTGACCTTTTATTTCCGTTAAGGCACGTTAAATGACTTTCTGTTTACCTCTTCTGAAAGGCTTCAGTATTTAATGGCTGATGCATCTCAGGGTGTACTCCATCTTAGGGTCAGGATAGCACTTGTTAAATTTCATTTGCCTGCTGGAAAGTTTGTAGCTGTAGTAAAGTATTAAGTCAAACTTGGAGATCGTTAGATTCAGTGCCATAACTGGAGAATGACTCATCTGATCGGCTTCAAATCCCGAGTGCAAGGCTCACGCTGCTATTGGGCACCACAAGGCCCGATTTGTCGATTTTACTGAATTGTGATATCCATTTTTGTCTTCAACAACCCTTCACATGTTAGAGCATGTGGGTCTGGTGCCCTTGTTTACCCTGACTGGTCTGACATGTGGGGGTAGAAGTCACGTAAAGGAATACTCGTCGAGGTTTCTAAATGTTTGGTATTGTGTTTTTCCAGTGTATCGTTTATGGCTGATGGTGTTTTGCTTGTGTGGTCTTCGGGAGGAATTTATGGCATTATATTTGTTAGCGGATCCTCTGGTTGACTTCAAGAGTTGTTAACTTCCTCGGTTGAACTCTATCTCCGGCTCCATGACCTGTTCCATTTCCAGGTGGAAGGCTGTCTCCAGTTTCGTGAGTTCACTTTATTAATGGAGAAATGTTATCTCCGGTCATGTAAGCTGTTCCATTCCAGGTGGAACGCTGTCTCCAGGAGTGCGAGTTGTTCCATTCCAGGTGGAACGCTGTCTCCAGGAGTGCGAGTTGTTCCATTCCAGGTGGAACGCTGTCTCCAGGAGTGCGAGTTGTTCCATCCTCTGAACTCGGTTTTCTGTCGCCTTGCAGCAGCGTCCAGTTACATTACCTCGTACATGACAGAGTTCAACACTAGCAGCAACTTGCTTCCAGCAATCATTCAGCGTGTCTAGTAGGTCTTCCTGCTCTTCCCCGCTGCTTCACGAGTCTGTGTTTTCATTCGCTTTACATCCGTCAACATCCGCATTTGTAAATTTTCAACCCGCGCCTCACACAGAGGCTTCCTTGAAGCCTGTAAAGACTGCTGATCAGAGGAATTGAGTTGCTCTGTGATGAAGTATGTCAAGGTGTTACACACGTCTCTCACTGTCTTATCAGCATTCAGGGATACTTCTCAGGAATGCTAGTTCAAGGTTAATTGTTTCTTGCCTTGGAGATTGAAATTGCTTTGGCTCTATTCAGGGCGTCTGGGCACTTCTTCTGTCTTCAGTGCCACCTGACGTGATCGGGTAGTCACTGTCGAGATAGTTCAGTCCCCTGGAAGGAGAATCGAGCTTCCACTGTTTTACACAATTACATAACGCATTTTTTTCGGGCTTCGGTAGTTTATAAACGTTTGGGGGAAGCAGTTTACATAAGGTTGCCTCTAAATCATTTTACTGGAGTTATTAATTTGTATAGTGGGCATTGTATCAGTTGTGTTCACTTATGTCAGAAGCTCCTCAGCTTCCTCATGTGTTGTATATACCTGTTGTGTGTCTCGTGTATGTTGGCTTCCTATCTCTCGCACTGTGCAGTGTTCCCTTATGAAGACGCTCTGTGATCTGTTCTTAAGTTCTCCGCTTCTTCGTATTTTCCACGACCAGAGGGAGACTGACACCAGTCAGTCCATCTATGATTATTCTACTCTCCAAGAGAAGCCCCGTGTCTACGACACATCAGATAAAACTTGGATGCCACCACTGGCACCTCAGGAAGTTCCCATCGCCAGCCCATGCAGACACAACCAAAAGTAAACTCTGCCAGAGAAACTATTGTCACACTGCATCATTATGAGCTGGAATTCCCCCCCAAAAAAGTCATGAACTCAGAATTAACTCACAAACGTTCAAGAAATGTCAAATATTTTATCCACAGAGGCAGATTACCAACAAATTCTGGAAAAATTCCCCGACTTTGCTTGTTTTAAGTAACTGGTAAATAACATATAACAACACCGTCATGGCTTGCCACTGCATTCATGAGTGAGTAAACTCATTAGCATTGTTCTCAATTAAATAAAAATAATTCATTACGACTGTAATATGCTTAGCAAAAACAATTGTTGAATGTCGGACCTCATTACGGGCCTCTGTAATTATTTAAATACCACCCACAGGATGGGTATTGTGGTCACTGCCACCCACAGGATGGGTATTGTGGTCACTGAAACCCACAGGATGGATATTGTGGTCACTGCCACCCACAGGATGGTTATTGGGGTCACTGCCACCCAGAGGATGGATAAGGAGTCATCAACGCTCACATGATGAGTATTCAGATCACTAACCCCTCACAGGAAGGATATGGGGTCACTAACTCTCACAGGATGAGCACTGAGGCCACTAACCCTCACAGGATGGGTGTGAGTCATACAATAAAAATATCGAACTAACAAAATAGGCCCAATTCTTTATCCATCTGAAGTGAGTGTTTACCATGAATTAACCCATGGTCTCTCTCTTCTCTCTCTCTCTCTCTCTCTCTCTCTCTCTCTCTCTCTCTCTCTCTCTCTCTCTCTCTCTCTCTCTCGTCTTTAAAACTGTCTCTCTCATGTCTGTCACCTGTGCACGGTTCTGTGGGGTGAACCCAGTTCACTGTCTCTCTTCTCTTTTCAGCTGTATATAGATATATTTTTTCTTAAGTGTTTCCCGTAACCGCTTTTGTTCCTGTGTTCCTTAATGTTTGCAGTATCTTCCCGGCTCTGAGCACGTCCTTCCAAGACGCTGGTGTGACAGTGACGTCCTTCCAAGACACTGATGTGACAGTGACGTCCTTCCAAGACGCTGGTGTGACAGTGACGTCCTTCCAAGACACTGGTGTGACAGTGACGTCCTTCCAAGACACTGACGTCCTTACAAGACAATGACGTCCTTCCAAGAAAGGGAGGGAGGTAGCGGCCAGAAATTTCTGCCACAAAGAGGTAGTCTGACCTCGTGGACAAGAATAAGTCCTCTCCTGCCCCCTCATACCTGAGGCCAGGATTAGCGAGGGACAAAGTCGCCATCTTTAGCCAATGTACACACATAATAACGCAGACGGTATCCTCCCCTCCCTCACCCCATCCCCCACCCTCTCCCATCTATCCCTCCCTCCCCCATCCATCCCTCACCCTCCCACCACCTTTCCCATCCCAGAAATGTATTTATCTATTTCCCTTTTTATTCATTTGTTTTTATTTGGTTGCTGTCTATCCAGTGCTCATTTCTTTGAGGCAGCATTTGCTAGGTTGATGCGGGCTCGTTACTCCGTAAGCAAGATAACTTTTTTTTCCTCCTTGCCTGGTCATAGACCGAGCCGCGGGGGCGTTGACCCCCGAAACACCCTCCAGGTATACCCCAGGTATCCCTCACAGAGCCTCTCAGCGGCGGTCATACAGTCTTTGGGTTTTCTTCTTTCTTCCTGTGCAATCTTACATAACCAATGTATCCTTAAAGGTTTCCCGGCTTCTTCAAGACTTCCTCTCCTTTTTTTCGAAGTTTCTTCTCAAGTTTAAGCTGCCTATCTTATTCTCAGCGGCCTGGCTTCATATTTCTCCCCCCTCCCCCCTCCTCATAATTTCCAACTGGCCTTCATCTCACTACATCCGGCTACACGGTGCTGAGGGCTGTTTTGTCACCTCATTGATGTGTTGTTTTAAAAAAAAAAATCAGGGAACGGGTGGGCTTTGAACCCACGGCGAGAGAGTCTTAAAACTCCATGCCAGTGTTGTTTTATTTTGTATGTGTTGTTGTTGTTGTTGTTGTTCGCAGCTTTACTTCTTTTTTCGTCAGAGTCAATAATATCTTTGAATGGTTGGCGTTCTCATGCTTCACTTCACAGCTCTAGCAGTATATATCATCTTTAGCGTTACCGACATGACTGCATTCAGTCATGTCAGTAACACAAAACACCTCTACTCTCCTTTTTCATGGCTTTTGTTAACACCTTGAGAGATATCCTGGGTTAGCTACCATCTGCTCTTCTAGTTCTGTCTTTTGCTTACTTATTCCTTCGTAACTATTTTCTACTTTCGTCTTGTACTCTTACATGATTCTTTGGACCCGCGTTCCATCATTTATATATTACATTCACTCGCCCCTTCGGGTTCACTGTGCTTATTGGTCAGAAAAACCTTCATTATTTATATATCATTCTGCAGAGTTACGTTTTTACCTCACTCAAAAAAAAGATTCCTATCAATACCTCTTGCATTGCTTGATTTGATTTCCCTATACACATTTCACTATACACATTTCAATGGAGTTACCTGGAGTTTACCTGGAGAGAGTTCCGGGGGTCAACGCCCCCGCGGCCCCGGTCCTGCTGGTGTGAAGGTATAGCCACATTTCTTATCTGTTTACCTCGCCATAATGTCAACACTGGGTTACTCTACTGACGCTTTTCACTATTTTTGTTTTATTTTAATATATTAACTTTATCTTACCCCCCAATAAGTTTCCATGGTGATTTTTGCCTACCAGGATGAGATACCTGATGGTGTGTGTGTTTGTGTGTGTGTGTGTGTGTGTGTGTGTGTGTGTGTGTGTGTGTGTGTGTGTGTGTGTCTGTCTGTCTGTCTGTTTTTCTCCAGTAATCTTTGATGCTCGTCTGGGTCTAATCTGGGATAATAGTGACTCGTTAGAGACGGATTATTGCGTAGTGTGTGTATGTGTGTGTGTGTGTGTGTGCCCTTGATTTCTTGTAGAGCTCCAGCTCTCCAGTCTTCTTGATATGGCTGGCTTGTAGGGCTTCGAGCTAGCAGTAGACTTGTATAATGTTTTGCAGATTATAAGCTAAGGCTTTTGTTGACTTAACCTGCACTCTGATGACCTCTGCCAGTCCTGGATATGTGGGAACGATACCACAAGAAGGATCACAAAGCTGATCCCACGTACCAGAAATCTTTCCCGCAAGGGTTGGCTAACGCCACTGATTCTGCTCTATTATGACGACGTTTCGGTCCGACTCGGACTATTAACTAGACACACATTACCTTCATGTCGGACCGAAACGTCGTCGTAAGTTTTGCTCTCCTATATACGGGGTTATTTGTGTATTGTTCCAGTCACGGTGTTGTGCCTTTTCATTCTTTAGTGAGGATACGACTGAAGTATACCAGTGGAAGACACGAATAAATAATGAGGATATAAATGACGTGCTGAAAATATCTAACCAAGACAGGACTCGCAGCAGTGAGTCAAACAGCGTTGTGGAACAAACTCCAGAGTGGGGGTCATTTAAGTAGAATCTTCAGGCACTTTTAAAAAGGTTGGCCTCGTGAAGAATACACAAATAACCCGCACATAAAAAACAAAACCTTGTGAAGACTTCTCGTTCCGACTTGGAACCGTGAAGGTAAGGACACCAAGTATAATATATATGTATATATATATATATATATATATATATATATATATATATATATATATATATATATATATATATATATATATATATATATATATATATATATATATACATATGAGAGGGCCGGGCCATGAGAATGACATGAGGCAGCAGTATAAATGTAGAAGTAGTGGTAGTAACGACAGAGGTAGTGGTTGTAGTGCTAATAGTAGTAGAAATAGTAGTCTAAGGACAAGAGAAAAATAAGGAAAGGGAACACTGCAGGGGAGCTAATGGCCCACGAGGGTGGTACCAAAACCGCAAGGGCAAAACGAAGAAAGGAAATTCATGAGTGAGTGTGAGTTAGAGCTGCCTAACAGGGCCCAGTAGACCTTCTTCAGTGCTGTTACCCTGTCTCCTCCCTCACCCTACTTCACCCCTGCTCCTCCTTCCTACTCCCTCAGCATATGAATAATAATAACTGCTTGTTGGTGTATTAGGGAAGGTGTGTCAACGGTGTGCGTGGGGCAAGGTTCATCCTCTGTAAACAGAGCCAACTTCATCTGTTGACTCTTAATTGTGCCCGTTGAGCGGTTCTCCAGTTACTGTTGCTCCTGGCTTGGCGGGAGGGATGCAGAAATATTCTGGGGATACTTGCAAATCCATGAGAATAAGAGAACCAAGTGTTCACTGCATTCTCAGTGCCTAAATGCAACTAAAACTCCGTGTGTACTCACCTATTTGTGGTTGCAGGGGTCGATTCATAGCTCCTGGCCCCGTCTCTTCGCTAATTGTGATGTAGGTCAACTGTGCTTGTGAGGTCAAAAGGGACACCTAGCTAACCAGTGTAAATTGTCACACCCCTTGCCTTGGCAGATAGGTGCTAGAGACTCCTGGCGCCGGGTGAGAAGTCTACCCTTGGTGTGATAACTGTAGTGTCAGCTCTTAAAACACACGGTGTGACCCATGGAGGGTGAACCCCGAAAACCTGGGGTTAAGGGGGAATGCAGGCAGGACGATATAAAAAGCTCTAGGAAACAGCTAGAGAAAATGGTTTTAATAGACCACAGTTTTTAAAGGGGTGGACCGGTAAGCCAGCGGAAGGCCTCGGTCAGATGACCAAAAGCTCCAACGGCGGGTCATCATTTGACTAAGACCAGCGTCAGGAAACACTTGTCCTGTGTCCTGACGAACCTAACCTAACCTAACCTAGAGAGGAGATTCTAACGGAGCTCTGGCCTGTGTGCAGAGCTCTGGGCTAGAGATTCAGACAGAGCTGCTGCCTCTGTGCAGAGCTCTGGGAGAAGGCTGCTGGAGAGTCTCTTGGGGAGACTGTTGAAAACAGTGGGCAGAGTACTGGCTTGGAGCAGTGCTCGTGCTGTGGTGGACTTAGGACCTGTGGCTAGAGTCTGACATGATTCCTGTTGTGAACTGTCCTACTGAACTTATATTGTAAGTTATATAACCCTAGTCTCACTGCTTATACACAATCCCCATTTATCTCAACCCAATAGTGTTCTCCTGTTCCCAAATATATTATTGTACAAGGACTTAATAATAAACTGTTTTTGAGTAGAATAGTAATATTCACTGTCCCCGTCTTATACTTTATTTTATTTCTAAGGTAGAGTGAGTGAAGAGTGAGCGAGATATACGGTAGTTAGTAGTGTAGAGTTAATGAGAGGGTCGTGGTAGTCAACACTGACCTGTCACATTACCTGCCTACCTCCTTCCTCCAACTCATTCCTTTACTCCCCTATTTTGCTTATTCCCATTATTACCCCTTCTGGTTCCTTACCCCCCTATATGACATAATCGCTACTAGGTCCACTCTCTCCCTGCTCCATGAGATTCATGGTATCTCTTCTTAAAGGTATATGTGGATCCTGCCTCCAGTACTTCACTTTCCAGACTGCTCCACTTCCTGACAACTCTGTGACTGAAGAAAAGCTTCCTAACAACCCTATGACTCATCTGAGTTTTCAGCTTCCAACTGTGACCCCTTGTTGTTGTGTCCCATCTGTGTGTGTGTGTGTGTGTGTGTGTGTGTGTGTTTCTGTGTGTCTGTGTTTTTGTGTGTGCCTTTTGGTCTGCAGTATTGCTCAGTTACTTTCTCAACATTAATTACCAATCATTTTCTCTGACATGCTGTAAGAGTACATGGATAACATAATCAAGGTACAAGAGTACATAAATAACATCAACATGGTGTAAGAGTGCATAAATAACCTAATTATCCTTCGTTAAGATGTGCCCCATTACTTAATCCTGAAACAGTCCCTCTCTCTCTCTCTCTCTCTCTCTCTCTCTCTCTCTCTCTCTCTCTCCCTCCTCTCTGGTTTTCACACACTTCTCCATCACTGGCTAACAGCCTAACCCATAAACTTTGACAGACAATAAACATTCGGACCAGTGACTGTTTTCCTGGATGTTAGGCCTCGCACGCACATATGCACGTGCACACACATACACACACACACAGTGGTGCAAAGGGAAGCAGGAAGAGTAAGATGGGAGGAGCCAAATTACAGAAGAGGGGTGCACACAGGCACGAGAAATTTCCTACAATGAGATTCAGTGGGAAAGAGAACTGGTGTGGAAATCAGTATATGAAATGGCAAAACGCATGACAATAAAATACAAGGAGGCAGAGGAGAGTTCGTACCCAAGGGCAACAGAAACAATGGGAAGACAAGAACGATCCCTTGTTTCACCAAAAGATGCAGAGAGGCCAAAAATAAGTTTGCTAGAGAATGGAAAATGTATAGAAGACAAAGGACCCAGAACATTAAGGAGATTCAACGAAGAGCCAGAAACGAATATGCACAGATAAGGAGGGAGGCTCAGCGGCAATACGAAAGTGACAGCATTGAAAGCCAAATCTGACCCGAAGCTGTTGTACAGCCACATCAGGAGGAAAACAACAGCTCAAGGACCAGGTAATCAGGCTGAGGAAGGGAGGAGGGGAGATCACAAGAAACGACAAAGACGTATGTGAAAAGCACAACACAAGATTTAAGGAAGTATTTTCAGTGAAGACAGAAATAAATCCAGAAACCCGGAATGGTGAGGTACACCACCAAGTGCTGGACACATTACACACAGCAGAAAAGTGAAGAGGCTGCTAAGTGAACTAGATACATCAAAGGCGGTGTATGAGGCCGGATAACATCTCTCCATGGGTCTTGAGAGAGGGAGCAGAGGAGCTATGTGTACCCTTAACAACAATCTTCAACACATCTATCGAAACAGGGCAGCTACCTGAGGTATGGAAAACAGCAAATGTAGTTCCAATTTTTAAAAAAAGGAGACAGGAACGTAGCACTAAACTACAGACCAGTGTCACTGACATGTATAGTATGCAAGGTCATGGAGAAGATTAACAGGAGAAGAGTGGTGGAGCACCTAGAAAGGAGTGAGATTATCAACAATGGCCAACACGGTTTCAGGGACGGGAAATCCTGTGTCACAAACCTACTGGAGTTCTACGACAGGGTGACAGCAGTAAGACAAGAGAGAGAGGGGTGGGTAGATTGCATATTCTTGGACTGTAAGAAGGCGTTTGACACAGTTCCACACAAGAGATTAGTGCAGAAGCTGGAGGACCAGGCAGGGATAACAGGGAAGGCACTACAATGGATCAGGGAATACCTGTCAGGAAGACAGCAGCGAGTCATGGTACGTGGCGAGGTGTCAGAGTGGGCTCCGGTGACGAGTGGGGTTCCACAGGGGTCAGTCCTAGGACCAGTGCTGTTTCTGGCATTTGTGAACGACATGACGGAAGTAATAGACTCCGAAGTGTCTCTGTGCAAAGTCATGAAGATTGGGGAAGGGCAAAGAAGACCACAGACGGAGTACAGTCTAGGGGGCCAGAGACTACAAACCTCAATCAAGGAAAAAGATATTGGGGTGAGTATAACACCAGGCACATCTCCTGAGGCGCACATCAACCAAATAACTGCTGCAGCATACGGGCGCCTAGCAAACCTAAGAACAGCATTCCGACATCTTAATAAAGAATCGTTCAGGACCCTGTACACTGTGTACGTTAGGCCCATACTGGAGTATGCAGCACCAGTTTGGAACCTACATCTAGCCAAGCACATAAAGAAGCTAGAGAAAGTGCAAAGGTTTGCAACAAGACTAGTCCCGGAGCTAAGGGGTATGTCCTACGAGGAGAGGTTAAGGGAAATTGACCTGACGACACTGGAGGACAGGAGAGATAGGGGGGACATGATAACGACATATAAGATAATGAGAGGAATTGACAAGGTGGACAGAGACAGAATGTTCCAGAGATGGGACACAGCAACAAAGGGACACAGTTGGAAGTTGAAGACTCAGATGAATCACAGGGATGTTAGGAAGTATTTCTTCAGTCACAGAGTGGTCGGGAAGTGGAATAGTTTGGGAAGCGATGTAGTGGAGGCAGGTTCCATACATAGCTTTAAGAAGAGGTATGATAAAGTTAATGGCGAAGGGAGAGTGACCCAGTAGCGGCCAGTGAAGAGGCGGGGCCAGGAGCTATGACTCGACCCCTGCAACCACAACTAGGTGAGTACACACACAAACACACATACACACACACACACAAACACAAACACACACACACACACACACACACACACACACACACACACACACACACACACACACACACACACACACACACACACACACACACACACACACACACAGGGCACCACTGGACTACAGATTAAAAGATCAGGTGATAACGTTCTCACAGATGCGACCAACAACCTCGATCGACTGTTGGTGGTGGGCGAGGCGGGTGTGGTGGGTGATGGTGGGTTGTGGTGGGTTGTGGTGGGTGGTAGTGAGTCTTAGTGGGTTGTGGTGGGTGGTGGTGAGTCTTAATGGGTTGTTGTGGGTGGTAGTGAGTCTTAGTGGGTTGTGGTGGGTGGTGGTGAATCTTAGTGGGTTGTGGTGGGTGGTGTTGAGTCTTAGTGGGTTGTGGTGGTGATGATGGTAACTAGTGATGATGAGTGGTGGTACTGGTAGTGGCCTGGTTGACTTGTGGTGGATGAGGTGGAGTGGGTGCTGGTGGGTGGTGAAGTAGGGTGGGTGCTGGTATGTGGGTGAAGTGGGGTGGGTGCTGGTAGGTGAGTGCTGGTGGGTCAGGTGGAGTGGGCAGGGGTGGGGATGAGGGATTGGCAGAGGTAGAGATGTTGGGTGGGCTGGGGTTGGGATGTTGTGTTGGCAGGGGTTGGGATGTGGGGTGGGATGGGGTATAATGTGATGTGGGCAGGGGTAAGATGTGGAGTGCGCAGGGGCAGGGATGTGGAGTGCGCAGGGGCAGGGATGTGGAGTGCGCAGGGGCAGGGATGTGGAGTGCGCAGGGGCAGGGATGTGGAGTGCGCAGGGGCAGGGATGTGGAGTGCGCAGAGGCAGGGATGTGGAGTGCGCAGAGGCAGGGATGTGGAGTGCGCAGAGGCAGGGATGTGGAGTGCACAGAGGCAGGGATGTGGAGTGCGCAGGGCAGGGATGTGGAGTGCGCAGAGGCAGGGATGTGGAGTGCGCAGAGGCAGGGATGTGGAGTGCCAGAGGCAGGGATGTGGAGTGCGAGAGGCAGGGATGTGGAGTGCGCAGAGGCAGGGATGTGGAGTGCGAGGCAGGGATGTGGAGTGCAGGGCAGGGATGTGGAGTGCGCAGGGCAGGGATGTGGAGTGCGCAGAGGCAGGATGTGGAGTGCGAGGGCAGGGATGTGGAGTGCGCAGAGGCAGGGATGTGGAGTGCGCAGAGGCAGGGATGTGGAGTGCGCAGAGGCAGGGATGTGGAGTGCGCAGAGGCAGGGATGTGGAGTGCGCAGAGGCAGAGGATGTGGAGTGCGCAGGGGCAGGAGATGTGGAGTGCGCAGAGGCAGGGATGTGGAGTGCGCAGAGGCAGGGATGTGGAGGCGCAGAGGCAGGATGTGGAGGCCAGAGGCAGGGATGTGGAGTGCGCAGAGGCAGGGATGTGGAGTGCAGCAGGGCAGGGATGTGGAGTGCCAGAGGCAGGATGTGGAGTGCCAGAGGCAGGGATGTGGAGTGCGCAGAGGCAGGGATGTGGAGTGCGCAGAGGCAGGGATGTGGAGTGCGCAGAGGCAGGGATGTGGAGTGCGCAGGGGCAGGGATGTGGAGTGCGCAGAGGCAGGGATGTGAGTGCGCAGGGCAGGGATGTGGAGTGCGCAGTGGCAGGGATGTGGAGTGCGCAGAGGCAGGGATGTGGAGTGCGCAGAGGCAGGGATGTGGAGTGCGCAGGGGCAGGGATGTGGAGTGCGCAGAGGCAGGGATGTGGAGTGCGGCAGGGAAGGATGTGGAGTGCGCAGGGGCAGGGATGTGGAGTGCGCAGGGCAGGGATGTGGAGTGCGCAGAGGCAGGGATGTGGAGTGCGCAGGGCAGGGATGTGGAGTGCGCAGGGCAGGGATGTGGAGTGGCAGAAGGTGGAGGCAGGAGATGTGGAGTGCGCAGAGGCAGGGATGTGGAGTGCGCAGAGGCAGGGATGTGGAGTGCGCAGAGGCAGGGATGTGGAGTGCGCAGAGGCAGGGATGTGGAGTGCGCAGGGGCAGGGATGTGGAGTGCGCAGAGGCAGGGATGTGGAGTGCGCAGAGGCAGGGATGTGGATTGGGCAGAGGCAGGGATGTGGAGTGCGCAGAGGCAGGGATGTGAAGTGCGCAGAGGCAGGGATGTGGAGTGCGCAGGGGCAGGGATGTGGAGTGCGCAGGGCAGGGATTGGAGTGCAGCAGGCAGGATGGTGCAGGGGATGTGGAGTGGCAGGGCAGGATGTGGATTGGGCAGAGGCAGGGGGATGTGGAGTGGCAGGTGAGGGGATGTGAAGGGTGGCAGGTGTGAGGGATGTGGGTGGCAGGTGGCAGGGATGTGGGTGGCAGGTGTGGGGATGTGGGGTGGGCAGGTGTGGGGATGTGGGGTGGGGTAGTATAATATAATATCTTTATTTACTACAAGTACATGTACAAGGTATACAGACCTAGCTGACATCAATGACATACTACTATATAGAAAGCCGCTTGTTATGCTGAGCATTTCCCGCAAATTAGATCAGTTTTGTCCCAGGATGCGACCCACACCAGTCCACTGTATGTAACAGTGAAAGAGTATAACAGTGAATAAGGGAGGTAAGTAAAAGTAGACAGTGAAGGAGATAGTAACAGTTAAGAAGGAGATAGTAAGTGTTAGGAAGGGTAGTAGCAGCAGTGAGGAAGGGGGTAGGAGGAGTGAATAAGGAGGGGGGGGTAGTAATATACATCACAACAAGGGTAATCAGTTAATTTCTAAACACCACTATTAATCACCTCACTGAAGGTGAGTGATGGATTAAATGATCAATATATCTGACTTGATCAAAAGGTACTCCGCTTAATATGTATTAATATTGTGTAATGTTCTTATTAACAGACTTGTGGAAGGTATAAGCTGAGGTGGGTGGAGGAGGAGTTAGAGGAGGAGGAGGAAGGGGGAAGAGATTTGAGGGAGGGGCCTGGGTGATGGGGAAGAGAGGGGGGGAATTAAAGTGAGGGTGGACGGGTGCAAAATACATTATAGAGGAACATTACCCAGTCAGTGTGGTCTGGGACCCTGGCCACGGGGGCCATGACACCCAGCACCGACACAGACAAACATGTTAGCCCTTGAAGGCAGTGAGAACGGCAGTTCATTCACAGGTAACCCTCAGTTTGTAGAGGAAACGTTTCGGTCCATCCTGAGCAGTTTAGAGAGGAGACGACGTTTCGGTCCGCACAAGGCACTTTGAGGTGGAAACAACACTTCGATCCTGGACAAACAGATAAAACGCTGCAGCTGAGAAACAAAGGTAGAAAGGCCTAATGTATGGGAAAACTGTTTAAATATGTTGCAGAGTCAGCAGCATGTCTCAAACTACACAGCTGGAGGCAGCAACACTGGAGGCAGCAACACTGGAGGCAGCAACACTGGAGGCAGCAACACTGGAGGCAGCAACACTGGAGGCAGCAACACTGGAGGCAGCAACACTGGAGGCAGCAACACTGGAGGCAACAATACTGGAGGCAGCAACACTGGAGGCAGCAACACTGGAGGCAGCAACACTGGAGGCAACAACACTGGAGGCAGCAACACTGGAGGCAGCAACACTGGAGGCAGCAACACCCGCAAACACCAGGTTGTTGAGGAACTCTGTGTGTGTATTACCCTCAGTCAATAATGATTCATTTGAAAGTGATGATTCCTGTTGAAGGAAGAGCACCTTCTGCCAGACTGCATTCCCCGGTCATGGTGGAATACCACCTTAACATGAGTTTAACATGACCTTCTTAATATGGGCTTCTTTAACATGACCTGCTTAATATGAAAGGTCCACGTCATCACAAAAAATTTCACCTGCTGCCCATAGGATAGGAGCACACCAGGCACGGGGTAGCAGGGTGTTGAACCCGTGACCCGGTGACGTGGGCAGCGAAGACAGTGAATGATGCAATGAGAGAGCAACACTCACTAGACGTGGGTGGGGTATGGTGTGAAGAAGAAGGTGAATGATGGAATAAGAGAGGAAGACTCACGAGACACAGGGAGAGAGAATAGTGAATGATGGAGTAAGAATGTTACTCACCATGAGGGAGGGTATGGGACCGTACCTACATAATGCAACCACACACGGCACCAGCCGTCCTCCATCACCCTGAACCTAACAAAATCATTCTTGGCCTTTACCTTCAGCATGTATCAAACCCACACATACGCCCATATCCTACCCCCACACACGCCCATACCTACCCACACGCACTCTCCTTCCTACATGCCCCTCCTCTCACACCAAAGTTCCACCCACAACCTGTTTACAAGCTCTGTTTTACAACCCTCAGCCAATACCTCTTCTCCTATCTCCGTCCCCACTACTTAGCCAATACTCACCTGTTTGCTCTACCGTCTCTTCCTCCTTACCTCTCAACACACTTGCACATCATTCCACTTCCCCGCCACTCATTCTCTCCTCCTGCCCTTATTCCCGACAGTATTCTTGTTAATACGTCAGACCTCGCAACTGTTTATCAAAGCCATTTATCCCACTATTAAAAGTTCAACATCACCTCCCCCAAAAAAAGAGTTGGTCGTACCCTCTTCCCTCACACATGTGTGGCATGCAAAGAGTACGTTACAAATATTTATTCGGCGTATGTACACACTCCCATATAGGCTGCCTCCCAACCAGTGAACCAGGCGCTAAGGGTTTAACGATTTAGGGGCCCCATCGTTAAATCAGTACCTGATTTATAAGTGTAAATACATCTATTCATACTTGGTGAAGGAAAATACAATTAAAAGATTACTGTTGTGTTTATTTTCGCTCCAAGTCCCCATTACGACCAGGTTTACAGGCCTTGATTACCTGGGTTGTAATAACATGGAACATAAATTTTACCTCGGAGAACAGGGAGGGCTTAGCAATAGGCAGAATAAACCGAGCCTCAGAGTTAAATATATCAATATTAATGGCTCAACAAGTGAGGCCAAGAAATTCGAAGAAAGAACAGAGAAAGAGGAATGAAGTATAATTGTGTTCACAGACACAAAGTTTTCAAAAATAATTATGAATGCAATATTTACCGGTGGCTTTCACATAGTAATAAAATAATGAAAAAGACGGGAAAAAGATTAGGAGCCCTATCAAACTAAAAGTATAGATCTTTGTGAAGATATACGTCCTAAATTACGAACTATCGTATACTATACAATAAGAACTATATTCACTCTATGTTACTAATTAATCTTGGTTAGAAATATACATTACCAACCCACCAAAAAAAAAGGCATAGACAAGAAAATATGTGACCAGCCTAACGTAAGAAAGCTTTTACAAGCAAATACACTAACGACCCAACTAAAGACGGTCTAGAGGAGAAAAATATGACTAAACAACAAACAAGTCCATCTTAACAATCTGTGAGACAGGTGTCACAGAGGCAAACGGGACTGCTGTGAGAATGTCACAGAGGTTTCAAAACAAACCAAATATATTTGGAGAACTTGAAGAGGCACGAGAGACCTGATACCAGGAGAGAGAGAGAGAGAAGACAGGTGCCGGGGATGGCATCGAGAAAGTCTTGTTAACGCGTCAAAACAGCCACTCCCTCACCGAGAATGAGAGAAAATGTTGAAGCTGCCAGACAGCATCTGTTGTTTTTCCTGAAACAATCGAACATAGATCCAGCCATAGCCTCTCCATATGGAAAGTGGGCTTCCTAGTGCTTTCTTAAACTGAAATAATGGAAACTGGAAAAAAGCTTGTATTAATAATAGATGGCCATGCCTTCTCACCAGGACATTCACTTACCTGTGACTGCCTTCGAGAGTTATTCTAGTCTCAAGAGGGGAGGGGAAATGGTTGCTATCACCGAGATAGAGGACGTAGTCTTTTAAAGGAAGAGGGGAGCTAATGTGTCCTTTTACAGAGACAGAGAGAGAGAGATGTCAGCTTTTATAGGGGGAAATAAAGCTAGCTTTTCTCCTAGAGGGCAGCGTAGATGAGCACTTCTGTTAAGAGTGGGGAGGCGAAATGAACCTTCATATAAAGGGGAAAGCTATGCAACGTTTTTATAGAGAGGGGAAGACTCCGATCAGAGAAAATGGCCTATAAACTTTATCACAGACTCCGTCCAGCATGTTATTAAATTTTGGGGAAAGGAAAGGGAGGGGAGAGTGAAAGACTGAAGGAGGTGGGGGTGGGAGGGGAGGGTTGAAGGCGTGGAACGGGCAGTTGGGAACAGAAAAGAGAAAATGGTAGAAGATTCTCTGCAACTGATGCTTTCATTCCTTCCCTTTCTCTTCCTCTCAGTTTCTGTCTCTTCTCTCTTTTCCTCCACTTTCTTTCCCCTACTCTCGCCTCCCCCACTTTCCTTCAGCTCGCCTCTCCTCCTCCCCCTTTTTCACGTTCTTCCCACTGACCGACCCCCTCCCCTTCCTTTTTCCCTTCCTCTGTCAAGCACCGCACCATCACCTTCACCGTCCCACTCCATCCCATCTCCTCCCTGCTCACCTTCTCTCCCCCACCAACACCTTAATGGGCAAGCCTGAAGCAAGTGATGTAACCACCCCTATGTGACGACCCTACCTCATGTTGTACACTCTGACCATCACAGCACACCGTGCAACATGACCCCCACCACACGTACAGACTGACACCTACCACCACACGTGTGTATACATGTACTGTACTTGTCCTTACTCCAAGAAGACAACTGCAGTCTCTACTAGTATACCTCTCTCTCTCTCTCTCTCTCTCTCTCTCTCTCTCTCTCTCTCTCTCTCTCTCTCTCTCTCTCTCTCTCTCTCTCTCTCTCTCTCTCTCTCTCTCTCTCTCTCTCTCTCTCTACCGTGGCAGGAAGGAGTCAGTGTATTAATTATTACCTGGAGCAGGTATCACGGTCGCCAATTATAGCGCCAACTCACCGCCAACTCAACTCGCCAAAACTGCTAAATGTTAATTGAGTTAATCTTCCTTCCTCTTGCCTTTCTCTTCTGAGAGACGAACGAGAAGTAGAAAACCGAGACTAATGATAGAGAGAGAGAGAGAGAGAGAGAGAGAGAGAGAGAGAGAGATAGGTAACAAGTCTTAGCTTGTAAATGAAGGTAAGAACCTTAACCTAACCTTGTAAATTCGTGTACAGAGAGAGAGAGAGAGAGAGAGAGAGAGAGAGAGAGAGAGAAAGAGACTGAAAGAAACCAGTACCTCGTAACTCGTAGAGCGTGTCTCACAGTCGAAGGGACATGGGTTCAGTCCCGGGCGTGGTAAAATGTGTTTGGGACAAGTCTCGCAACGCCTGCTGCCCCTGTTCACCTAACAGCAAGTGTCCAGCTAGGAGGACACATCCTCCAGTGACAACATGTCAGGACATCTCACCGGAGGTAAGTCACACTGCTGGACTTTCTTGGATTATCTTGGACTTTCAATCCGGGCATTTACGTCTTCTTCAAGACGTAGGTGCTCCAAGACCATCAATCCCTAGGACCTTAAGACGTAAGTGCTCCAACACCATCAATCTCTAGCACCTTAAGACGTAGGTACTTCAAGACCATCAATCCCTAGCATCTTCAGAGGTAGGTACTTCAAGACCATCAATCCCTAGCATCTATAGACGTAGGTACTTCAAGACCATCAATCCCTAGCACCTCCCCATCCAGGCATCCCCATTCAATGGAGAGGAAGGCCTTGATGCTAGACATGGGCTCTTGATCCAGTCAAATGGAGCTCCCTTCCTCTTCCTCGACCCAAGGCCAATTAACTTCTCCCCCCATCCCCTTTTGGCTCGGTGTGACCCGTACGGATTTAGCGCTACCCTTGAAAATATGATACGATAATAATAATAATAATAATAATAATAATAATAATAATAATAATAATAATAATAATAATAATAATAATAATAATAATAATAATAATAATAATAACTATAATAATATAATAATAATAATAATAATAATAATAATAATAACAACTCTTTCACAACCCAAACTCTACCTCACTGCCATCCCCTTCTCTCTCTCTACAACCTCCTTTCAGCTTCCGAACCTCTTTCTCCCCTGACCTTCTTCCATCTACTGCCTCCTCCTCCTCCTCCAGAGACCCATAGACGGACCCGAGGCGCCCTTTGAAGCGTTACTCTTTATATCCTTGCAGTAGAAACCAAGTGACCTGTGTATATAATGCAGGTGTCTTCTGAACCATCCTCCTCCACCACCTCCACCTACTCCAGCCTCCACCCCCTCCACACCCACCACAACCACCGCCTACGACCCGCTCTTCTAACAGCGTCTTCAGGTAAATGTCGCTGGGGCAGATGTTGTGGTATATTTTGAAGTAGGAAAGAAGTGGTGGAGGTGGACACAAGTGTATACCTGTTACTCTACTGGAGTTCTGTTACTACTAGTATCTCTAACTACTTCTACCTGTGTAGATCTTCTATTGTTTCTACCTGTATCTCTGCTTGCTGCTACGTGTATCTACCTGCATTTACACGTTTCTACTTTTACCTCTACCTACTTCTACCCACATTTTTCTCTATTTTAATCTTTATCTACCTACATATTTACAAGTTTCTCCCTGTTTCTTTCTGGCAATGAAGATATATCATACGGACAAGTAACTGAGAGGACACAAAATACAAACAACAGACCTTATTATTGAGAGCCTAAGTCCCTGGACTCCACGAGAACACAGTGGAACACCTGATTGGATTGAACCAACGCACAGATGATCATCACGGAGCCAGGTCTCAGATGATGCCGTTGTTTAGAATCGTCTCTAATTGCTGTGACACAGTCGGGGCCAACCAGCAGGAAGCCACAATAGTGCCAGGTCCACCAGCAGTCACGGCCTTCACGTGATTCACTGTTAAACCCGAGCCTCGCCGCAACCCAGGGACCCGGCCAACCATACAAGCTTGTGTTCCCTACCCGTAGGTACATCTGGACTCAGCAGGGCCCCAGAACCAGAGCTTTCCCAGCGAACCTTGTCAGTATTTGCATGTGTGTGTGTCTTTTTCAAACTACTAGTCAGTACCACTTCCCAGTCCACCATTCTGTTTAAAACTTAATTTGAGTCTATAGATGATGTGGCACCGAGGAGGGACAAAATCTGATCTACTGCTAAAGCTCCCGGGCCGAGGGAAGAAGTTCAGTTGGGTTGCAGTTGGTGCCTCTGACGGAATATAATGCAGTCAGTATTAGTTCCGAATTCTTCCTGTTAGAAGCCTGGCAGCTAAATCGGTCGAGCGACAGACTGTCAATCTGCAGGCCGCAGTTCGCCTCCCCGTCCACCATTCTGTTTATTCATAAATATATATATGTGTGTGTGTGTGTGTGTACGTTTTCGTATATGTAGCGTCTACCTACAGTCTTCCTACCCGTCTCTTTCCTGCCTCATTACCTCCTTGTGTTCATTCTTTTTCTTGAAATCGCAATCCGTCTCTCCCTTTATCTTTCCTACTTTCTTTTATTCTAACAACAAGCTTTCCTTCATTCTCTCTAACCCTCCTTACTTTCCTCCATTCATTTTCTTAGTCTGGCCATCTCTTCCTCTTCCTCCCTCTCCCTCCCTCCAATCCCGCTACTAACTCCCTCAATCCCTCTTTCACTCCCTCTCCTTCCCTCTCTGCCTCCCACTCCCGGGTTTATCTCTGCCTCCCACTCCCTGCAAAACAAAGGCTAAAATAACGTGGAGTTAATATCGGCTGGTGTGTGACACTGGTGACGGCTCGGCCTGGCGGCTGAATTGAGTCCTGATTCGCTTTTTGTTCGCGTGGACAGTGTTCGAACCTCCCATTTCGCTCCTATAGAGTCGAATACAATGGCAGGACCCGATGCTCCTCCATTTGTTTTGTCCGAGGATTGACACACGCTTATAGTTTACCCCAGACTGGGGAGGACAGAGGGGGGTTACAGGCACCCGTTGCAAGCGTGTTCATTGTAATCTTGTATATATATATATATATATATATATATATATATATATATATATATATATATATATATATATATATATATATATATATATATATATATATATATTATACTTTAGTTGAAGCCGAGGAGGAAGGGGGAAATTTATTTCGATGCTCTTGTTTTTTTTAATACTTGTTTATCCGTTTCTCGAATACAAGAGTTGCAATAAGTTGCAATACAAGGTGGGAGTTGGTGTGCAGGTTCAACTGCAGAAAACGAACGCGTTGCAGAGCAAGCTTGTCTTCTAGCTGTTTTCGCTGCTAAAGTTGCGTTGGGCCATGTGCGAAGAGTTGAGCCGAGTGTCTTCTTCAGCGGACGAGTCCACCGTGTAAGATACAAGCCTAAGTGGTGGACTTGTTTCCTGGGTTTTTAAAGTCTATCGACTAAACGAGGATCGTAAAGGATGTCTGTCAGCTCTCCGGCTCCAGTGCAGCATCCTCCAGTTCGTAAGATGCAGACGATAGTCAAGTCTTGCCGTATATTCTCAGATATGCACACATCGCATTGAATATACACTGATGGATAAACACCTCTCAGTGACTATACAATGAGGGATACTCACCTCACAGTGACTATACAGTGAGGGATACACACCTCACAGTGACTATACAATGAGGGATACACACCTCACAGTGACTATACAGTGAGGGATACACACCTCACAGTGACTATACAATGAGGGATACACACCTCACAATGACTATACAATGAGGGATACACACCTCACAATGACTATACAATGAGGGATACACACCTCACAGTGACTATACACTGAGCTATACACACACCTCACAGTGAATATACACTGAGGAATACACACCTCTGAGAATATACACTGGAGGATACACACCTCTCAGAGAATATATACTGGGGGGATACACGCCTACCAGTTATAGGAATCAATCCACATGAAGATAAAAAAAACTGTATATTACGACCCTCGGCCTGAGGTCCTCTTCAGTAGACCCTAAGGAGTAAAATGCATGTCACATTGCAGTTTTTGGAAAATAAGTTGCCAGTTTTCTTGGGATAGGAGAAAGTCAAGCAAGCGACGCTCTTCTTGTGATCCCAGGATGAAAGTGAAGACCCAGTCTGGTTGGTGGAGGTCTCCTGACCAGTCTAACTGCGTCGACCTTAAAGTGATTTTTTTATTAGCCTTGGTCTACCTGCCACTATCAACGTCTTTGACGCCAATGTTTTGGTTAATGTGATTCCAGTGGTACTAAGATAGATTCTAATGTTACCCTGATTCCAACGTTACTTAGTGTAATTCCAATGGTATTTAGAATCTAGTGTTAGTATGATTCGAATGGTACTTAGAGAGATTCTAATGTTAGTGTAACCCAAATGTTACTTAGATTCTAATGTTTGTGTGACGTCAATGTTACTTAGATTCTAATGTTTGTGTGACGTCAATGTTACTTAGATTCTAATGTTAGTGTGAACCCAACGTTAATTAGTGTGATTCCAGTGTCATTTAGTGTAATTACTAATGTAATTTAGTGTAATCCCTTTGTTATTGAATATAATTCCCAAGTTATCTTTTTCTTACTTCATTTATAACTAGAGTTAAAATGTTATTTACCGAGTTAAAATTTTTAAGGGGAAAAATAATAATTATATCAGGTGATTATTTTATTATTACCATTTTTGTGGACAGAGGGAGAAAAGTAATTAAGTTTTGTGTGAGAATGGAAGTAATTTCGTTAGTAATTGCATTGAGCGAGTGTGAGACAGTGTGGGGATGGTGGGTGTTATGTTCTCTGTGGAGTGTGGGGAATGAGAGGGGGGTGATGGGGAGGTAGTGGGTGAGGGAGGAGGGAAGGGATAGGGGGTTATTGAAGGGGTGGTATGGGGTAGTGGGTGAGGGAGGAGATAGGGAGTTATTGAAGGGGTGGTATGGGTTAGTGAGTGAGGGAGGAGGGAGAAAATAGAAAGTTATTGAAGGGGTTTTTGGGGTGGTGGGTGAAGGAGAAGGGAAGATATAGGGGGGGTTACTGAAGGGGTGATTTGGGTGGTAAGGGTAATGAGAGAGGGAGGGGTAATGGGAAGAGAAAGTAAAAAGAGAGAGAGAGAGAGGGGGGAGAGGAGTAATACGGGAGGGTGAGAGGAAGAGTATTGATAACTTCCTTCTCCCCTACTTTTATCCACCCGTCCCTTCCTCCTTCTTCCTTCCTCCTCCTTCCTTCCTCCTCCTTCCTTCCTCCTCCTTCCTTCCTCCTTCCTTTCTTCACATTAGTTCTCACCTCAAGAAAAAACAAACATCTAAAAACATTGTTTTTTTTACAAACCTTTTATTAAAACAATATACACTTGACCATAACAAATCATAATTAATATAACTTAAAAATAGATATAATTACTATAACAACTTAACAATAGACATAATTACTATAACTTAGTAATAGATATAATTACTGTAACTTAATAATAGACATAATTACTGTAACTTAGTAATAGATATAATTACTGTAACTTAATAATAGATATAATTACTATAACTTAGTAATAGATATAATTACTGTAAATTAGTAATATATATAATTACTATAACTTAATAAAAGATATAATTACTATAACTTAATAAAAGATATAATTACTATAACTTAATAATAGACATAATTACTATAACTTAGTAATAGATATAATTACTATGACAAACATTACTAAAAATTCTCATCACTGGATGAAAAAATATGTAAAATATTTATATATTTTTCTGTGTCGTTTGAAAAACATTTGGAAACAATAGGACACATGTGGGTGCGTTTAGGGTGACGTAGGTGCGTTTAGGGTGACGTAGGTGCGTTTAGGGTGACGTAGGTGCGTTTATGGCGAGATAAGAACATTCAGGTCATGGCAGTGTCATAGTGTCATGATAGTGTCATGGAAGTGTTATGTTAGTATTAGAACAGCATCATGGTAGTATCATAGCAGTGTCATTATAGTGTTATAGTTATCATGGTAGTATCATGGTAGTGTTATGCTTGTCATGACACAGAATGTCATCTTAATATTATGGTAGTTTCATGGTAGCATTAGAGTAGCATCATGGTAGTGTCATGGTAGTGTCATGGGAGTGTTATGGTTGTGTCAGGGTAGTGTCATGATAGTCATGGTAGTGTTATGGTTGTGTCGTGTTAGTGTCATCGTAGCATCATTTTAGTGTCATGGTAGTATCATGGTAGTGTCATGGCAGTGTCATGGTAGTATCATAGAAGTGTCATGGAAGTATCATAGTAGTATCATAGTAATATCATAATAGTGTCATGGTAGTATCATGGTAGTATCATGGTAGTATCATGGTAGCATCATGGTAGTGTCATAATAGTCATGATAGTGTCATAGTGGTATCATGGTAGTGTTATGGTAGTCATAATAGTGCCATGGTTGTGTCATAGTAGTATCATGGTAGTGTCATGGCAGTATCATAGATGTATCATGGAAGTATCATAGTAGTATCATAGTAATATCATAATAATGTCATGGTAGTATCATGGTAGCGTCATGGTATCATGGCAGCTTCACTGTATCAAGGTAGTATTATGGTAGTATCATAGTAGTTTCATGGTAGTATCATGGTAGTATCATGGTAGGGCCATGATAGTATCATGGTAGTATCAAGGCAGTATCATGGTGGTATCATAGTAGTGCCCTGATAATATCATGGTAGTATCAAAGCAGTATCATGGTAGTATCATAGTAGTGTCATGGTAGTATCAAGGCAGTATCATGGTAGTATCGTAATAGTGCCCTGATAGTATCATGGTAGTATCAAGGTAGTATCATGATAGTATCATGGTAGTATCAAGGCTGTATCATGGTAGTATCATGGTAGTATCAAGGTAGTATCATGGTAGTATCATGTTAGTATCATGGTAGTATCAAGGCACTATCATGGTAGTATCATGGTAGTATCAAGGTAGTATCATGGTAGTATCAAGGCAGTATCATGGTAGTATCATGTTAGTATCATGGTAGTATCAAGGCAGTATCATTGTAGTATCATGGTAGTATCAAGGTAGTATCATGGTAGTATCAAGGCAGTATCATGGTAGTATCATGGTAGTATCAAGGTAGTATCATGGTAGTATCAAAGCAGTATCATGGTAGTATCATGTTAGTATCATGGTAGTATCAAGGCAGTATCATGGTAGTATCAAGGTAGTATCATGGTAGTATCAAGGCAGTATCATGGTAGTATCATGTTAGTATCATGGTAGTATCAAGGCAGTATCATGGTAGTATCATGGTAGTATCAAGGTAGTATCATGGTAGTATCATGGTAGTATCATGTTAGTATCATGGTAGTATCAAGGCAGTATCATGGTAGTATCAAGGTAGTATCATGGTAGTATCATGGTAGTATCAAGGTAGTATCAAGGCAGTATCATGGTAGTATCATGGTAGTATCATGGTAGTATCATGGTAGTATCATGTTAGTATCATGGTAGTATCAAGGCAGTATCATGGTAGTATCATGTTAGTATCATGGTAGTATCAAGGCAGTATCATGGTAGTATTAAGGCAGTATCATGGTAGTATCATGTTAGTATCATGGTAGTATCAAGGCAGTATCATGGTAGTATCATGTTAGTATCATGGTAGTATCATAGTAGTGTCATGGTAGTATCATGGTAGTATCATGGTAGTGCCATGATAGTATCATGGTAGTATCAAGGCAGTATCATGGTGGTATCATAGTAGTGCCCTGATAATATCATGGTAGTATCAGGCAGTATCATGGTAGTATCATAGTAGTGTCATGGTAGTATCAAGGCAGTATCATGGTAGTATCGTAGTAGTGCCCTGATAGTATCATGGTAGTATAAGGTTTTATCATGATAGTATCATGGTAGTATCAAGGCAGCATCATGGTAGTATCATGGTAGTATCAAGGTAGTATCATGGTAGTATCAAGGCAGTATCATGGTAGTATCATGTTAGTATCATGGTAGTATCAAGGCAGTATCATGGTAGTATCATGTTAGTATCATGGTAGTATCAAGGTAGTATCATGGTAGTATCAAGGCAGTATCATGGTAGTGCCACGGTAGTGTTATGGAAGCAGCATAACACATGCACAGCGACAACAATAATAACTGCATTAAGTACTGCAACAATAGAAATAATAACTGTAGCAGTAACAATAAGGGGGGTCATCAGAGCGCACCTGCGCGCATGCGCTCCGCAAGTTTTATTTACAAAAGTTTGTGCCGCCGCTCATCCTGTGCGCAGACATTTAAAAATGGCTTCCCATTTTAATATTAATATTAGTCAACACTGGATTCCATTTCGTAGATTTAGATCCTGTTCCTCCGACATTTTTTTTTTTCACGCGATCGGAATCGTTTATGCAGAGGGATTTACCATTAGTGGCGACTCTGACTATTGTATACACAATATAAAAGAGGAAGAAGAGTGAGGGGAAAAAATATAAAGAAGTGAAGAGAAGATGAGAAATATTGGAGTAGATGATAGAATAAAACCTGCGAATGTTATGGTCTTGGGACCTTCATCACTTCTGACGTCTTGCAAGTCGTCAAGGTCCCAAGACCAAAACGCTTACTAATGAACGTATCTTAATGTTTCCTCGTGTGTGTTTTAAAAATCATGAAGTATTTCGTTAGACGCCTTCCAGGATTTCCAGGAGATCCATCCTGCTGATGGAGGACTCTGAAGTTCTGTTATAACTGTTGTAAGGATCGAAATACTGAATTATATTGTCTATCTTAACACTGAAAGATTGACTCTGCAGACTGGACAGAACTCAGTATCATCTATGAGTTCATACGACTGTTTCAAGACAGTGTTCGTCCATAGTGTGTTCAACCTTCGTCACAACAACAGAGTTGAACATTAGACACGTTCAGTCTTAAACACTTGCCACACCCAGACAGTCTTAAACACTTTCCACACCCAGACAGTCTTAAACACTTTCCACACCCAGACAGTCTTAAACACTTGCCACATCCAGACAGTCTTAAACACTTTCCACACCCAGACAGTCTTAAACACTTGCCACATCCAGACAGTCTTAAACACTTGCCACACCCAGACAGTCTTAAACACTTGCCACATCCAGACAGTCTTAAACACTTGCCACATCCAGACAGTCTTAAACACTTGCCACATCCAGACAGTCTTAAACACTTGCCACACCCAGACAGTCTTAAACACTTGCCACACCCAGACAGTCTTAAACACTTGCAACAGACAGTCTTAAACATCCACCAGACAGTCTTAAACACTTGCCACACCCAGACAGTCTTAAACACTTGCCACACCCAGACAGTCTTAAACACTTGCCACACCCAGACAGTCTTAAACACTTGCCACATCCAGACAGTCTTAAACACTTGCCACACCCAGACAGTCTTAAACACTTGCCACACAGACAGTCTAACCTTGCCACACAGACAGTCTTAAACACTTGCCACACCCAGACAGTCTTAAACACTTGCCACACCCAGACAGTCTTAAACACTTGCCACACCCAGAGAGTCTTAAACACTTGCCACACCCAGACAGTCTTAAACACTTGCCACATCCAGACAGTCTTAAACACTTGCCACACCCAGACAGTCTTAAACACTTGCCACATCAAGACAGTCTTAAACACTGCCACACCAGACAGTCTTAAACACTTGCCACATCAGACAGTCTTAAACATTGCCACACCCAGACAGTCTTAAACACTTGCCACATCCAGACAGTCTTAAACACTTGCCACACCCAGACAGTCTTAAACACTTGCTCACTACACTCCAGACAGTCTTAAACACTTGCCACACCCAGACAGTCTTAAACACTTGCCACACCCAGACAGTCTTAAACACTCGCCACACCCAGACAGTCTTAAACACTTGCCACACCCAGACAGTCTTAAACACTTGCCACACCCAGACAGTCTTAAACACTTGCCACACCCAGACAGTCTTAAACACTTGCCACACCCAGACAGTCTTAAACACTTGCCACACCCAGTGTTCTTTACCATATTCTTGAGTATTCTGTGCAGCTGAACGCCAGGGTTCATAGCTTAAATAATACAAATATCTAAAATAAACATTAACCTAAAGTACCTAAATCACAACATTTATTTTTTTTTTAAATACACGGAACACCTCTTACCCCCAGAAGATAAGGAACCAGACACGACCAAATATATTCTGGTACTACCTTCCCAGACAGAATTTCTCGAAATTCTTCCTTTACTAACACTTTGAACAAGGTGTTGTATTATCGACAAATGTGAAGACAATAACGTAGGTTGCAGAGCAAGCTTTTACTGTTACAACGTTTCGCTCAGTGTAGAGCTTTATCTGGCCATGATAAAGTTCTACATAGAAGTGAAACGTTGGCCCGACTATATGTATTTAGGCCTCTGCGGGATCCGTGAAAGGTATCCTCGTATCTCATAACCCCAGCCTCTTGCACGCGACTGGAATAGTGCAGAGTGCGACATAAGTCTCTAACGCAGTTAAAGATTTCATCATTTGATGCGAATTAGAAGACATTAAAAAATTATCACATGAAAACGAATATCCCTATTTTCTTTTTAAATAAAACTATAAAATTAGGACCTACAAAGCATATCAAGTTTAAAGCCTATCTAAAAGGCCGTTTTCTAGTATCTCATAAACTTCAGCATTATAAAATATACCGGCACTTGAAGTTTAAAGCAGCCCGGAAGTTGCACAATGATACCTACACAATTCAAAATCAATACTTTTATTTAGTCAGATCAATGGTCAGGAGAGATATTATGGTCAAATGTTTAACATCTAGTGATGGGAATAAGCAGAGGTTAAGTCAGGGTTGTGTAAGTTGTTTGAGTTGGTAGTTAACATTCTGCAAAGTTCTGAGGTTAGGTTGTTTTTGACAAACTGTGTGATTGATTTGCCGGCTGACAGACTTTCCAGTCAGCGGTCTATCTGAATGACAGACTAACCATCCAGTCAGTGGTCTATCTGAATGACAGACTAACCATCCAGTCAGCGGTCTATCTGAATGACAGACTAACCATCCAGTTAGCGGTCTATCTGAATGACAGACTAACCATCCAGTCAGCGGTCTATCTGAATGACAGACTAACCATCCAGTAGCGGTCTATCTGAATGACAGACTAACCATCCAGTCAGCGGTCTATCTGAATGACA
This sequence comes from Cherax destructor, assembly GCA_009830355.1. Lineage (NCBI taxonomy): Eukaryota > Metazoa > Arthropoda > Malacostraca > Decapoda > Parastacidae > Cherax > Cherax destructor. The sequence goes on from WNWK01000973.1 coordinate 278,060, forward strand.
GACTAACCATCCAGTCAGCGGTCTATCTGAATGACAGACTAACCATCCAGTTAGCGGTCTATCTGAATGACAGACTAACCATCCAGTCAGCGTTATCGGCAGCACCATCCATTAGGTCTATCTGAATGACAGACTAACCATCCAGTCAGCGGTCTATCTGAATGACAGACTAACCATCCAGTCAGCGGTCTATCTGAATGACAGACTAACCATCCAGTTAGCGGTCTATCTGAATGACAGATTCCTTAGCTAATCACATAGCTGTCTACCAGGTAGACAGAGTGACGTTCCACAAGGTGGTACTCTCTCTCTCACTCTTCATTAATATTTAAAGACCCGTCAAGTGTGTCTCATTGCAATTAGGTCTTCCTTTGTTTTTCCTCACCAATTAGTCGTGTGTTTGGGTGTTCGGAGATGTGTTTGTATTGTGTTTGTATTGTGTGTGTGTGTGCGTACTCACCTATTTGTACTCACCTATTTGTGGTTGCAGGGGTCGAGTCATAGCTCCTGGCCCCTGGTGTGTGTGTTTGTGTTTGTGTGTGTGTGTGTGTGTGTGTGTGTGTGTGTGTGTGTGTGTAGGTGTGTGTGTGTGTGTGTTTTGCATTTAGCATTGTTTTTTATGATTAAGAATGAACGGTTGTTGTGTGTTTGTTTAAACTGTTTGTGGTTGTGGCTGTTTCATGTGTTTTGCGTTTGTTTGTCCTTGTGTTTGTGGTTATGTGTATATATGTTGAAACCTGCGGACTGTATGTATTTGGAGAGAGAGAGAGTAAAGAAAAGTAAGAACAGAATAAAAAGTAAGAGAAGTGAGGAATGACAGAGAGATGACAGAGGAGATGACAGAGAATAGAGGAGGAGATAGACAGGGAGGGAGATAGACAGGGAGGGAGATAGACAGGGAGAGAGATAGACAGGGAAGGAGATAGAGAGGGAGGGAGACAGACAGGGAGGAAGACAGACATGGAGGGAGACAGACAGGGAGGGAGATAGACAGGGAAGGAGACAGACAGGGAGGGAGATAGACAGGGAGGGAGACAGACAGGGAGGGAGACAGACATGGAGGGAGACAGACAGCGAGGGAGACAGACAGGGAGAGTGACAGGATGAGGGGATATGATCTTACCAAGACCCAGTCACATTGTCTTGATCAGGTGGGAGGGAAGGTGAGTGATGGAGAGGGAGGTGAGTGATGGAGAGGGAGGTGAGTGATGGAGAGGGAGGTGAGTGATGGAGAGGGAGGTGAGTGATGGAGAGGGAGGTGAGTGATGGAGAGGGAGGTGAGTGATGGAGAGAGAGGTGAGTAATGGAGAAAGAGACGAGTGATGGAGAGGGAGATGAGTGATGGTGAAGAATGAGGATAGGAAAGAAGCAAAGTGATGGTGATGGTGACAAGTGATGGAGAAGACGAAGACAGTTCCCTTAGCCTCCATCCTCACGTCTAACATGAAGCATCCCAACTCCACCAGCATTCTACCTCATCCTCCCTCATTCGCCACCATTTCCCTCATTCTCAATCATTCTCTCCCTCGTTCTTTATCACTCTCCATCACTCTTCACTCACATATTTACATATCTCTATCCTCCTCCGTCACCCTCCCTTCCTCACACTTCCTCATTCACCCTCCTCCCTCCCTCACCCTCCCTCCGTCACCCTCCCTCACCCTCCCTACCTCACCCTCCCTCACACTCCCTACCTCACCCTCCCTCACTCCTACCCTCACCCTCTCTCACCCTCCCTCACTCCTTCCCTCACCCTCCCTCACTTCCTATAATATATATGTAACAAGCAAGTATACATGACAGGTATACACAACACAGGTATACACAACACAGATATGCATAACACGTTCATACATAAGACATAACAGCAGTATGGTAAAGACAGTTATATACGTGAGATATACATAACATTCATACATACCACAGGTATACACGTCTCGGGTATATACAAGACACAGGCATACACAAGGTATACATAAGATACAGGCATACACAAGGTACATAAGACAAAGGTATACACAAGACAAAGGTATACACAAGACAAAGGTATACACAAGACAAAGGTATAAACAAGACACAGGTATACACAAGATACAGGTATACACAAGGTATAGACAAGACACAGGTATACACAAAGTATATACAAGACAGGTATACACAAGGTATAGACAAGACACAGGTATACACAAGGTATATACAAGACAAAGGTATCCAGAAGGTATACACACGGTATATACAAAGCACAAGGTATACACAAAACACAGGTAAACACAAGGTATGCACAAGGTATACAAAAGGTATACAAAAGGTATACAAAAGGTTTTTACACGATATATACGCAAGGTATACACAAGACACAGGTATACACAAGGTATATACAAGACAGAGGTATACAGGCGTGGCAGGGTGTATTAATGCCCCTGCACACGACTCCATCAGCAAGACGGGTTTTTTGTATCCGGCTAAAAAGACCTTGGTAATCTCATATCTTTAAAAGGTCTTTTCATCGCGTGGGCTGGGAGGGGGAGGGGGAGGGGGGGAGAGGGGGAGGGAGATGGAGGCGGGAAGGGAATGAAGGCGGGGAGGGAATGAAGGCGGAGGGGGGATAAAGGAGAGGAGGAGGAAAAGTAGAGGGTGGGGAGAAGGAAGTAGGGAGAATGGCAGAGGGAGGGGAGGAAAGGGAGGAGGAAGAGTAGAGCAAGGAGAGAAGGGTAAAGTGAGGGAAGGGAAAGAGGGAGAGGGTGAGGAGTAAAGGGAAAGAGTATGGTAGGGGAGAGGAGGAGGTATGCAAGGAGGGAAGGATTTGGATATGGAATACAGGGAGGGGGAGGATGACAGCGAGAGGAAGGGAGGGGGAAGAGGGAAGAAACGCCTAAATGAGTAATTAATCTACGCAACGAGCGTAAATTATTTACAAACATTTTATCAGAGGACAGGAATGAAACCTAGACACCTTGACTCCCCACGAGGGACACAATGTGGGGTCCTGCCAGGCACAGCCCACGCAATTCACATAAATCACGTAAATCACATAAATCACGATTTCGTGAGTAAGAACCCACATAAATCAATATTTCGTGAATAAGAACCTACATAAATCACGATTTCGTGAGTACGAATTCACATAAATCACGATTTCGTGAGTAAGAACCCACATAAATCACGATTTCGTAAATAAGAACCCACATTAATCAAGATTTCGTGAGTAAGAACCCACATAAATCACGATTTCGTGAGTAAGAATCCACATAAATCACGATTTCGTGAATAAGAACCAACATTAATCAAGATTTCGTCAGTAAGAACCCACATAAATCACATATAACATGAGTTTGTGAGTAAGAACCCACATATATCACATAAATCACGATTTCGTGAGTCAGACATGAATGTGTGTATGTGTGTGTATATGTGTGTGTGTGTGTGTGTGTGTGTGCGTGTGTTCGTATATGTGTGTATGTGTGTGTATATGTGTACTCACCTAGTTGTGTGTGTGTGCGTGTGTTCGTATATGTGTGTATGTGTGTGTATGTGTGTGTGTGTATTGACACAGTGCTGCGTATGATGGATGGATCCTAGGAACAGGATTAATAGTTGTGTATAACGAGGTAGAGGGGAAAGGAAGAGTGGGTTAGTTGGTTACAGGGGGTTGTGGGTGGGTTAGAGGGGGTTGTGGGTGGGTTTGGTGGTTTAGTGGAGGTTCTGGGTTGGTTAGAGGAGTTTTGGGTGGGTTAGTGTGTTAGAGGGGGGTTGTGAGTGGGTTGGTGGGTTAGAGGGGGTTATGGGTTTGGTAGTGGGTTAGAGGGGGGGTTGTGAGTGGGATATTGAGTTTAGAGTGAGTTACAGGAGTTAAGGGCGAGACAAAAGGGAGGGAGGGAGGGTTTGAAGGTTTGACAGTGGGTTGACAGTGGGTTAGCGTGGCTTAAATGGCGGGAGGGGAGTTGTGGGCGAATTAAGACTGGCTTTTGCATGGGTTAAAGTAGATTGAAAATGGGTTAGTGAAGTTAGGGTCATTTAGAGTTGACTGAGTTTTCAAGTGAGGTTGTTTGTGGGCTAGAGTGGGTTGGGGGTGGGTTAGATTAGGTTGATGGTCGGTTAGAGGGGGTTGAGGGTGGGTTAGAGTGAATTGAGAGGGTGGAGTGTGGTGACGGTGCGTTCGAGTGGGGTGTGACGGTGCGTTCGAGTGGGGTGTGACGGTGGGCTAGAGTGGGATGAGGGTGGGCTAGAGTGGGACGAAGATGGGCTAGAGTGGGTTGAATGGGTCGAGGGTGGGCGTCAGGGAGTCAGGATGAGACAAGATATTTTCATTTTCAAACTAATAAACCAAGACAAGTGCCAGTAAAACACAGACATTGCAAGACAAGTGCCAGTAAAACACAGACATTGCAAGACAAGTGCCAATAAGATACAGACATTGCAAGACAAGTGCCGGTAAAACACAGACATTGCAAGACAAGTGCCAGTAAAACACAGACATTGCAAGACAAGTGCCGGTAAAACACAGACATTGCAAGACAAGTGCCAGTAAAACACAGACATTGCAAGACAAGTGCCAGTAAAACACAGACATTGCAAGACAAGTGCCGGTAAAACACAGACATTGCAAGACAAGTGCCGGTAAAACACAGACATTGCAAGACAAGTGCCAGTAAAACACAGACATTGCAAGACAAGTGCCGGTAAAACACAGACATTGCAAGACAAGTGCCGGTAAAACACAGACATTGCAAGACAAATGCCGGTAAAACACAGACATTGCAAGACAAGTGCCGGTAAAACACAGACATTGCAAGACAAGTGCCGGTAAAACACAGACATTGCAAGACAAGTGCCGGTAAAACACAGACATTGCAAGACAAGTGCTGTAAAACACAGACATTGCAAGACAAGTGCCGGTAAAACACAGACATTGCAAGACAAGTGCTGTAAAACACAGACATTGCAAGACAAGTGCCGGTAAAACACAGACATTGCAAGACAAGTGCTGTAAAACACAGACATTGCAAGACGGGACAATCATTAAAAAGAACGCAAATATTTTCCAGCCAATTATCAATGTCATGCGTAAGTAATTTTATGCCGATCTCCCGCACGGTGACGATGTTACCGCACGGTGACGATGTTACCGCACGGTGACGATGTTACCGCACGGTGACGATGTTACCGCACGGTGACGATGTTACCGCACGATGACGATGTTACCGCACGGTGACGATGTTACCGCACGGTGACGATGTTACCGCACGGTGACGATGTTACCGCACGGTGACGATGTTACCGCACGGTGACGATGTTACCGCACGGTGACGATGTTACCGCACGGTGACGATGTTACCGCACGATGACGATGTTACCGCACGATGACGATGTTACCGCATACGCCAAGCGCCATCGTCAACTGAAGCCAGTCACCAAAGCATTCGTAATACGGAGATATTCATCAATATATTCATAGTTATCCATCAATATACTCACAGTTATTCATCAGTGTATTCAGAGTTCAGTCGAAGCAGCATCAAGTAGCTAACATTGAAACCTAATCTCCAATGTTAAAGACTTAAATATGATGAACACTGGAGGTGAGATGCAGCTGAAGATGATGACATATATGACAAGAAGAAGAAGAAGAAGAAGTAGTAGAAAAAGGGGAAAAAAAGGAAAATTAAGAAAGAGAAAGAAAGAAAAAGAAAAGAATAATAATTTGCGGCATATTTGTTGAAACATAGTATAAAGAGGAGGTCGAATGATTAAAGTTGACAATAGTGGCTGTTGCTGAAGGTGTTAGTGAGTCACCTGTACGTCAGGTTCCATGTCAGGACGTCCACCGCTGGAGCAACTGCGATGGACCTCTCCTTGAGAGACCTGTGGCCAGCTCTGAGAGACCCGTGGCCAGCTCTGAGAGACCTGTGGCCAGCTCTGAGACCCGTGGCCAGCTCTGAGAGACCCGTGGCCAGCTCTGAGAGACCCGTGGCCAGCTCTGAGAGACCCGTGGCTAGCTCTGAGAGACCTGTGGCCAGCTCTGAGAGACCCGTGGCCAGCTCTGAGAGACCTGTGGCCAGCTCTGAGACCCGTGGCCAGCTCTGAGAGACCCGTGGCCAGCTCTGAGAGACCCGTGGCCAGCTCTGAGAGACCCGTGGCTAGCTCTGAGAGACCTGTGGCCAGCTCTGAGAGACCTAGCAGACAACGCTATCTTCAGAACATAACACAGTGGTGTTATGTGAATAGACACATAACACAGTGGTGTTATGTGTCTATTCATCAATAGTCACTTCAGTATTCTGACAAACACTCTTAACAGAGATAAAAAGTAAACAGTTTCTACAGATGGAATAGAATTTCATCATTTTTATTATAAATCTGAACAATATATGTTATTTAGTTGATATATATAATACAGTAATACAGTACTTGTAAACTAAAATAGAAAAAAAGTAATTTGCCGAGGCACTTAACAGCGAGCAAAAAAAAAAATTAATGAAAAATAACTCAATAAAAATGTCTCGCGTCTCTAAGCATGTCTCTCGCGTGTCTCTCTCGTGTCTCTCGCGAGTCTCACGCGTGTCTCGCGTGTCTCACGCGTGTCTCGCGTGTCTCTCGCGTCTCTCGCGTATCTCGCGTGTCTGCCAGGTACTGCAAAAGTGGAATTAAAAGATGTACACCTTTATTTTTGTGTAAGGGACGGCAATAAGACCCCGAGGAAGTGCTGAGTCATCAACACTTGCCTCGTCAGAGGTAGTATTATGACCGCTGCCTGCACCACCACACTGCTGCCTGCACCACCACACAGCTGCCTGCATCGCCACACTGCTGCCTGCACCACCAAACAGCTGCTTGCACCGCCACACCGCTGCCTGCACCACCACACAGTTTCCTGACCCACCACACAGCTGCCTGCACCACCACACAGCTGCCTGACCCACCACACAGCTGCCTGACCCATCACACCGCTGCCTGCACCACCACACAGCTGCCTGCACCACCACACAGCTGCCTGCACCACCACACAGCTGCCTGCACCACCACACACCTGCCTGACCCATCACACCGCTGCCTGCACCACCACACAGCTGCCTGACCCACCACACCGCTGCCTGCACCACCACACAGCTGCCTGACCCACCACACAGCTGCCTGCACCACCACACCGCTGCCTGCACCGCCACACAGCTGCCTGCACCGCCACACAGCTGCCTGCACCACCACACAGCTGTGCGCTAAAACATAAAATGGATAAATGTATTTATTACAAAATGAATCCATCATCCTAAACGCTAACAGATCCTGACTTCGTCTGTAGCAGCAGATGACGTGGATAAACACTTCGCTGTTCACAACACTACACTGTTTAGTGGACCTGCGAGGGTTGCCAGTAGTGGGTTTACCAACCCACCCGTTTATAATCGTTATTTGTAAACATCGTTATATCTCACTTATCAGCATTAAAGCGCCACTGGTCTAACCTATACAGGTAGGTCCTTTTCAATAATCTACAGATTATATATATATATATATATATATATATATATATATATATATATATATATATATATATATATATATATATATTATGTATATATATACATATACATATATATTCATATAGTGTCATGCGCCGCATAACGACGTTTCGGTCTTCGACGGACCACATATACGACGGTAGTCCCATAAGATTATAATGGAACTAAAAAAAATTCGTATTGCCTAGTGACGTCGTATCCGTCGTAGCATAACGCATTCCCATGTTACTGGTTTATGTATTTACTGTACCCTATGGTACCTTTATGCAGCTGTACCTAAATGCTTTTATTATATACCGACGGGCAGGGCACGTTCACGGCGGGCGAAACGTGCAGCTTCATAAAGGTACCATACGGTTATAGGTACACAAGTTGCAATTACCATGTTGCAATTGGTGATTGCATCATGGTAATTGCAACTAGTTTAGAGGATTACAACCCAGTAGTCAGGATGTTAGACGACAAAAAACAATCGGAAAATTCATGAACTTACTGGATATTAGGTCATAAATAATTGATAATAAAGATATCGGAAGGTAGTATCTAGAATATAAGAGATTCTTCCGAGCATTATCTAGAACATTCTAGGACCTCCCGGGACCTGGAAGGTCCTAGAAGGTTGACGTATATCATTGCTTTGTAAGTGTACTATCCACTAGTGACTTGTTGACGGTGATTAGACGTAGCTTAAGGCTGGCTATTAAATCCCTTATTATTCTGTTTCCCGCTTTCTGAAGACCTCGGAGGTCCCATCTACCCTACCCCATATGGGGAGGGAATGGGGTGCCTGGGTGACTAACTGGGCCTCTCACCAGATCTGAGAGGAGCTGGCTGGTGTCACCACACTCTCTCTGAGACAACTTCCCTTCCCTCTTTCTTCCTGTTGCTACTCTTGCAACATTGCATAGCTCCTGATGACAAGGAGACGTGTGAAAGTAATTGACCTGAAAAAATTCATCCCCGTGGCTTGTCTTGCATTGTTATATATATATATATATATATATATATATATATATATATATATATATATATATATATATATATATATATATATATATATATTTGCATATTAGAGTAAAACTTGCTATTTTGGCTTAAATAGCAACGCTCATCTTGCCATATAAGACAAGCGAAAATTTGTGTATGCAATAATTTGCAAAAATCATTCTGAACCTAACGAAAAAATATATTTCATTGTGTTTGTTTATTATTAAATTATTGTTAACGTATCTAAAATATATTTAGTTGGGTTAGGCTAAATTAAATTGCGCTTGTTGTAATAAGGTTAGGTAGGTTTTCAAAGTTTCTCTTGGTACAAAATTATAAATTTTTACATTAACATAAATGAAAAATATATATCTTTAAACGTATATGAGAAAATTTTAGAAAGGACTTAATTTTAGATGAGTTCTTGCTAATTGACCAGTTTTACCTAATCGGCACGACATATATATATATATATATATATATATATATATATATATATATATAGATAGATAGATAGATAGATAGATAGATAGATATACACATAATCCTAAATAATGTGAGTGCTAGAGACCTTACGAAAAACCTACAAATTTATTGCCTTCTCCACTACAATACTACACATGTTTGCCAAGAAGAACGGGCGGTTCTTTAAGGCTACAAGAACACAGCCAGACACCCGAGGCCCAGGAGCAGCGGCCCTGAATTATAGAGTTCACGTGAGACGTTTTTCGTCTTCCTGTGTGAGCAGCGGTGGTGAGTGACAGCGACTTAATGAAGGGAGGTCCGTACTCTCCTCCCAGCATCACCACCAGGTCGATACTGACCCACCACCACCGCCTGCCCACTCTTATATAGACTACTCCCTCTTACATGTCTGCTTCTGGATTACTCTTGGAATAACATCTACCTGATCCTTTCCCTCCTCCTCCTCCTCCTTATTATCATCCTTTCCCTATCAGTCTCTTGCGTGTTATTTTCCCTGTTATGTCGCTTACATACCGTTGTTTTTGGTACTCCTTGGTATCTATAATTATTCGTCTTCTCATCCACCTGGTACTTCTTACCTGTTACTTCTTTTCCTTCTCCTTATCTCACTTCTCCTGTTCGCTATCATTCATTTACTCTTCTGCTTCACTTCAGTACCTTAATCAATCTCTTAAGTTGACATTGTAAAAGACCCTGAATTTGTTGACGTGCGGTGCAAGACCGGCAATTACATTACAATCAGTGTCAGTAGGTACGCAAGGAACTTAAATTATGTACTTACATTGCAGAGAAAAAAACATTCCAATCACTGAGTCACTTGTGGTATTTGGCTCAGTGACTGGTTTTTAATACTTGGAAGGGATAATTAGGCAATGTTCTGACAATGTTGAATGTAATATAATGCGCAGCCCTAGAGCTTGACATGTTCGGCTGTAGAGCTTGACATGTTCAGCTGTAGAGCTTGACATGTTCAGCTGTAGAGCTTGACATGTTCAGCTGTAGAGCTTGACATGTTCAGCTGTAGATCTTGACATGTTCAGTTGAAGAGCTTGACGTGTTCAATTGTAAACCTTGACCTTTGTAGATCAGGTGATGTCAGGCAACAGCACACAGGCAAGCACTACCTTGCTCCCAGCTGAACCCAACAAACTGCTTGAACACCAGTTTCATAGAAAAGTCTTAAAAGTGTCATCTACTCGATCATTCATTTATACACCAAGATGTATGCATCTCTCAGTCTGTATATACGCTGAGAGTTTAATCCCTATTTTAGAGTTTTAAGTATCCCTGAATGTTGGTACATGATGAAGTCTTGGTGACCCCTCATGTAGTCGATAGGTTTTAAACTGAACAGCCAAACAACCAACCAGAAATTAAGTACATCAGTCTTAAACTTGATACAGATAAAACAAACATGAGTTCTAACCCCACCCGTACCGTGGTTTGTTTGTAATAGAGCTTTATAATATAAGTTGCCTTGAGCTGTGCAAGCGTGTGGGTCTTCGCCTGCACCGTACACCGTGCACCGGCACCGGCGCCGTGCACCGCACCGTGCACCGCAGCGTGCACCACCTGATGGTGACCCAAGCTGCTCACACATCTTCCCTGAAACTCCTGGCTCTTCTTCCTCTCTAACAAGCTTAATCTGGTGTACAATAATCCTGTAAACTACAGAAAAACCAGCTGTGCTTGCCTCCAGCCAGCATGTAGGCTGTGGGATGCTAACACAAACAGCCTGGAGGACCAGGCTGTCAACATGTAAACCTGGCTTGTTGGCCGGACCGTGACGACAGACGAACCCTTGCAACAGGTCACAGGTATGGGGAAGAAGAAAAGTGAAAAAAAAAAAACTAAAAATTTGACACCCACTATAGGTATCCCTTTCTCGGGGGATACCCAATAATAATACCCATATGTGTTTCAGTTGCTGCGCGATCTAAGGGAGGTATCCCCCGTAACACACATCCCCGTCACTCTGTACCTCAACGCACACACGAGCTCTAGCTGCTGTGCCTCAAAACCCTCAAGCGGCAGAGAAACTACATCTTAACCCCCTCCCTCTTCCCTAGAACTAGGAGCTATAATTCAACCCTCCTAAGAGGCCCAGGAGCTGTAAGTTAACACTTCCAGGAGTTGGAACTTAACCCGGTCATTTAATACGAGGCCGAGTAAGTGAACTGGGTTAGTGATGTCCGTAGAGTTTATCCACAACAAATTCAGTTGATTATTATGAATAAATCATGCAAGTGGTGCTGGTCTGGTATAGTGCTGAGCTACAGTGTGCAGGCTGCACAGTGCTGCTCCTGACTCGAGACCACCTTCAAAACACACTAGAAAGAACAATTCAAATTCAAAGTAATACACATGTGTGATAAATAAACTTTTCCAATAAACAGGTGAACTAAATTGAATGTGTAAACAAGAAACGAGTAAATGAAAGCTTGAGAATCAGTGCATTATTCCTTTAATAATCTTATTTTTGTACCGATACGCTTATTTCCGAATTTAGACTCCACTGGCAGTACGTTGGTCGCAGGTATATATGTGAGGTGAAAGACAACAAGTGCAACTAATGGGACATTTTATTGTGGCAACGTTTCGCTCTCTATTAATATACATGGATATATCCAGGTATATGCATGGATATCTCCAGGTATATATATGGATATCTCCAGGTATATACATGGATATCTCCAGGTATATACATGGATATATCCAGGTATATACATGGATATCTCCAGGCATATACATGGATATCTCCAGGGATATACATGGATATCTCCAGGTATATACATGCATATCCAGGTACAGCTGAGAATTGTCCCTCCCAGCTGTCACTATCCCAGACCCCTCCTTTAAAGTGCAGGCATTGTACTTCCCATTTCCAGGACTCAAGTCCAATTAAATCAGTTTTCTGTAGAAAATCCTAGTTTTCTGTAGAAAATCCTAGTTTTAATCCAAAAACACGGTCGGATATCTCTAGGTATATACATGGATATCTCCAAGCATATACATGGAGATTTATTTTTATTTTAGGGATAAAGTATCCTCGATACTAGAGTGTAGTGGTGTGTAGTTCTAGTGTAGGAGGTGCAATGTAGTTCTTAGTGAACACTGCGTCAGGGACTAGCCCACTTGGCGACACTAACGAAATAAGAAATGGGAAAGGAACTGTATTTTTCGACCTCTGACGTCCTCTTCAGATGGGAAAGAATGTCATCTGATGAAGAGGACCTCTGAGGTGGACATACAGCACTCATATATATATATATATATATATATATATATATATATATATATATATATATATATTATATATATATATATATATATTATATTAATTAATATAATATATATATATATATATATATATATATATATATATATATATATATATATATATATACACATATATTTGCGTGTTTATCAAGCTTTCAACCATAGTCCCCGCTACCGCCGTCACTACCGGCATCACCATCGCCGTCACCATCGCCGTCACTACCGCCGTCACTACCGCCGTCACCAACGCCGCCGTCAACGCCGCCGTCAACGCCGCCGCCGCCTCACACAACCAAAATCTAATTGAATTGTTTACATATCTTCGTTTACGCCATGCAGTGGGTTGCCAGACACTCCCCGGGGTAATACTACACCATCCTTCACCGCACCTTCCTTACATAACCCATTTTACACCTCACCTTCTTCTCCGCCACCAATTGCAGATCTCTCATTATTCGACAGTCCTCCCACGCAATATCGATAATTCTCGCTTTAATTAAAAATGAAAGAACAAAAAGGTGTTATTGTTGGAAAGTCTGGGAAGGCGAGACCGCCAGCGGTGCGATAATTGCCAAACTTTTCTCGACTACTGCCTCCCGCACTCACGCAAGATATGTCTTCAGTTTCTTCTCTCACTCTCACCCAGGAAAGAAAAAAAAAGTTTTCTTCTTATATATCACTTTTTGGGGGGGGCATTTTTATTTTAAATTGAATCAAAAGCTGAAATCGTATATTTTTTGCCCATGCTGTGATTTTCTTCGTTTAGGAACTAAAGATGAACAAGGCAGTCAATGTTCGTGTTGAAAATTGAACACGTTGATTGCTTTACTCTTAATATTGTTTGTTGATGTTGTTCATCTGGCTACCACTAGTTGATGTGAGGGTCGTTATAACTAAGGTAATAAAGTTATAAGCTGAAGGTTGTGTTAGTAAGGGTAACGCTGTAGTTACGACCAGGATGAGTAGTGAGTAGTGTATGCACAGCCTCTACAAGCTTTCCCCTGCATGATCGTCACCACCTCCCCCCCGTATGATCGTCAGTACTTTCCCCGTATGATCGTCAGTACTTCCCCGCATGATCGTCAGTACTTCCCCGTATGATCGTCAGTACTTCCCCGCATGATCGTCAGTACTTCCCCGTATGATCGTCAGTACTTCCCCATGATCGTCAGTACTTCCCCCGCATGATCGTCAGTACTTCCCCGCATGATCGTCACCACCTCCCCGCATGATCGTCAGTGATTCCCCCGCATGATCGTCAGTACTTTCCCCGCATAGAATCGTCACCACCTCCCCACGCATGATCGTCAGTGCTTCTCCCGCATGATCGTCAGTGCTTCCCCGCATGATCGTCAGTACTTCGCCCCGCACGATCGTCAGTACTTCCCCGCATGATCGTCACCACCTCCCCGCATGATCGTCACCACCTCACCCGCATGATCGTCAGTGCTTCCCCGCATGATCGTCACCACCTCACCCCGCATGATCGTCAGTACTTCCGCATGATCGTCAGTACTTTCCGCATGATCGTCAGTACTTCCCCGTATGATCGTCAGTACTTCCCGTATGATCGTCAGTACTTCCCGCATGATCGTCACCACCTTCCCGCATGATCGTCACCACCTTCACCGCATGATCGTCAGTACTTCCCCATATGATCGTCGTACTTCCCCCATGATCGTCAGTACTTCCCCGCATGATCATCAGTGCTTCCCCCGCATGATCGTCAGTACTTCCCCTGTGATCGTCAGTACTTTCCCCGCATGATCGTCAGCACTTTCCCCCGCATGATCGTCAGTACTTTCCCCCATGATCGTCAGTACTTCCCGAATGATCGTCAGTACTTCTCCCCATATGATCGTCAATACTTCCCTCCGCATGATCGTCGTACTTCCCGCATGATCGTCAGTACTTCCACCCGCATGATCGTCAGTACTTCCCCCCGCATGATCGTCAGTACTTCCCCGCATGATCGTCAGTACTTCCCCCGCATGATCGTCAGTACTTCCCCGCATGATCGTCAGTACTCCCCCCGCATGATTGTCAGTACTTCCCCCCGCATGATCGTCAGTACTTCCCCCCGCATGATTGTCAGTACTTCCCCCCGCATGATCATCAGTACTTCCCTCGCATGATCGTCAGTACTTCCCGCATGATTGTCAGTACTTCCCGCATATCGTCAGTACTTCTCCCCGCATGATCGTCAGTACTTCCCCGCATGATCGTCAGTACTTCCCTCGCATGATCGTCAGAACTTCCCCCCATGATCGTCAGTACTTCCTTGCATGATCGTCAGTACTTCCCCCGCATGATCGTCAGTACTTCTCCCGCATGATCGTCAGTACTTCCCCCTGCATGATCGTCAGTACTTTCCCCCGCATGATCGTCAGTACTTCTCCCGCATGATCGTCAGTACTTCCCCGCATGATCGTCAGTACTTCCCCCGCATGATCGTCAGTACTTCCCCATGATCGTCAGTACTTCCCCCGCATGATCGTCAGTACTTCCCCCCATGATCGTCAGTCTTCCCCGCATGATCGTCGGTACTTCCCCGCATAATCGTCCAGTACTTCTCCCGCATGATCGTCAGTACTTCCCCGCATGATCGTCAGTACTTCCCCGCATGATCGTCAGTACTTCCCGCATGATCGTCAGTACTTCCCCCGCATGATCGTCAGTACTTCCCCCTGCATGATCGTCAGTACTTCCCCGCATGATCGTCAGTACTTCTCCCGCATGATCGTCAGTACTTCCCCCCGCATGATCGTCAGTACTTCCCCCGCATGATCGTCAGTACTTCCCCGCATGATCGTCAGTACTTCCCCGCATGATCGTCAGTACTTCCCCGCATGATCGTCAGTACTTTCCCGCATGATCGTCAGTACTTCCCCCGCATGATATCGTCAGTACTTCCCCGCATGATCGTCAGTACTTCCCCCCGCATGATCGTCAGTACTTCCCCGCATGATCGTCAGTACTTCCCCCGCATGATCGTCAGTACTTCCCCCGCATGATCGTCAGTACTTCCCCGCATGATCGTCAGTACTTCCCCCATGATCGTCAGTACTTCCCCCATGATCGTCAGTACTTCCCACATGATCGTCAGTACTTCCCCCGCATGATCGTCAGTACTTCCCCGCATGATCGTCAGTACTTCCCCGCATGATCGTCAGTACTTCCCCATGATCGTCAGTACTTCCCCGCATGATCTCAGTACTTCCCGCATGATCGTCAGTACTTCCCCGCATGATCGTCAGTACTTCCCCGCATGATCGTCAGTACTTCCCCCGCATGATCGTCAGTACTTCCCCGCATGATCGTCAGTACTTCCCCGCATGATCGTCAGTACTTCCCCCGCATGATCGTCAGTACTTCCCCCGCATGATCGTCTGTACTTCTCCCGCATCCTCCTGTAGTTCCCCCTGCCCCCTCCTCTGCCTTTTCTCCCTCTCCACCTGCTTTCCCCTCCTCTCCCTCTCCACCTGCTTTCCCCTCCTCCTCTGGTTCCTCTCCTCTGCTTCCCCTCCTCTGGTTCCTCTCCTCTGCTTCCCCTCCCTCATCCCGGTATACTTTTCCCCTCGTCTGCGTCCCAGCCAAGTTCCCCCTCCTCGTCTGCATGTTGTCTCGCTGGGTGACAGTGCAAAGAGAAAATACAATGTCTCAGTGTCTGTCTCTCTCAGCCTCACAGTAAATCGTTGTTGGCCTGGTCGCAACAGCTCGTGAATCTCTACACACGTAGTGGGACCCCCGCTTGTCATGCACCAGCGTCAGGCTAGTCTTGCCCCGGCCACATCACCAGTGATCAATCTCGCAGAGGATCAGCCCTTCCTAGACTTGTGCTTTTTTACAGACGACTGAGAGCAGGATGGGAGTTACACTCCAGCTACGTAGATGGACATCATTAACCTCAAAATAGCATCTCGCGGAAAGTATAAACTCGGCTGGTCTCGATTTGAAGTACGAGCTCCTTCGTGTGGCTTCCTTTCCTCGGCGAGGCTGGGTTGATCTCGTCCTCGTTCCTTGTCTTCGAATGGAGGCTCCTCTGTCTGATTTTCATCCCTCGATGGACCTGCCTCGATCTCTCTCTGTGGCCTTGTCCTCCAGTGGAGGGAAGAGTACCTTCCCTTTGTGGCTCATCCACGTCGAGTAAGGGTAACCCTGGCTCTCTCTCGTTCCCTTCCCTTCCCCTCCTTTCTCCCTCATTCTTATTCCACATCGGGCAGGGGAATGTGCGATTATTCATTACTCCTGGAGGCTTTGAGTCCCTGACACCAAAGACAGTCATTTGCATGTAATGAAGGCGAGTCTTGTGTAATGAAATGCCACAAGCAAGAGTTTGGTGGACGACCAGCGCTGCAAGATGGGCCTCTGCCTCACAGCAAGAGCGGACGGACCTCACGAGCTCCTGGAACCCAGAGAGCCGTCAAGAAGAACTCTTCATGAGGCAAGGAAAGCCCGGAAAAGTGCTTAGAGCCTATTGGACTGTCTATGGCCAAAGTTGCGTACTTTCTGTTACTAAGAAGATGGGAAGAAGCATACGGTTTCTAGACAGCAGGCGGAGGCAGTAACAGCATGGGCTTGCCGGCAGCATAGTTCACTGAAAGAGAAGAAAGAAGGAGGATATATTTAACATAGGCTCCTCAACCTAGTTGAACACAGAGAAGCCAGGCTGGCAACACGAGATCTAATGACTATGAACTATGCTGCCTGAAGCATGGAACCTCAGCAGCAAACCCACAGAAGCATAAGTGAGTATTCTTTTAAGTTTCTTGGAGACTATGAACTAATCTCTCAGTTCTGTGAACACGAGAGATTTTATGTCTCTTAGTGCATGAACTTCTCAGAGAGCAAGCCTGTGAGCGTGAGGGAGCCTGTGAGCGTGAGGGAGCCTGTGAGCGTGAGGGAGCCTGTGAGCGTGAGGGAGCCTGTGAGCGTGAGGGAGCCTGTGAGCGTGAGGGAGCCTGTGAGCGTGAGGGAGCCTGTGAGGAGGAGCCTGTGACGTGAGGGAGCCTGTGAGCGTGAGCTCGGAGACCTGTGAGCGTGAGGGAGCCTGTGAACGTGAGGGAGCCTGTGAACGTGAGGAGCCTGTGAGCGTGAGGGAGCCTGTGAACGTGAGGGAGCCGTGAAGCGTGAGGAAGCCTGTGAGCGTGAGGGAGCCTGTGACGTGAGACCTGTGACGTGAGGGAGCCTGTGAACGTGAGGAGCCTGTGAACGTGAGGGAGCCTGTGACGTGAGGGAGCCTGTGAGCGTGAGGGAGCCTGTGAGCGTGAGGGAGCCTGTGAACGTGAGGGAGCCTGTGAGCGTGAGGGAGCCTGTGAGCGTGAGGGAGCCTGTGAGCGTGAGGGAGCCTGTGAGCGTGAGGGAGCCTGTGAGCGTGAGGGAGCCTGTGAACGTGAGGGAGCCTGTGACGTGAGGGAGCCTGTGAACGTGAGGAGCCTGTGAGCGTGAGGGAGCCTGTGAACGTGAGGGAGCCTGTGAGCGTGAGGGAGCCTGTGAGCGTGAGCTGAGGGAGCCTGTGAGCGTGAGGGAGCCTGTGAACGTGAGGAAGCCTGTGAGCGTGAGGGAGCCTGTGAGCGTGAGGGAGCCTGTGAACGTGAGGGAGCCTGTGAAGCGTGAGGGAGCCTGACGGGGAGCCTGTGAGCGTGAGGGAGCCTGTGAACGTGAGGGAGCCTGTGAACGTGAGGGAGCCTGTGACGTGAGGGAGCCTGTGAGCGTGAGGGAGCCTGTGAACGTGAGGGAGCCTGTGAAGCGTGAGGCCTGTGATGGAGCCTGTGAGCGTGAGGGAGCCTGTGAGCGTGAGGGAGCCTGTGAGAGGCTGTGAGGAGAGCCTGTGAGCGTGAGGGAGCCTGTGACGTGAGGAGCCTGTGAGCGTGAGGGAGCCTGTGAGCGTGAGGGAGCCTGTGAGCGTGAGGGAGCCTGTGAGCGTGAGGAGCCTGTGAGACGTGAGGGAGCCTGTAGGGGCTGTAGCGTGAGGGAGCCTGTGAGCGTGAGGGAGCCTGTGAGCGTGAGGGAGCCTGTGAGCGTGAGGGAGCCTGTGAGCGTGAGGAGCCTGTGAGCGTGAGGGAGCCTGTGAGCGTGAGGGAGCCTGTGAACGTGAGGGAGCCTGTGAGCGTGAGGGAGCCTGTGAGCGTGAGGGAGCCTGTGAGCGTGAGGGAGCCTGTGAGCGTGAGGGAGCCTGTGAGCGTGAGGGAGCCTGTGAACGTGAGGGAGCCTGTGATCAAAGCAACAACAACTAGTATGCAAATTAGCAAACAAGTGACTCAGTCATAGAGACGATGGACATTTGACGCTCGTGAAGTAATCCAGTGAGAGAGAGAGAGAGAGAGAGAGAGAGAGAGAGAGAGAGAGAGAGATTGAAAGTTAGAAGGGGAGAAGGAGAGAGAGATGAAAGTGGGTAAGGGAAGAGGATATACAAAGGATAAACATATAAACAGACAAGTTGGTGAAGCGGATGACATAACTAACAAACACAAATACAAGAAAACGCAAAAAAGAGCAAACAAGAATAAACAAAAGAAAACCAACACACAAAGAGACGTGACAAAAGGCACCCATCCAAAAGTGGCACAGGTGGCACAAGTGGCACCCAGTAAACAAGATCGTCACAGAGGAAATGAAGAAGGGAAAATTTAGTGAAAGATTTCGTAAAGCATCTTGGCAACCTTATTTGTTGACAAGATGTTGCATATACCTAGGTAGGAGGGGAGGGAGGATACCTGGGAGGGGAGGGGGAGGGAGAATACCTGGGAAGGGAAGGTGAGGATTCCTGGGAGGGGAGATATCTGGGAGAGGGAGGTGAAGATACCTGGGAGGGGGGACGTGAGAATACCAGTGAGGGAGGAAGGTGAGGATATCTGAGAGGGGGACGTGAGGATACCTTGGAGGAGGGGAGGTGAGGATACCTGTGTAGGAGGGGGAAGGTGAGGTGAGGATGCCTGGGAGGGGATATGTGAGGATTCCTGGGAGGGGAAGGTGAGAATACTTGAGAGGGGGAGGTGAGGATACCTGGGAGGGGGAGGTGTGGATACCTGGGAGGGGAGATGTGAGGATTCCTGGGAGGGGGGAATTATTGTATGTGTGTGTGTGTGTCTGTCTGTCTGTCTATCCGTCTGTCTGTGTACTCACCTACTTGTGGTTGCAGGGATCGATTCATAGCTCCTGGCCCCGCCTCTTCGCTGGTCGCTATTAGGTCCACTCTCTCCCTTCTTCAAGAGCCTTATCATACCTCTTCTCAAAGCTATGTATGGATCTTGCCTGCAAGACTTCACTCTCCAGATTGTTCCACTTCCTGACACCTCTAAGGCTGAAGAAATGCTTCCTAGCATCCCTGTGACTGGAAGTTTTCAACTTCCAGTTGTGTCCCCTTGTTTTTGCATCCCATCCCTGAAACATTTTGGTCCTGTCTGTCCACCTTGTCAATTCCTCGCAGTATTTTATATGTCGTTATCATGTTGTCCCTGTCCCTCCTGTCCAGTATCGCCAGGTTAATTTCCCTTAGCCTCTTCTTGTAGGAAATGCCCCTTAGCTACGGGACTAGTCTTGTTGCAAACTTTTACACTTTAATTTCTTAACGTGCTTGACCAGGTGTGGGTTCCATACTGGTGCTGCATACTCCAATATGGTCCTGACGTACACGGTGTACAGAGTCTTGAATGACTTCTCACTTAGATGTCGAAACTCTATTCTCAGGTTTGCCAGGCACCCATGTACTGCAGCAGTTATTTGGTCGATGTGCGCCTCAGGAGATGTGCTCGGTATGATGCTTACCCCAAGATCCTTTTCCTTGAATAAATTTTACGGCCTTTGATCCCCAAGGCTGTGCTCCGTCTGCGGTTTTCTTTATCCTTACCCAAGCTTCATAACTCTGCACTTGGTCCAGATCCCCTTGTAGACTCACCTGATCCTCGTCCTCTTGTGTTCTCCTCATTATCTGATCCTCGTCCTCTTGTGTTCTCCTCATTATCTGATCCTCGTCCTCTTGTGTTCTCCTCATTATCTGATCCTCGTCCTCTTGTGTTCTCCTCATTATCTGGTCCACGTCCTCTTGTGTTCTCCTCATTATCTGATCCTCCTCCTCTTGTGTTCTCCTCATTATCTGATCCTCGTCCTCTTGTGTTCTCCTCATTATCTGATCCTCGTCCTCTTGTGTTCTCCTCATTATCTGATTCTCGTCCTCTTGTGTTCTCCTCATTATCTGATCCTCGTCCTCTTGTGTTCTTCTCATTATCTGGTCCTCGTCCTCTTGTGTTCTCCTCATTATCTGATTCTCGTCCTCTTGTGTTCTCCTCATTATCTGATCCTCGTCCTCTTGTGTTCTCATTATCTGATCCTCGTCCTCTTGTGTTCTCATTATCTGATCCTCGTCCTCTTGTGTTCTCCTCATTAGTTTAACATCGTCTGCCATCAGTTACACCTCTAAAGCTATCCCTTCCTGCATTTCATTTATATATATTAGAAATAGTACTGGACCTACGACTGACCCTTGTGGAACCCCACTCGATACTTGCGCCTGTGTGTGTGTGTGTGTGTGTGTGTGTGTGTGTGTGTGTGTGTGTGTGTGTGTGTGTGTGTGTGTACTCACCTAATTGTGGTTGCAGGGGTCGAGACTCGGCTCTTGGCCCCGCCTCTTCACTGATCGCTACTGGGTCCCCTCTCTCCCTGCTCCATGAGCTTTATCATATCTCGTCTTAAAGCTATGTATGGTTCCTGCCTCCACTACATCACTTGCTAGACTATTCCACTTCCTGACTACTCTATGGCTGAAGAAATACTTCCTAACATCCCTTTGACTCATCTGAGTCTTCAACTTCCAATTGTGACCCCTT
The DNA here is from genome assembly GCA_009830355.1 of Cherax destructor. Taxonomy (NCBI): domain Eukaryota; kingdom Metazoa; phylum Arthropoda; class Malacostraca; order Decapoda; family Parastacidae; genus Cherax; species Cherax destructor. The sequence continues at coordinate 299,154 of WNWK01000973.1, forward strand.
GTGTCTGTGTCCCCTCTCTGGAACATCCTGTCTCTATCCACCTTGTCTATTCCACGCAGTATTTTGTATGTCATTATCATGTCTCCCCTAACCCTCCTGCCCTCCAGTGTTGTCAGGCCGATTTCCCTTAATCTTTCTGCGTAGGACATTACCCATAGCTCTGGAACTAACCTTGTCGCAAACCTTTACACTTTCTCTAATTTCTTGACGTGCTTGACCAGGTATGGGTTCCAAACTGGTGCTGCATACTCTAGTATGGGCTTGACGTACATGGTGTACAGTGTCTTGAACGATTCCTTATTAAGGTATCGGAACGCTATTCTCAGGTTTGCCAGTCGCCCGTATGCTGCAGCAGTTGTCTGGTTGATGTGTGCTTCCGGAGACGTGCTTGGTGTTATACTCACCCCAAGATCTTTTTACTTGAGCGAGGTTTGCAGTCTTTGGCCACCTAGCCTATACTCTGTCTGCGGTCTTCTTTGCCCTTCCCCGATCTTCATGACTTTGCATTTGGCGGGGTTAAATTCGAGAAGCCAGTTGCTGGACCAGGTGTCCAGCATGTCTAGGTCTCTTTGAAGTCCAGCCTGATCCTCATCTGATTTAATTCTCCTCATCAACTTCACATCATCTGCGAACAGGGACACTTCTGAGTCTATCCCGTCCGTCATGTCATTCACATATACCAAGAATAGGACTGGTCCTAGGACTGACCCCTGTGGGACCCCGCTCGTCACAGGCGCCCACTGTGATTCCTCGTCACATACCATGACCCGTTGTTGCCTCCCTGTCAGGTATTCTCTGATCCATTGCAGTGCCCTTCCTGTTATACACGCCTGATCCTCTAGCTTCTGCACTAAACTCTTGTGAAGAACTGTGTCGAAGGCCTTCCTGCAGTCCAAGAAAATGCAATCAACCTACCCCTCTCTCTCTCTTGTCTTACTTCTGTTACCTTGTCATAAAACTCCTGAAGGCTTGTGACACAGGACTTGTCTTCTATGAACCCGTGCTGGCTGTCGTTTATAATCTTGTTCCGTTCCAGGTGCTCCACCATTCTCCTCCTGATAATCTTCTCCATTACTTTACACACTATACACGTAAGTGACACTGGTCTATAGTTTAGTGCCTCGTTTTTGTCTCCTTTCTTAAAAATGGGAACTACATTTGCCTTCTTCCATACCTCAGGTAGCTGCCCAGTTTCAAGGGATGTGTTGAAAATTGTGGTTAGTGGCACACACAGCGTCTCTGCTCCTCTAGGACCCACGGAATGTTGTCTGGTCCATCGCTTAGAGGTACAATGTCACTGAGCAACTTCTTACACCTCCTCCTCAGTTGTGTTGTCATCAACACTTGGTATATTCATTGTTGGTGCCACTCTGATCTTCTTCCCAGAGTCCTTCCTGTCTCCTGTAAATACTTTAAATCTCGTGTTGAGCTCCTCACATTCCTCTTGATCGTTTCTTGTAGTTCCCACCTTCTTTCCTCAACCTGATCAACTGGTCTTTGACTGTTGTCTTCCTCCTAATGTGACTATACAGCAGTTTCGGGTCAGACTTGACTTTCGATGCTATATCATTTTCGTACTGTCGCTGGACCTCCCTCCTTATCTGTGCATACTCGTTTCTGGCTCTACGACTAATCTCTTTATTTTCCTGGGTCCTTTGTCTTCTCTACTTTTTCCATTCTCTAGTGCACTTAGAGTGTGTGTGTGTGTTTCTGTCATGTGTGAAATCATCATTATAATCATCACCACCATTATCACCATCATCAACACTATCATCATCATCATTATCATCATCACCATCATCATCATCACCATCATCATTCCCTTTTCATTATTATTCTTATCCACTTTCGTCCTTTTCTACTTTTATTTGATGTTTCATTCGCTCTAAAAAAAAACAGCTTATTCATCCGGCTTTTTATTTCTTCACAAACATTTATACCAGTCTTTTATTCCACCGATGTATCACTTCTGCTCATTTATTAGTTACAAACTATAGTTATCTGTTCCACTGTCCATTCTTCCTACAAAGAATATAGACAATAAGAATAAGATATAGATATTACCCACGTCTGCCCACGTTTCCAGAAGTCTTTTTTTTTTCTTGAAGAATTACCTGGCTAAAGGAGGGTTCCAAATCTCCCAGAAGCCCCGCCCACGCATTTCCTCATTGGTTGGTGGATCATCTCCCACGCAGTCCTACGCCTTCTGCCGTCACTCCTATTGGTCGATAACTAGCCTCCTCCTTGATCCCGCCTCCTCCTTCCTCGCTATTGGTGGATAGCTAGCCTCCATGATTCTGACTCCTGCCGCCACTCCTATTGGTCGATAGCTAGCCTCCTCCTGGAACCCGCTTCCTTCTAACTTTCTATTGGTGGATAGCTAGCCTCCTCCTGGGCTCTACTTCCTTCTAACTCTATTGGCGGATAGCCTTCTCTTGTGTCCTGCTTTCTTCTATCTATTGGTGGATAACTGGCCTCAGTCTAGCTTTCTATTGGTCGATGGCTAACCTCCTTTTAGGTCATGCTTCCTTCTAACTTTCTATTGGTCAATAGCATGTCTCCTTTTTTTTCGCTTCTGCCCTTTTTATTAATTCATAGCTAGACTCCTTGAACCTACCTCCTTTCGCCACTGCTACTGGTAGATATTTAGCCTCCTTGATCCCGCCCTCTTCTGGCACTCCTGTTGGTCGATAACTGGCACCACTCTTCATGACACCTGTTGGTGGATTGTATTTACCTTCACTTTAGCCTCCGCCACTTGTTATGGTTCTTCCTCTTTCTTGCGTCCTTCTTGACGGATATCGTCAGTGCTCTCGTGTCTCCACCAACCTCCTGCTGACATTCTGATAGGCGATAGTTTTGTGTTTACAATAGCTTCCAATTATGTTTCATCCTATGTTAAAAATTATTTGATCTCAGTTCTTGCAAACTCTGCTATTGGTGGAAACCGCGTCTGTACCTCTGGCAGGATTTTTATTTGTGGAAGTCCTCTGCCCCGCCTCTTGATGAATTCCCATTGGTGGGCATCTTTCTCTTGGCTTCCTCCGACACTGTTATTGGTGGAAATTACTTGCCCGCTAGCAGCAGCGTTCCTGTTGGCGGAAAAAAAAAATTTCTCGCCTTCATGCAACCCTGATACTGGAGGGTATCCTCTTGTCCAGTCTTATACAGTGTTCTTCTTGGTGAAAATCTTAAGCTTTAAGGCCTTTCTCAAATCGTCTTACCTAGGATACGACCCACGACTAACATCCAGGTATCGATTGACTGCTAGACGAACGGGGGCAACAGGTGGGAGGAAACTTGCACACCGTCTCGCATCGAATGGAGATTGAACCCGGGTCCTTTTCGACTGGGAGCCGAACTCTCTAATGCTCCAGTCTTCGTCGCTCCTACAGATGTAAATCTTGCATTAAGCTCTTCATCCCATTGCATTTCGTGGATTGCAATTACAGACACATGTCCTAGAAAATAAAGGCAAACAATGACAGGTTTTCGTTTATTTTACAAACAAGTCCTAGCAACAGAGGTAAGTGCAAACAAGAACTGGCAAACACAAACCTTTTCAACAGGAGTAAATGCAAACATGTCCTGACAAACACAAACATTTACAAACACAGAAACAGATCCTTGCTAACAGAAACAAATACCAGCACTGGTCCTAGTAAACAGTTACATAAAACTCTCTCCTAGCAAACAGGGGTAAGGATACATTGTTAGGGAGTGTGGCCAGGGTCAGACAAAGCTCCTCCACGCCTCCACCTTGACTACAGTGTTTTATCACTGGGACGGGTACACAAACACTCCCAGAAATGAACGAGTTCACTGGCCAGGATAGGCTAAGGACCACACAATTGACATCAACCAACGAGGCGTGTGACTGGGGAATGAGTGAGCTCAGTGACTAAGATACTCTGAGAACTACACAACTAACAACACCTTACACAAAATAACCAGCACATAGTAGCAAGAAATTCACGACGACGTTTCAGTCCCACTTGAACCATTAACACACGAAGATAAGGGAGTCAGTATTACCTAACAAGACGTGGCACGAGTGGTCTCTGTGATATCAGCTTCAATACACTGAACAAGATAATGTAAACTCAGACAACTTGATCCAAAAATAAAAATATAACCGTGACACACAAGAGGCAACATTTCAAACCCGAAAAAATGCACTTCAAGACAGACAAGAGGAAAGTATTCTTTACCCAGAAAGTGGCAGACGCAGAGGCCCAAAAACTAATATACACATGGAACAGTCTACCCACCAGAGGTGTCAAAGACGAGACCGAGGTACAGGTCAAAGTTCACAAGGAAAACTAATTTCGCAACACTTGACGGCCCAACACAAGACAAGCTGGGCAGCAGGCTAGCTGTTAATCCAGAATGCACTAGAGATGGTCACAGGTAAATGAAAGTGGATTGCAGTTCAGCAACAGTAGCAACAGCAGCAGCAGCAACAGTAGCAACAGCAGCAGCAGCAACAGTAGCAACAGCAGCAGCAGCAACAACAACAACAACAGCAGCAGCAGCAGCAGCAGCAGTAGCAGCAGAAGCAGCAGCAGCAGTAGCAGCAGTAGCAGCAGCAGCAGCAACAACAGTAGCAACAGCAGCAGCAGCAACAACAACAACAGCAGCAGCAGCGGCAGTAGCAGCAGAAGCAGCAGCAGCAGCAGCAACAACAACAACAGCAGCAGCAGCAGTAGTAGCAGCAGAAGCAGCAGCAGCAGCAGTAGTAGCAGCAGAAGCAGCAGCAGCAGCAGTAGTAGCAGCAGAAGCAGCAGCAGCAGCAGTAGTAGCAGCAGAAGCAGCAGCAGCAGCAGCAGCAGCAACAACAACAACAGCAGCAGCAGCAGTAGTAGCAGCTGAAGCAGCAGCAGCAGCAGCAGCAGTAGTAGCAGCAGAAGCAGCAGCAGCAGCAGTAGTAGCAGCAGAAGCAGCAGCAGCAGCAGCAGCAGCAGTAGTAGCAGCAGAAGCAGCAGCAGCAGCAGTAGTAGCAGCAGAAGCAGCAGCAGCAGCAGCAGTAGTAGTGAGGTAAGACATACAACAGTTAGGTATCTTTATTTCGAAACGTTTCGCCTACACAGTAGACTTCTTCAGTCGAGTACAAAAAAGTTGAAGACGATGTAATCAGTCCATCATCCTTGCAGATCTAGTTTTGAGGTGGTCAGTCCCTCAGCCTGGAGAAGAGCATTTGTTCCATAGTCTGGAACAATGTGAAGTTGAAGTGACAATATGGAGACTTATATACTGTCAGGAGGTGACATGTAGGCCACCAGTAGAAGCAAGAATTTAATCACTGAGATGTAATCACTAGATCTTCAAACAAACGTGTCTAAGTGTTACGATAAGATGAAAACACTTCTTGGTTTTGTATCAAGATGCTTAAAGCAATCAAAACATCACCCAAAAATTACACTTACAACTCTATGTATCATTATAAAGAATATTTTATGACGTGGCGCAGTTTTGGTTTCATGAAAGAAGGAATTTCAATGGAGTTTCAACATACTGAAAGGGAGGAAATGTGTTATGTACAAGGACACAAGTGCAACTGATGCGACATTTTATTGTGGCAACGTTTCGCTCTCCAGGAGCTTTGTTAAAAGCCGTAACGTCTTGACAAATCTCCTGGAGAGCGAAACGTTGCCACAATAAAATGTCGCATCACGTGCACTTGTGTCCTTATACTTAACATATTGTCGGTAATTTTACCATCATTATTACAAGGCTAAAAAAGTTTATCCATCTTTTTAGAAAACTTTTCTTCGAAGATTAAAATATCTGAACTTACACTTTCTAGAAAGTCATTTGTGGGGAAAATGTATAAATCCCACGAATGGTTACATTCTCTGCACCAGCAATACTGTCAATCACACCATCTTGTTTAGACATGAGAGAGACATGATTGATGTTGCCTCTACGTCATCTGAAGGACTTGCCGTATGTGTTGACACCTAAATACCAGACGTACCCGTCAAGAATTTACGATGCTCGACCAAATAATGTTCCAACATAAACAGAGCTTTCTCTTGACGTTACTGGAATTTGAGAAGATTCTTTTTCGTAAGGGACTTTCATAACTGGTCCCTCACTTCCGGTCTGGACACGCCCATACGAGAGACTGGTGTGGTTTGACTGCATGTGGAATATCACCTATAGAAACATTGTAAGCAAAATTTATCGCACACTGGACATCAGGACTCACTTCATCCCAGATTACACTATTGGGAGTGACAGTGGCTCTCAACACATCAAGTACTTTCTTATTGGTTCTTTCTGTTAAACCATTACTGGCAGGATGGTGAGGGACAATGGTTGATTTAGTTATCTTATACAAAGCACACAAGTTTTCTAGGATCTCGTTACAGAATTCACCTCCATTATCTGTTACTAGGGATTTAGGGGTGGTATGTCTACAGATTATACGCTCTTTAAACACTTTTGCTGCAGTTTCAGCTGTCTTATCTGCAATAGGAACTAACTCACAATATCTTGTGAAATGATCTACCATCATGCACCACCACCACCACCACCACCGCCACCATCACCACCACCATCACCACCACCACCATCACCACTACCACCACCACCACCACCATCACCACCACCACCATCACCACCACCACCACCACCACCACCCCCACCACCATCACCACCACCACCACCAACACCAACACCACCACCACCACCACCACCACCACCACCACCACCACCACCACCACCACCATCACCATCACCACCACCATCACCATACACTGTTAATAACATTCCTCTCACCATGGGTCAAGGTCAACACTAACACTTGGGTGTAGTGTAATATCCAGGTCCAGGACCTGATGACGCTGGGACCCTCCTGTTTACACTCAACAAAAGTGTCTCTGCGCACAGAAAACAACAGACAAACAAATAAACAACATTAACAGTAATAAGCGATGCTAACTTTCTTTACGTTTCACCTTTTCAGACACTTCCAAACAATTACCCAAAAAATTTAGAGTTTTTCAGACACTTCCAAACATTGGTCTAAAAAAGTTGTCAGCGCTTCAGACACGTCTAAGCGAGACCAGGCAAGAAACAAGCAATAAAGACGAACAATAACAAACACGTAACAGCATAAATCAAAGATATAAATCAGTTGTATTGTTTTGAAATCTGTATACGGAGGCGATTCTTGCTTAAGTAATACACCTGTATGGCCGCAAGGTGGTCCAGGTGAGGGTCTTAGGTCAGTCGGAAGTAAGGCGTCGGAAGTCGGAAGTGAGCCGTCGAAAGTCCAGGCTTTGAATTCTTTGGTCGGGTGTTGGACGTCGGATATCGGAAATCGGTCGTTGAACGTCGGAAGTCGCTGGTCCTATTTATTTTCTTCATCCTCTTACCCTCCTCTCTCTCTCTCTCTCTCTCTCTCTTTCTCTCTCTCTCTCTCTCTCTCTCTCTCTCTCTCTCTCTCTCTCTCTCTCTCTCTCTCTCTCTCTCTCTCTCTCTCTCTCTCTCTCTCTCTCTCTCTCTCTCTCTCTCTCTCTCTCTCTCTCTCTCTCTCTCTCTCTCTCTCTCTCTCTCTCTCTCTCTCCATCTCTTCCTTCTTCCCTCACTCATTTCCTCCCTCCATCACTGTGACTCTCCATCATGGGATCCACCTGTAAGCTCCACCATTACCACGACTAATCCTCGCCTTCCCACAACAACAATCCTCTCCTTCCCTTAGATTCTCCTTCTTCCCCCCTTTTCCCTCTCCTCTCTTCCCATTTCAACTCCTCTCCCTCCCTTCTTCTCTCCTTGACCCTCTTTGCTCTTCCACTCTTCTTATCCTCCCTTAACCTTCAATCCTCCCCCATGCCCCCGTCCCTGCGGGTGCTGTCACCACTGATCCACCACCAGAGCCCAGCCATCACCAGCGCCTCTCTATCTCGACCACAATTTCTCGCGACAAAGCCTGTGTAGATTCCGTGAAGTGGGGGGATGCGGGAGGGGGAAGGGGGAGGGATTGAAAGGGGGTGATCGAAGGGGAGGTGGGAGTGGAGATGAAGCGTGAGGGTGGAGGGCGGACTGATGACAGGAGTCTGAAGAGTGGTGAGGGTGGAGGGTGGAAATGCTGTGTGAAGATGCGACCGTGGGTGGTTAAAGATGTCTCATGTGGGCAGGGGTGTGGGTGGAGAAGTACAGGTGGGCGGGAGTATGTCAGTGGGCGGTGACAGTGTATCAGTGGTCGGGAGAGTGGGCGCCCACATACTCCTGCTGCAGAGGGAAACAACACGTTATGCCCAGCAGCCCCACCAAAGAGTAAGCAACAGCAAAATAACTATAACATATAAGTGCAGACAGCATTACACATAAAAGCACCGAACTAAAGGACACATTAGTGGAGAATAAACCAGACATAAGAGCCCTTATATGATGTGAACAGTGAGAGAAAACACCACGTCCCTGATGATCACGAACCAGAGAAATTTCTCACAGCTGATAAATCACAACAACAACCAATTTAAGGTTTACATAGAAGGAAAACTAGTGATTAGGGATCCTCAGGGTAATAGTATCAGGTACGCAGAACCTTCCATCAAACAACAGAAAGAGTAGAAAGGAGACTCCACCAGGAGAAACACAAACTGGTCCAGAAACATGGAGAGCAAAGCTGATAAGGACAGTAATGGTAAACATTGAGTCAACATATGAAAAAAAGAGATGATAAGCCACCAATAATGGAGCTGGTTTTTGAACTGAACAGATTTAACATCAGTAATATCAACAATTGGTTTAAAAACACAAGTGAGCTAACACTAGAACATAGATATCAGAAAACATTTCGGACTTGGGATCTTGATCACTCCTAACACACAGAGGTTGAAAATAGCAGTATATATATGCAGAAAGCTGGCTGTGAGAGACAGTGACCTGAAAAATGCAAGTGAGGCTTATCTGGGATGAGGTCACGTGATTCCTGTGCTGTGAGGTAGGCTGGGCTTTGTCTGGACGAGTATAATGAATGTCAGTGTTTTCTAAATTTTGTATCATCCAGTGTTATGTTCGAGGGTGTCGGTGACGGTGACTAGCGAGGCTTCCAGACACCGTCGCCATCTAAGATCTTATTCAAAAAGTACGAGTTGTGCCTCATTCCAATTCATCAAATGTCCATTGGAGTTCCAGTGGAGGACACAAGCGTACTTTAAGTAGTCCTTGTTGCTGGCGTTCCGATGTTCATTTAGACGGACCGAAAGATATCTACCCGATTCCCTTACATATTTCTTGGGACAGTGTTCACAAGGATGGTGTAGACGCCTGCTGTGGAGGTTAGAGGTGTGAGACCTCGCTTCAGGATGTGTTCAGAGTGAAAACATTGATATTTCATTAAGCAAGTGCCTGGCGGGTGTTCTTGGAGTTGTTGCCAAAGTCAATTGAAAAAATATTAAGGAAGGCGCTGCAGGTGGGACAGTACCGAAAATCTGGAAGAACAATATGAATGCAAGGTGACAGGCGAGAAGCAAACTGGTATAACTAAAAAAAAATAATTTAATGGCTACAAAATGTGTAAAATACTGAAGACAGAAAGTGGCAGTGTGGACGGAAGCATCAGGTTAAGCAACGGTGACAAGCAGGGTTCCCTAAGCTGCCTTTTTCATCAATGACAGGTCAGAGAAATTGATTCCAGCTTGTCTCTCTTTGAGAACGGTGAACGGATAGTGAGAAAATGAAATAGGATGGACAGGAACAGGCTACGCAAAGTTTCGAACACTCTTAAAGAGCAGTCAAACAGGCTACTGTCGGAATTCAATCCCTAATAAGTACACGATTCATGCAGATTCTTAACTGAGGAGGTAAACATTATACCGAACCTGAGAGACGACTGAAACTTGAAGAGCAGCCACCTCCAGGTAGTGAGCTCTGGGTACTGTGAATGAGTGCAGGTAATCACTCTTACAAAATAGATGAGAGCTGCTCGCAGTGTATATATTGACTATCTTCGACAAAATATACCTTTATGGGGTCACACCTGATTAAATCTCATTCAACAGGCAGTTTATGAACCATAAGTGTTTAGTGCTTCCTAGGTAATATAATAATAATAACAACAATAATAATAATTATAATAATTATAATAATGGCTTGAGAAATAAATAACTAAACCCTCTCCAGTGTAGGTTAATTGTTAATGGTAATTTAGTATAGTATAGCACGACTGACACTGTTGTGAGGACCCATAACCTCAGTGTAGGGGAAGTATAACCTCAGTGTAGGGGAAGTATAACCTCAGTGTAGGGGAAGTATAACCTCAGTGTAGGGGAAGTATAACCTCAGTGTAGGGGAAGTATAACCTAAGTGTAGGGTAAGTATAACCTCAGTGTAGGGGAAGTATAACCTCAGTGCAGGGGAAGTATAACCTCAGTGTAGGGTAAGTATAACCTCAGTGTAGGGGAAGTATAACCTCAGTGCAGGGGAAGTATAACCTCAGTGTAGGGTAAGTATAACCTCAGTGTAGGGGAAGTATAACCTCATTGCATGGTAAGTATAACCTCGGCGTAGGGTAAGTATAACCTCAGTGTAGGGGAAGTATAACCTCATTGCATGGGAAGTATAACCTCAGTGTAGGGTAAGTATAACCTCAGTGTAGGGGAAGTATAACCTCATTGCATGGGAAGTATAACCTCAGTGTAGGGTAAGTATAACCTCAGTGTAGGGGAAGTATAACCTCATTGCATGGGAAGTATAACCTCAGTGTAGGGTAAGTATAACTTCAGTGTAGGGGAAGTATAACCTCATTGCATGGGAAGTATAACCTCAGTGTAGGGTAAGTATAACCTCAGTGTAGGGGAAGTATAACCTCATTGCATGGGAAGTATAACCTCAGTGTAGGGTAAGTATAACCTCAGTGTAGGGGAAGTATAACCTCAGTGTAGGGGAAGTATAACCTCAGTGTAGGGGAAGTATAACCTCAGTGCAAAGGAAGTATAACCTCAGTGCATGGGAAGTATAACCTCAGTGTAGGGGAAGTATAACCTCAGTGTATGGGAAGTATAACCTCAGTGTAGGGGAAGTATAACCACAGTGTATGGGAAGTATAACCTCAGTGTAGGGGAAGTATAACCTCAGTGTAGGGGAAGTATAACCTCAGTGTAGGGAAAGTATAACCTCAGTGTAGGGGAAGTATAACCAGTGTAGGGGAAGTATAACCTCAGTGTAGGGGAAGTATAACCTCAGTGTAGGGGAAGTATAACCACAGTGTATGGGAAATATAACCTCAGTGTAGGGGAAGTATAACCTCAGTGTAGGGGAAAAGTATAACCACAGTGTAGGGGAAGTATAACCACAGTGTAGGGGAAGTATAACCTCAGTGAAGGGGAAGTATAACCACAGTGTAGGGGAAGTATAACCTCAGTGTAGGGGAAGTATAACCTCAGTGTAGGGGAAGTATACCCACAGTGTAGGGGAAGTATAACCACAGTGTAGGGGAAGTATACCCACAGTGTAGGGGAAGTATAACCACAGTGTAGGGGAAATAAAAGACATCAGGGGAAAAGACTTCAGATTTTACCTCGAGGTTAAATATTTTCTTTCCGCTCCTCACCTGCCCCAGTGACCTCCTCCTCCTCCTTCTCCTTACATTCCTTCTCTGCCTCCTCCTCTTTACCATCCTCCTCCTCTTCCTTATCCTCCTCCTCCATATCTTCCTCCCTATGCTCTTCCTCCTCCTTCATCATTGGACTTCCCCCTCCATCTTACACTCTCCCCTCCCCTTCCCTCTCTCAACCCTCCCCCTCCCTCCATCTTACACTCTCCCACCCCCTTCCCTCTCCCAACCTTCCCCCTCCCTCCACCTTACACTCTCCCCTCCCCTTCCCTCTCTCAACCCTCCCCCTCCCTCCATCTTACACTCTCCCACCCCCTTCCCTCTCCCAACCCTCCCCTCCCTCCATCTTACACTCCCCTCCCCTTCCCTCTCCCAACCCTCCCTCCCTCCATCTTACACTCTCCCCCCCCTTCCCTCTCTCAACCCTCCCCTCCCTCCACCTTACACGCTTCCACCTCCTTCCCTTCCCCAACTCTCCCCACCCTTCACGCAGTCCCTCCCCCAAGCCCCCTCCCCTATCACACGCGCGCCAGGCTGAAAATAAATGGCCTGTTCAGAAAAGGTTATAAATGGCCTGATAGGCTTTTGAATCGCTAGGATGTATATTTTTCACCCTGATGCAGGAGGCGGCGCGCGCGTACACACGCACGCAACATGCGTAGGCAAGGGGACTACGCATGGGTTACGCAACAGAAACTCTTGCTGCACAAGACACGTGTGTGTGTGTGTGTGTGTGTGTGTGTGTGTGTGTGTGTGTGTGTGTTGTGTGTGTGCTTCTCTCTCTCTCTCTCTCTCTCTCTCTCTCTCTCACTTTATCGACGAATACGCCGGTGAGAAAACTTTGGATAATCAAAGGAAAAAACGCAAAACTGCAGAAAAGTTTACTTGGTCGCCCGATTTCCCTTCCTCCCTTTCTCTCCTTACCCTCCCTCTCCTCCATACCTCTCCCTACCCTCCCTTCCTTACCCTCCCTCTCCTCCATACCTCTCCCTACCCTCCCTTCCTCTCCCTACCCACTCCTTCCTCCCTCTCCCTACCCTCTCCTTCCTCTTTTTACCCTCCCCTTCCTCTCCCTACCCTCTCCTTCCTCTCCCTACCCTCCCTTCCTCTCCCTACCCTCTTCTTCCTCCCTTCCTCTCCCTACCCTCCCCTTCCTCCCTTCCTCTCCCTACCCTCTACTTCCTCCCTTCCTCTCCCTACCCTCTACTTCCTCCCTTCCTCTCCCTACCCTCCCCTTCCTCTCCCTACCCTCCCCTTCCTCTCCCTACCCTCCCCTTCCTCTCCCTCCCTCCCTTCCTCCTTCTCTCCCTACCCTCTACTTCCTCCCTTCCTCTCCCTACCCTCTACTTCCTCCCTTCCTCTCCCTACCCTCTACTTCCTCCCTCCCTACCCTACCCTTCCTCTCCCTACCCTCCCTTCCTCTCCCTACCCTCCCTTCCTCTCCCTACCCTCCCCTTCCTCTCCCTACCCTCTCTTCCTCCCTTCCTCTCCCTACCCTCCCTTCCTCTCCCTCCTCTCCCTTCCTCCCTTCCTCTCCCTACCCCTCTCCTCCTTCCTCTCCCTACCCTCCCCTTCCCTCCCTCCTCTATCCTCCCTTCCTCTCCCTACCCTCTTCTTCCTCCTTCCTCTCCTCCTCCTCTTCTATTCCATCCCTTCCTCCTCCCTCTTTCTCCCTTCATCCTCCTCTTTCTTCCCACCCTCCTCTTCTCCCTCCCTTCCCTCTCCATACCTTACCCCCTCCCTCACCAAACCTTTTCCCCTCCCTCCCTCTCCCTCCTCCTTCCCTCCCTCCTCCTGGACTTCCTAAAGACTATTTCTTCACTCAATAATAAAAAACTTTCCCCTGCATATTCTTGGCCAGAGTTTGACTTATGCAAATACGTCAACAGTCTTGGTCCTCTCACAATAACAATCAGCCGGACCAAAACAATATCAAGGGTTGAAAATTAATCCAGGTGCTTGAAATAACCCAGAAGTGATACTCAAGATTCTCTGACACGAGAATCTATAACGATTCTGAGGTAGCTTTGATGGATTCGATTCTAGTTGAATACAGTTTCAAAGACACTCTTCCATTTTTTCTTCTGATACAGTATGTGTGTACTCACCTATTTGTGGTTGCAGGGGTCGAGTCACAGGTCCTGGCCCCGCCTCTTCGCTAGTAGGTCCACTCCCTGTTCCAAGAGCAGGTGTGTGTGTGTGTGTGTTCTCACCTAGTTGTGGTTACAGGGGCCGAGTCACAGTTCCTGGCCCAGCCTCTTCATTGGTCGCTACTGGGTCACTCTTCATGCTTCATGAGCTTTATCATACCTCTTCTTAAAGCTATGTATGGATCCTGCCTCCACTACATAACTTCCCAGACTATTCCACTTTATGACAACTCTGTGACTGAAGAAATACTTCCTAACATCCCTGTGATTCATCTAAGTCTTCAACTTCCAATTGTGACCCCTTGTTGTTGTGTCCAATTTTTGTGACATCCTGTCTCAGTCCACCTTATCAATTCCTCTCAGTATTTTATATGTCGTTATCATATCCCCCTATCTCTCCTGTCCTCCAGTGTCGTCAGGTCGATTTTCCTTAACCTCTCCTCGTAGGACATGCTCCTTAGCTCCGGAACTAGTCTTGTTGCAAACCTTTGCACTTACTCTAATTTCTGTACGTGCTTGGCTACCTGGAGTATACCTGGAGAGGGTTTCGGGGGGTCAACGCCTCCGAGGCTCGGTCAACATGTAAGGATGTATGTATTGTGTCCAACACTTGATGGTGTACCTCACCTCTCCGTCTTTCTGGAGTCCCTTCTGTCTCCTCTGTGAACACTTCTTTGAATCTCATGTTGAGTTCCTCACACACTTCGCGGTCGTTTCTTGTGATCTTCCCTCCTTCCTTCCTCAGCCTGATTACCTGGTCCTTGACTGTTGTTTTCTTCCTGATGTGACTGTACAACAGCTTCGGTTCAGATTTGGCTTTTGCTGCTATGTCATTTTCGTATTGTCGTTGGGCCTCCCTTCTTACCTGTGCATATTCGTCTCTAGCTCTACGGCTGCTCTTCTTATTATCCTGGGTTAATTGCCTTCTATACTTCTTCCATTCTCTAGCACACTTGGTTTTGGCCTCCTGCACCTTTGAGTGAACCAAGCTCACCTGCTTTTTATTTATTGTTACCCTTGGGTACAAACCTCTCCTCAGCTTCCTTGCATATTGTTGTCACATTCCATCATCTCATTTACTGACTTCCCTACCAGTGTTGTCCCACTGAACCTCGTGCAGCAAATTCTTCATGCCTGTGTAGTCCCCTTTCTTGTACTCACCTATTTGTACTCACCTATTTGTGGTTGCAGGGGTCGAGTCATAGCTCCTGGCCCCGCCTCTTCACTGATTGCTACTAGGTCCTCTCTCTCCCTGCTCCATGAGCTTTATCAAACCTAGTCTTAAAACTATGTATGGTTCCTGCCTCCACTATGTCGCTTTCCAAGCTATTCCACTTCCTGACAACTCTATGACTGAAGAAATACTTCCTAACATCCCTTTGACTCATAGGAGTCTTCAACTTCCAATTGTGACCCCTTGTTTCTGTGTCCCCTCTCTGGAACATCTTGTCTCTGTCCACCTTATCTATTCCTCGCAGTATTTTATATGTCGTTATCATGTCTCCCTAACCCTCCTGTCCTCTAGTGTCGTCAGGCCGATTTCCCTTAACCTTTCTTCGTAGGACAATCCCCTTAGCTCTGGGACTAGTCTTGTTGCAAACCTTTGCACTTTCTCTAATTTCTTGACGTGCTTGACCAGGTGTGGGTTCCAAACTGGTGCTGCATACTCCAGTATGGGCCTGACGTATATGGTATACAGAGTCTTGAATGATTCCTTGGTGAGGTATTGGAACGCTATTCTTAGGTTTGCCAGCCGCCCGTATGCTGCAGCAGTTATCTGATTGATGTGTGCCTCAGGAGATGTGCTCGGTATTATACTCACCCCAAGATCTTTTTCTTTGAGTGAGGTTTGCAGTCTTTGGCCACCTAGACTATACTCTGTCTGCGGTCTTCTTTGCCCTTCCCGATATTCATGACTTTACATTTGGCAGGGTTAAATTCAAGGAGCCAGTTACTGGACCAGGCTTGCAGCCTGTCCAGGTCTCTTTGTATTCCTGCCTGATCCTCGACTGATTTGATTCTTCTCATTAACTTCACATCATCTGCAAACAGGGACACTTCTGAGTCTATCCCTTCCGTTATGTCATTCACATATACCAAAAACAGTACAGGTCCTAGGACTGACCCTTGTGGAACTCCACTCGTCACAGGTGCCCACTCTGACATCTCGTCACGTACCATGACTCGTTGTTGCCTCCCTGTCAGATATTCTCTGATCCATTGCAGTGCTTTTCCTGTTACGTGTGCCTGATCCTCTAGCTTTTGCATTAATCTCTTGTGAGGAACTGTGTCGAACGCCTTCTTGCAGTCCAAAAAATGCAGTCTATCCACCCCTCTCTCGTGTCTTACTTCTGTTACCTTGTCATAAAACTGCAGTAGGTTTGTGACACAGGATTTTCCTTCCCTGAAACCATGCTGGTTGTCGTTTATAAGCTTGTGTCTTTCTAGGTGCTCCACCATTCTCCTCCTGATGATCTTCTCCATGACTTTGCATACTATACACGTCAGTGACACAGGTCTGTAGTTTAATGCCTCGTGTCTGTCTCCTTTCTTAAAAATTGGGACTACATTTGCCATCTTCCACGCCTCAGGTAGTTGCCCAGTTTCAATGGATGTGTTGAAGATTTGTGTTAGTGGCACACACAACATCTCTGCTCCCTCTCTAAGGACCCACGGAGAAATGTTGTCCGGTCCCACCGCTTTTGAGGTATCGAGTTCACATAGCAGCTTCTTCACCTCCTCCTCGGTTGTGTGTATCTCATCCAGCACTTGTTGGTATACCTCCCTATTCTGAATTCCTGGAGTCCTTCCTTGTGCGTGTGTGTGTGTGTGTGTGTGTGTGTGTGTTGTGTAATAGCTGCCTGTTGAGACGACTGTATATAACGTGTGGTTGACAGAGTTGGTAGGGGCGGGTTACTGTGTGAGTGAGTTACTGAGCGAGTGAGTTAATGGGTAAGTCAGTTAACGAGTAAGTGAGTCAGTTAACGAGTGATTGGTGATGCCAGATGGTGGGTGAGGACATCCACCAGCAGTCGTGCAATCACCTGGTTCAGTCTTTCCAGTCCTGGATCCACCTAGTTCAGTCTTTCCAGTCTTGGACCCACCTAGTTCAGTCTTTCCAGTCCTGGATCCACCTAGTTCAGTCTTTCCAGTCCTGGATCCACCAAGTTCAGTCTTTCCAGTCCTGGATCCACCTAGTTCAGTCTTTCCAGTCTTGGACCCACCTAGTTCAGTCTTTCAAGTCCTGGATCCACCTGGTTCAGTCTTTCCAGTCCTGGATCCACCTAGTTCAGTCTTTCCAGTCCTGGATCCACCTAGTTCAGTCTTTCCAGTCCTGGACCCACCTAGTTCATCCTTTCCAGTCTTGGACCCACCTAGTTCAGTCTTTCCAGTCTTGGACCCACCTAGTTCAGTCTTTCCAGTCCTGGATCCACCTAGTTCAGTCTTTCCAGTCCTGGATCCACCTAGTTCAGTCTTTCCAGTCTTAGATCCACCTAATTCAGTCTTTCCAGTCTTAGATCCACCTAATTCAGTCTTTCCAGTCTTGGACTCACCTAGTGACGTCTTTTCAGTCTTGGACCCACGTAGTTCAGTCTTTCCAGTCCTGGATCCACCTAGTTCAGTCTTTCCAGTCTTGGACCCACTTAGTTCATCCTTTCCAGTCTTGGACCCACCTAGTTCATTCTTTCCAGTCCTGGATCCACCTAGTTCAGTCTTTCCAGTCTTAAATCCACTAGTTCAGTCTTTTCAGTCCTGGATCCACCTAGTTCAGTCTTTCCAGTCCTGGATCCACCTAGTTCAGTCTTTCCAGTCTTGGACCCACCTAGTTCAGTCTTTCCAGTCTTTGACCCACCTAGTTCAGTTTTTCCAGTCTTGGACCCACGTAGTTCGGTCTTGGACCCACTTAGTTCAGCCTTTCCAGTCTTGGACCCACCTAGTTCAGTCTTTCCAGTCTTGAACCCAATTATTTCAGTCTTTCCAGTCTTGGCCCACCTAATTCAGCCTTCCTCAGCCCACCACTAACACAGCAATCTACAGACACAGTGGGCCACTGACACTGTAATCCACTGACACAGTGGGCAACTGACAACATTATGAGATGTTCAATGTGGACAGAATAAACCAAATAAAAACAAAACAGGAGGACAAGAGAAGCTCAAGCCACTCAACAGGACATAAGTAAAATGTGAGGGACCTGAGAGTTATCATGTCAGAATATGTAGCGTTTCAGGAGTACAACAATGGTATTATTGTAAAAGCAAGAAAAAACAATAGGTTGGATGAATAGAAACTTCAAAACTAGATGTCTAGCTACTGATGACACTCTTCAGGTCACTCGTTCTCTCGAGGCTGGAATATTGCTGTTTACTAACGACCCCCTTCCAGCCAGGCGAAATTCCTGAGCTGTAAAATATACACAGAACTTTCACAGCTCGTACAAACTTGAAGTTCCTGAAACTGTACTCCTTAGAATGTAGGCGAGAAAGGTACATCATTATCTTCACCTGGAAGATACTGGAGGGATTGACCCCAAACCTGCATGCCGAAATTACTGTCTATGAACACAAGAGGCTTGACAGACGATGCAGGATACCTCCAGTGAAAAGCAGGAGAGCGATGAGTACACTGGGAGAACTCAATAAGTGTTAAGGGACCACGACTCTTCAACACTATCCCTTCAGGCAGTAGACGGATCACCAACACACTCCTAGCTATCTTTAAGAGGGAACGCTACAGATTACTCAAAACAGTTTCTGATCAGCCGGGTTGTGGTGAATACGCTGGACTGAGAGCGGTAGGCACTGACAGGTTGATTGATCAAGCCAGCAACCAGGAGGCCTGGTCTGAGACCGGCCCGCTAGGGCGGTGACCTGAAGCTACTCCAGGTAAACTCCAGGTAACCTCTAGGTAACCTTCTTGCAAACTCCAGGTAACCTCCATGTAAACTACAGGTAACCTCCATATAAACTACAGGTAACCTCCATGTAAACTCCAGGTAACCTCCATGTAAACTCAAGGTAACCTCCATGTAAACTCAAGGTAACCTCCAGGTAACCTTCTTGCAAACTCCAGGTAACCTCCATGTAAACTCCAGGTAACCTCCATGTAAACTACAGGTAACCTCCATATAAACTACAGGTAACCTCCATGTAAACTCCAGGTAACCTCCATATAAACTCCATGTAAACTCCATGTAAACTCCAGGTAAACTTCAGGTAACCTCCATGTAAACTCCAGGTAAACTCCATATAACCTCCATGTAAACTCCAGGTAACCTCCATGTAAACTCCAGGTAACCTCCATGTAAACTCCAGGTAACCTCCATGTAAACTCCAGGTAACCTCCATGTAAACTCCAGGTAACCTCCATGTAAACTCCATGTAAACTCCAGGTAACCTCCATGTAAACTCCAGGTAACCTCCATGTAAACTCCAGGTAACCTCCATGTAAACTCCAGGTAACCTCCATATAAACTCCATGTAAACTCCATGTAAACTCCAGGTAACCTCCATGTAAACTCCAGGTAAACTTCAGGTAACCTCCATGTAAACTCCAGGTAAACTCCATATAACCTCCATGTAAACTCCAGGTAACCTCCATGTAAACTCCAGGTAACCTCCATGTAAACTCCAGGTAACCTCCATGTAAACTCCAGGTAACCTCCATGTAAACTCCAGGTAACCTCCATGTAAACTCCAGGTAACCTCCATGTAAACTCCAGGTAACCTCCATGTAAACTCCAGGTAACCTCCATGTAAACTCCAGGTAACCTCCATGTAAACTCCAGGTAACCTCCATGTAAACTCCAGGTAGCCTCCATGTAAACTCCAGGTAACCTCCATGTAAACTCCAGGTAACCTCCATGTAAACTCCAGGTAACCTCCATGTAAACTACAGGTAACCTCCATATAAACTACAGGTAACCTCCATGTAAACTCCAGGTAACCTCCATGTAAACTCAAGGTAACCTCCATGTAAACTCAAGGAAACCTCCATGCAAACTCCAGGTAACCTACATGTAAACTACAGGTAACCTCCATATAAACTACAGGTAACCTCCATGTAAACTCCAGGTAACATCCATGTAAACTCAAGGTAACCTCCATGTAAACTCAAGGTAACCTCCATGCAAACTCCAGGTAAACTTCAGGACTGGTCTACCTCTGACTCCCTCATCTCACTCCAAAATTCGACAACATACAATTAAATATTAAGACTCTTTAAAAAAATTGTGACTTTAAAATAGTGAATAAACACACACACACACACATATACACACACACACATATACACACACACACACACATACACACACACACACACACACACACACACACACACACACACACACACACACACACACACACTATACACACACACACACACACACACACACACACACACAATTTGAAACCAGATCTTAACAATGAAATATCAATTTCACTTTTTTAATATTAAATCATTTACTTGGGTATACCCTAAGGGTATGTTCTGTTGGAGCTCTGATCCAACAGAATATACCCATAGGGTATATTCTCTTGGAGTTTTTTGTTTTACTTCTTTTAACGTTAAAGTTTCATTTTGGAAGTTTTTATATATAAATATTTGCTTTGTGTCCGTAAGCGACTGCAGACAACCATTAGTTACGTCTTCGTAATTTTTTTTATTGAAAGATTTAATTACGGCAGTGTGCAAATTAATTGGGACGGGAGTAAATTATGGGATTATCTCATAATATGTCTTAGTCTCCGCCTTAATTAATATAGTTTGGGTTCTTTACTTTTCGGAAGAGTTTGTTACCGACTTGTGACAACCATCCAGCTGTGGTGTTGCCCTGCGACTCTCGTCAGTGCTACATCAGCTGTTGTTCTGTGAGGCTATTCTTGCACGGGTGCGCCGTGAGTGAATGTGGCTTCGCCAAATTCTCCCCTTCGGTTCATGATTACTGCTGAGATGCATGATGGATGTTACTCCTATGAATCCTGAAAGTATTGTAGCTCTTAGAAAACATCCTGATTTGAGTATCAGACAGATCGCCGAAAATTTAAGGCTAGCAAAGTGAACCGTTGACCGGATTCTGAAGAGATCTGACGACACTGGTGATTGTAGAGCGCTGCGTCGAGAAACATGTGGAAGAAAACGTAAGACAACATCTCACAATAACAAGATTATCATAAGAAATAGTGTGAAGGATCCCAAGAAAACCAGCAAAGATCTAATAGAGAGATTAAAGCTTCAGTTGGCGTAAATGTTGATTCTTCAATTGTTCGACGAGGGCTTCTTGAGGTTGGCAGAACTGCCAGAAAGCCAGTAAGGAGACAATTATTGACAGCTGCTATGAAGAAAAAGCGGTTGTGGTGGGCACTCGATCATAAGGGATGGACAACAGATGAATGGGTATAGATCAGTGATAGTGAACAAAAGCGCACCTCATCGGAACGGACAAATTCAGCAAACGCCAAAACATCCACCTAAGATATTGTGGGAAGTTTTGCTGCTCAAGGCCCTGGACGTCTTGTTGACCAGTGATAGGTAGGTGTATTGTTTGTCAGGAAACAGGACAAATGTTTCCTGACCCGGGTCTTAGTCAGATGATGACCCGCCACTGGAGCTTTTGGTCATCTGACCGAGACCTTCCGCTGGCTTACCCGTCCACCACTATAAAAATTAATGGTTGTTATAATAATCACTTTTTTATACAAAACATATGTAAGTATAATTGTGTGGGTTACTTTATATTTTCAGTTATTATTTATTTTGTATTGGATATTTAACCATTATTATCTTGTATTATTGTATTTCTATACCACTGGTATTTAACATGTTTTCTATACCATGGTATTTAACATGTTTTCTATACCATGGTATTTAACATGTTTTCTATACCATGGTATTTAACATGTTTTATACTTCACTTGTATTTAACATATTTTTATGTTCTACAATGTTTGTTTTTTCTTTATCTTCTCTGAAGTATGTTCAGTACAAGTGTATATAATCGTTTAATTCTGTCGTTAATCAGTATCATACAGACTATGTTACTTTAGTTTGATACTTAATTCTTGTTGTAATCATTATTTTAACAACTAAGTTATTGTAGTATTATGCTGTTAAAACAGTATTTTATTATGGTAGTGCAGTTCAGATTCTGATGATGGGTGAAGAAGCAGCCGAAACATCAATAAATAAACTGGCCAAGAGGTGCTCTCTCTCTCTCTCTCTCTCTCTCTCTCTCTCTCTCTCTCTCTCTCTCTCTCTCTCTCTCTCTCTCTCTCTCTCTCTCTCTCTCTCTCTCTCTCTCTCTCTCTCTCTCTCTCTCTTTCTCTCCCCTCCCTCTCCCTACTGTTTTCCCTCTTCATCCCTTCCCCTTTCCTCTACCTTTCCTTATTTTCCCATTCCTTCCCTTTCCTCTCCTTGTCATTAGTGGACAATGACCCTCGGGACGAATTACATTTGACACTGAATTTAGCCTTTTTTCTGGAGTTGAGACTTGTAATGTATTGCAGTGTGTCCTGCCTCACACACACACACACACACACACACACACACACACACACACACACACACGTTTGATGAGAAAAGGTAATTAGTATATTTTTAGAATGACTGTAAATGATACGTCAAAGTGTGTTAATAGACGTTGAGTGTTAGCAGATGTACAGAGTGTTAGATGTAGAAAGTGCATTGGTAGACGTAGAAAGTGTTAGCGGATGTAGAATGGGAGAGTACTTTAGGACGATCACTATGTGGGGAGTAAATGGAGTCATCTTATGAATGGGTGAGAAGTACTCGACAATTAGCGTATGGAAAGGAACTGGGATATGGTTATGAGTATGAGACAATCACGATGGAACTGAATTAGCGGTTGTAGCAGCAGCAGTAGTAGCAGTAGTAGTAGCAGCAGTAGTAGCAGCAGTAGTAGCAGCAGCAGTAGTAGCAGTAGTAGTTGTTGTTGTAAATGAATCATACATTCTAGTAGCAGTAGTAGTTATAGATGTTGCTGTAGTAGGAATAACTGTTGTAGTAATAACAGTATGTGTAGAAATTGTAGTGGAAACAACAGTAATAATAACTGTAGTAGCTATTTTAGCTGTAACTGTAGAAACAATAATCTTAGCAGTAGAAGTATTTACAACTTTTAGTAGTTGTAGTATCTGTAGTTGCTGTGTCATTAGTAGTTGTAGTGTTTAGTGAAACAATTCCAGTATGTCGATATTAATAAGTTATAAAGAAATATAAAATAACTAAAGTAATATTGTCAACACAAAATACGTCGAGGATGTATTAAATAGGAATACTAACTTTATTTTCTCTGTATAACCCCCAAATTGTGAGACATAGGTAGGTTAACCTGTAATAATAACTATGCCACTAGTAAATCCATAAACAAGTTAGGAATGATTGCTTAAGTTCTAGGATTATCACTGTATACGGGATTAATGCATATTGAAATATTACAGGTGAGCTGCACACTTGTTATCCAAGATAACGCTACTCAAAAATACTCCCTTCCCAGTGATAATTTTAATTTTTGTGGGGAGGAGGGGGGGGACGGGTAAGCCAGCGGAAGGCCTCGGTCAGATGACCAAAAAAGCTCCAGCGGGGGGTCATCATATGACTAAGACCCGCATCAGGAAACACTTGTCCTGTTTCCTGACGAGTCTTACCTAACCTAACCTACCCTCCCGCTTTCTTCTCCCACTTCCTCTACCCACATTGCTGCCCTAATCTTACGCTTGCCTCTGGGTATTAAGAGAACACAAGAGCCAGTATAACAGCCACTGCTGTTATACTGGCCTTCCTACAGTTCTACACCTGACCTTCACCAGGGAACTACGACCCATCCCACGGAACAACAATCTCACCTCCCACGTCAGTCCAAGACTCACTAACTCAACAGTCACTGAGATTCACCGCTTGAACCCGAATCAACAAATAGCCTACCCTCAAACATTTAATAGGACACCTAATATCCTAGTCTACCTTATAACTCATAACAATACCGGGATATAACGTACCTCTTCCCCTCCCCAAAAAAAAAAAACAGTACTGGTATTAAACAATTTTCAACAAATGAACGATAGAATAAAAAAAAAATAGCAACAAATAAAGAAGGCAGGCAGGCGGAGGGCAGCTACCACTGCCTCCATTCATCGAGCGTTTCAAATAATTTCGTTCTTTCATAAAACTTCCCCATAACCCGCCACATCTCCCTCTATTTGCCTCCATCTATACACTCAGATGTGAGGGAATTTTTGGGCTGGCGTTCAAAGGCCAGCTCTGATTGCAAGACAGATGGACGTGATAAAAATATTCCCTAGAATATTACATGGATTTTGTGAATGTTAGAATGTGTGGAGGGGGGGGGACGGAGGGGGGGGAAGAGGGTGAGAAGGACGCAGTGAACGAGGGAGAGAGAGAGAGGCTGAGGATGAGTATATGAGTCAGGGAAACTGAGGATGAAGGAGGGAGATAGGGTGAAGAGCAAGGAGTCTGGAGGAAGGGAGCCTGGGGAGAAGGGAGAGCAGTGGGGTGAAAGGATAGATGATGAAGAAAGGGCGACGGGGAGAATTGAAAGTATTAGGGAGGAGTGTAAGCGAGAGGTTAGAAAGCAATGTGAGGGAAAGTTTGAAGATAGAGGGAAGGAGGAATAGTAGGAGGAAGGAACGGAAGGTGGGGAAGGGAGGAAGAAGGAAAAGTGGGGAAGGGAGGAGGAAGGGAAGGTGGAGAGGGGAGGAGGAAGGGAAGGTGCGGAAGGGGATGTAGAAATAGTAACAAGGAAGTTTCTTTTTTGTTATCAGCCATCAGTCAGTGGCACCAGTCAGTGGTACCAGTCAGTGGTACCAGTCAGTGGCACCACTCAGTGGTACCAGTCAGTGGCACCAGTCAGTGGTACCAGTCAGTGGCACCAATCAGTGGTACCAGTCAGTGGCACCAGTCAGTGGTACCAGTCAGTGGCACCAGTCAGTGGTACCAGTCAGTGGCACCAGTCAGTGGTACCAGTCAGTGGCACCAGTCAGTGGTACCAGTCAGTGGCACCAGTCAGTGGCACCAGTCAGTGGTACCAGTCAGTGGTACCAGTCAGTGGCACCAGTCAGTGGCACCAGTCAGTGGCACCAGTCAGTGGTACCAGTCAGTGGCACCAGTCAGTGGCACCAGTCAGTGGCACCAGTCAGTGGTACCAGTCAGTGGCACCAGTCAGTGGCACCAGTCAGTGGTACCAGTCAGTGGCACCAGTCAGTGGCACCAGTCAGTGGTACCAGTCAGTGGCACCAGTCAGTGGTACCAGTCAGTGGCACCAGTCAGTGGTACCAGTCAGTGGCACCAGTCAGTGGCACCAATCAGTGGTACCAGTCAGTGGCACCAGTCAGTGGTACCAGTCAGTGGCACCAGTCAGTGGTACCAGTCAGTGGCACCAGTCAGTGGTACCAGTCAGTGGCACCAGTCAGTGGCACCAGGCAGTGGCCAGGTGACCAGGTGGTCAGAAATGCCTTGTAAGCAGAGATGTACACACAGGACCTGATGTACACATGTGTGTATTAACTTCAATCACACACACACACACACAAGTATGTTAAAATTAACAAAGAAAAATAATTTAGCAAACAAGCAGCGCAATAATTAGCGACCTGACCTTGAGGAGAGTACCTCCTGAACACACTAACTGAACATTTTATTGCCCGAACTGTTCAGTGTTTGGGACCTTCTGTAAACAAAGTTCTATGTTCTGGGAAAACGGGAAGAGGAACGGAAATGAAAGTAACATACTTTAATAAATAAAAAAACGAGGGAATTAGATTCACATTCTGCTGCTTAACACGTCGGATTATTTTCCAACACAAATCCTTCATGTGGAAGGAAACGTTTCTCCACACAGTGGCTTCATCAGTCGAATGCAAAAAAAGAACAGTGAAGACCAGAAGGAGTTTGAGGTAATCAGTCTCTCAATCAAGATCGAGCGACTGATTCCATCGACTTTAGGCTGAGGAATTGATTACCTCAAACTCCTTCTGATCTTCACTATTCTTTGTCCTGGACTGATGAAGCCACTGTGGGGCGAAACGTTGCCACAATGAAGATATCCAAGTGTTGTTCAAGTGTCTAATTAATCAACTTGTCGATTCGCTGAACCATTTAGAAGAATACATCTGATATATATATATATATATATATATATATATATATATATATATATATATATATATATATATATATATATATATATATATATATATATATATATATATATATATATATATATATAAAGTTCCTCCCGTAGGAGGAACTTTAGCAGGATGCTTGATTATTTTTTTCAGCTTTTCGTTTATATTTTTGCTCAAAACCCGCGAGGGCCTCATCCCGTCGGGTTCAAAATTCCGCCGTCCGTACACGGTCACTATGACCGAATTCTTGGAACAACTGTCACGTGCACGCGCCCTATGACCGAAGTTACTTAACCCACTCCCAGTATCCTGGAATGGCTTGGATAACTTCCGAAAGCCTCAGCGGCGCGGTGGAATTTTATTATATACAACTGAGTCACAAGGTTCCATTATACTGTCCCAGAACTTTGAATTTATTAATCTTCATCGCTAAAATAATTTTTTAATGTTATTATCTAGTGGCTTCACTTAACACTTCACTTTTAAGTGTTTAAGTGACGTCTCTTTGTTTACGTATCACTGTTAGAGTAGATAACAGGGGTTTAACTTCCCAGTTACCTCCCTAGGTTAGACTGACAGCTTAACTCCCCCGTTGCCTCCCCAAGTTAGACTGACAGCTTAACTCCCCGTTACCTCCCCAGGCTAGACTGACAGCTTAACCCCCTCCGTTACCTCCCCAGGCTAGACTGACAGCTTAACCCCCTCCGTTACCTCCCCAGGCTAGACTGAGAGCTTAACCCCCCCGTTACCTCCCCAGGCTAGACTGACAGCTTAACCCCCCTAACCTCCCCAGGCTAGAATGACAGGATTGATGTCTTGGACCTGCTAGCAAAATTGCTCCCATTCCTTTTGTCTAAGCTTTTGTTCTCTGTTGTGTTTGTTTGTGCAGTTTGTAAAGTGTTTTTATGTGTTTGTTAGGGCAGTTTGAAACGTGTTTTTTTTTTTATCTGTGCAGTTGGATAGCGTCTTTTGTGTTTGTTAGTTCAGTTTGGAAAGTATCGAGTACATCAGGGGTGGTTACGAAATGCTTTACCAATCCTTGCAGCTCCGTAGTACCCAGAGTTCTAGCATCAGGGAGAGAGAGAGAGAGAGAGAGAGAGAGAGAGAGAGAGAGAGAGAGAGAGAGAGAGAGAGAGAGAGAGAGAGAGAGAGAAAGAAAGAATAGAAAGAAAATAATTGAAAAGTACTGCAGAGAGACACGACGAAGATAACAGAATTAGAATGGAGGGAGGGAGGCTTGTGTGGATAAAAAAAAAAGTGAGAGAGGGAGAAGGAGGGAGGGATGAAGAGAAGGGAAAGAGATTTACGAACATGGAGGAGGAAAGTGAAAGAGATAGATAGAGGGAGGGGGAGGGATTTAACCCAGTCAGCAGATAGTGAAGAGAGAGTTGAATATAATACATGGTAAAAATGGAGAAAGGGGAGAGAAAGAGAGAGAGAGAGAGAGAGAGAGAGAGAGAGAGAGAGAGAGAGAGAGAGAGAGAGAGAGAGAGAGAGAGAGAGAGAGAGAGAAAGAGAGAGATTGAGAGGGAGAGACAGAGAGAGATTGAGAGGGAGAGTTAAATGGTGAGAAAAAGTGGAGGAAATGAGAAAGGAAGAGGTAAAGAGGAAGTGAAGGAGAGGTAGTAGAGAGACCAACTATACGAAGGAGGAAGATAATTCAGAATCAAGCGTTCCAGCGAGGGTTCAGCAGCTACAGCAGCTTCAGGGGTGTCCTTCCAGCATAGCTGGAGTTACTATCAGGGAACTCTGAGCATGGTGAGTCCTGTAGAGAGGCAGCAGCACTGAGACTAGCACCGCGTAAACAATAGGACCTGTGTAACTTGTAAGCCGATAGATTAAGCAAGTAACCCGAGGGAGAGACAGACAACCACACACAGATAACCAGACAGCCTCACAGACGACAGTACACAGAGACAACTACACACAAACAACTACACACAGACAATCAGACAGTCTTACAGACAACTATATACAGAGACAACAACACACAGATAGCCTGACATACAGCAATACACAGAGAACAACACGCACACACCCAGAGAGCCTGACAGACAACCAGACACAGACAACCTGATATAGAAAACCAGGCAGACAGATGTGAAGAGAAACACATAAACAGTCAGAAAGACACAGACAACCACACTAGTCCCAGAGCTGAGGGATATCAGCTATGAGGAAAGGCTAGAGGAGCTAAACCTGACGACACTAGAAGACAGAAGAACCAGAGATGACATGAATACGACGTACAAAATACTTCAAGGAACTGATAGGGTGGACAGGGTGAGTGTGAGAGGCGGGTCTCAGGTGCACGAGGTCGCAACAGGAAATTAAAAGGACAGATGAATCAAAGGGATGTTAGGAAATACTTCTTTAGCCTTAGAGTGGTCAGCAAGTGGAACGACCTAAACAGCAAAGTGGTAGAGGTAGAATCTATACAGAGCTTTAAGAATAAGTATGACAGGGCTAAGAGAGAGCCCAGTAGCGACCAACGAAGAGGTGGAGCCAAGAGCTGAGACTCGACCCCTTCAACCACAGTTAGGTGAAGACACAGACAATCAGACAGACAGATGTGAAGAGAGAATCACGTAAACAGTCAGATAGACAGACATACAGAAAGACAGGCGGACAGACAGATGTGAAGGGAGAGACAGAGCGAAGCACATAAACTGTCAGTCAGACAGACAGGAGGGAAGACATAGAGTAAAAGACAGGAATCCACGACGGACAAACAGACAGAAGGGAAGACAGGAACCCACGACAGACAGACAGGAGGGAAAACAGGAACCCACGACAGACAGACAGGAGGGTAGACAGGAACCCACGACAGACAGACAGGAGGGTAGACAAGAACCCACGACAGACAGATAGGATGGTAGACAGGAACCCACGACAGACAGACAGACAGTATGGTAGACAGGAACCCACGACAGACAAACAGGATGGTAGACAGGAACCCACGACAGATAGACAGACAGTATGGTAGACAGGAACCCACGACAGACAGACAGGATGGTAGACAGGAACCCACGACAGACAGACAGACAGTATGGTAGACAGGAACCCACGACAGACAGACAGGAGGGTAGACAGGAACCCACGACAGACAGACAGACAGTATGGTAGACAGGAACCCACGACAGACAGACAGGATGGTAAACAGGAACCCACGACAGACAGACAGACAGCAGAACACGAAACATTGAGACACGTTCTAAACGTGAGAGAGGAAAAAAACGATACTAAATGAAACAGCGTGAAAGACAAGCGAACAAAAAACAGCAGACATGGAAGAGGGAGAAGCAAACACATGGAATGAAAGAGGGAAGGGGAGGGAAGGGAGGGAAGGGGAGGAAAGGGGAGGGAAGGGAGGGAAGGAGGGGAAAGGGAGGGGAAGAGAGGAAGGGAGGAGAGGGAGAAAGGGAAGAAAGGATGGGGAGAAAGTAAGGGAGAAGAGAAGGGGAGGGAAGGGAAAAGAGAGGAAGGAAGGGAAGAGACAAGGGGAAAAGAGGAAAAGAATACATGGAAGAAAGAAAATCCCGGCGGAGAAAATAAAGGATACAAGGAAGAACGAGGAAGTACATGGATATACCAGTGAGGATGAGGGAGTACAGCGGCAGACACAGCAACAACTATAACAGCAGCAGACATGGCAGAAAGAAAAGCAGCAGCAGCAACTATAACAGCAGCAGGCACAGCAGGAAGAGTAATTACAGCAACTATAACAGCAGCAGGCACAGCAGGAAGAGTAGCACTATCTATAACAGCAGCAGACACAGCAGGAAGAGTAATAACAGCAACTATAACATCAGCAGACACGGCAGGAAGAGTAGCAGCATCTATAACAGCAGCAGACACAGCAGGAAGAATAATAACAGCAACTATAACATCAGCAGACACAGCAGGAAGAGTAGCAACAGAGGACGGTAGGGGGGAAAGAAACGTTAAAGAGAAATTAAGAGGGGAGAGGGGGATAGTGAGGGTAGAGTGGAGGGGAAGAAGAGGAAAGGGGAGGAGGAAGGTGTTCTCAGACGGTATGTGTTGGAGGGAGGGAGAGGCGGAGGGACGGACGGAGGGACGGACGGAGAGGCGGAGGGAGAGGCGGAGGGACGGACGGAGGGACGGACGGAGAGACGGAGGGAGAGGCGGAGGGACGGACGGAGGGAGGGACGGAGGGACGGACGGAGGGAGGGACGGAGGGAGTATTCTCAGACGGGTGTTTTTTCTTAACAGGTCAGATAAACTCCACTAAACTCCAGTCAACACAAGTTTGTCTGGCAAAAAGCACAACACCCCCTCCCCTTCCCCTACCATCTCCCCTCACCCCTCCCCAACTTTCCACCTTCCCTCTCCCCTCCCCCTTCCCAACACACACTACGTCACTGCGCCATTTACCTGAGTACCTGAACCACTGTTCAGCATCAACACCTAAAGTCGGTACCTGACCAGCCAGGCTGTGGTTCGTACGTCGGACTGCGTGCGGCCAGCAGTAACAGCCTGGTTGATCAGGCTCTGATCCACCATGAGGCCTGGTCACAGACCGGGCCGCGGGTTCGTTGACCCCCGGAACTATCTCCAGGTAAACTCCAGGTAATTACATGTTGCTACCACACTCACTCTTCCAAATTATCAAGCTTTTGTTTTCAAACTATTTCAGCTGCGTACTGTAATGTGTCCAGTGAAGAGGGAAGGATGGAGTAGATGGAGGGAAGGGTGGAGTAGATAGAGGGACTATAGAAGAGAGGGAGGGGTGGAATGGAGGAAGGGGCAAAGTGGGAAAGAACTGGAGGGGGGAAAGGCTTGCAGGGATGGAAATGTTAAGTAGAGGGAAGGAGTGAAAAGGAGGTGAGTACAAGAGAGAGAAGTGTGAGGGAGAGGAGTGTAATTGAGAGGAGTACAAGGGAGATAAGTGCAAGGGAGAGGAGTGGGTAGATAAGATACAATGAAAGGAAAGGGTGTAACCAATTAATTTTAGGGAGTGTTAGAGCGAAGGAGGGAGGGACACGTGCAGGGAGGGAGGAAGGGAGAGAGGGAGGGGAGACAGGAGGTAAGAAGCGATATAAAGAGAGGAAGGGAGAATGTGGCACTGGAAAACAAGAAGGGAAGAAGGGGTCAGCAAGAAGGGAGAGGAAAGAAAATAAGAAGAAACGGAGAGGTAGGGAAACAGAAAGGTAAAGAGGGAGCCAGACAAGAAGCAGAGAGGGAAGCAGGAGGGAGGGAGAGAGGTGGCAGTCAATAGAAATGGAGATGGAATAAAGGAAGTTAATAACTGCTGCAGTAAACAATGGGAATTAAAGGAAGACAGGGAGAAAAGGAAGGACAGGAGGAGGGAAGGAAGGACGGGAGGAGTGAAGGAAGGACAGGAGGAGTGAAGGAAGGACAGGAGGAGTGAAGGAAGGACGGGAGGAGTGAAGGAAGGACAGGAGGAGTGAAGGAAGGACGGGAGGAGTGAAGGAAGGACGGGAGGAGTGAAGGAAGGACAGGAGGAGGGAAGGAAGGACGGGAGGAGTGAAGGAAGGACAGGAGGAGGGAAGGAAGGACGGGAGGAGTGAAGGAAGGACAGGAGGAGTGAAGGAAGGACAGGAGGAGTGAAGGAAGGATTCAAGGGACATAGGCGAGAAAGGAGAAGAGAGAAATGCGGATTTAAAAACCCATTGCAAGTAAAAAGATAGGAAATATATATTACATTTTTTTAATATATATAAATATATATATATATGATAACAAAAAATATATAATTAGAAATGCGGCTAAAGTAAGAAAAATATATACAAAAGAAGTAGATGCAGTATGAGAGTAAACGCAACATTTACTAATAAAAGCGTCAAAAAAGGGCAGGGAATTTCGTGGCAATATTTCACCGGGCCTGACCTCCGTCTCTCTCTGTAAATAAGTGGAAAAGTTTCCCTCCTTTCTTGTTGGCTGACACTCATTCCCAGTGAGAATGAATCATATCCAGTCCTCCTGAGGGAGCTAGCTAGCTAGCTCTGTCTGTCTGTTTCTCTCTCTCTCTCTCTCTCTCTCTCTCTCTCTCTCTCTCTCTCTCTCTCTCTCTCTCTCTCTCTCTCTCTAATACTACAGGCTTAAGAGCACTAGTTCCCAGTCTTCTAATAACATGTTTATTTTTCCACTATAATCTACCTTGTCTATATTACTATCGCATTTGCTTTGTCTGTTTCGTAAGTGAAGTCCAGGAGCTTTCCTTAAATCATGGTATAACTTAACAATTGTGTTGGAGAGGTGTAAGCTGTGCTCACACCTCATGAATTAAGGAAAGCTCCTGGACTTCACCTTACGAAACAGACAAAGCAAATGCGATATTAATTATGGACAAGGTAGATTACAGTGGAAAAATAAACATGTTATTAGAAGACTGGGGAAATTACGTGCCTCTTAAGGATGAGAATTATCTCTGTTATAAATTACCCAAGTTACGATCATTTCTTCATCCAGCTCGTCTTAAAAGACTGACCCTGACACTTCCTTTTCTTCGTAGGGAAGTTGTGTTGTGTACTTGACTGCTTGCCATCTTTCTTATGGGTCACAGGGCGAAGTTGGAGCCATCTGCGAGGCAGAGCTTACATTACCTCGACAAATATTATTTACTAAACATCTCTTTGTTGTGATGCTGCAGATAAGACTCAGGTAAGGAGTGGGAAAGGTGCAGCCAGACTCTTGATAACTGCCCGTCTTGTGGTATAATTTTTTTTTCTGCCTCTCCATATTGCTGGGCCAGATGCAGAATTTTGAGAAACTTTATATATTTTTTCATAACAACAGTACCATAGTAATAGAAGAAAATGTGACTAATTTTGCGAGCTGTAAAAATATCCATTTTGTCGATGTTTTGCGAATTAATAAAAGTATTTCTGTTTTACAAACTACGTCTTGATTTGCACTTTCCATCAGCATCAAGTGTTGCTGGTGGCGTCCAAGACGTAAACACAGCAAGATCTGTGTTGCTGGTGGCGTCCAAGACGTAAACACAGCAAGATCTGTGTTGCTGGTGGCGTCCAAGACGTAAACACAGAGCAAGATCTGTGTTGCTTGTGGGGTCCAAGACGTAAACACAGAGCAAGATCTGTGTTGCCGGTGGCGTCCAAGACGTAAACACAGAGCAAGATCTGTGTTGCTGGTGGGGTTCAAGACGTAAACACAGAGCAAGATCTGTGTGGTGAGTCCATTATATTTACTTTGTGTCTCCATGTCCATTATATCAAATTCTGAATTTGTTTCTTGATGATAGCAATGATTTTTTTTATCTTCATAGACAAGGACCGCCATCTATGGTACCATGAGTGAGGGTGTGTCATAGTCACTACTGGTGTGTACATGGTACCATCAATGTCACAAGATTGAGTTAACTATAAAAGCACCAACCTTGGTATCAACATACCTGGAGAGGGTTTCGGGGGTCAACGCCCCTTCGGCCCGGTCTGAGACCAGGCATCAACACAACCTTGGTATCAACACAACCTTGGAATCAACACAACGTGGGTATCAACACAACCTTGGTCCACCTCCCGCAGCCTCTGGTCCACCTCCCACAACCTCTAGTCCACCTCCCTCAGCTTCTAGTCCACCTCCCTCAGCTTCAAGTCCACCTCCCTCAGCCTCTGGTCCACCTCCCGCAGCTTCTGGTCCACCTCCCGTAGCGATAATCTCACCCTGCGGCAATGCAATACAAAGAGTGATGGCTGGTAACTGGCCATCCACTTTATAAAGTGAAGTATTTGTCAGACTCGTGAAGGTCAAGTTTACAAGAGCTAGAAGCGAAGGAACTCACCTCAGCCTCCACGTCTTCAGTACTCACTGCTCCCAACAGCCAGACCATCTGAATGTATCATTGTATCTGTGTCCGAAGCCAGACACAGACACTCAGGGTGTCTAACATCCAACTCATCACACAAACAGGCAACAGGGATGTGACACTTAGTGCCAGGGACGTGACACTTGGTACCAGGGACGTGACACTTGGTACAGGGACGTGACACTTGGTACCAGGGACGTGACACTTGGTACCAGGGACGTAACACTTGATACCTGGGACGTGACACTTGGTACCAGGGATGTGACACTTGGTACCGGGGTGTCACACACACACTGAACAGCATCTCGTTTCACTAATGATAAAGAATATCTGAAAGATTAAAACCTTGACCACATTTTTAAACAACTAAAAAAAGTAACTACAACAGTATGAGATTATAAGCTGTAAAATGAATCAATAACTACTTCGTTAGTGATAAAATATACAGCTCGGAAGATAGGCCGTCATTAGCTACCCATGTAAGGTAGGCCGTTTTTGGTTACCCCTTTTAGTAGGCCATTTTTAGCTATCCATAGGAAGTAAACCTCGGGGGAAGAGAAAGGATTAGGGGGGGTACTTGTTAGGAGGCTTTGGCTATGGCAGGATGGTATGTAGCGTCTAACTGGGCAGCAAGGTAGACATAAGCCTGGGGAAGTACGACTAGATGCCGATGTAGACAGTGTTTAGCTACGCCGATATAGAGAAAAGACGGTTTATCTAGTCCTAGATGGAGGCAAGAAACACCACTGACCTAGGCCTAAATGCAGGCGAGAGAGACCGTTTAGCTACGCCTAGATGGTGGAAGAGGTAGGCTGTTTTTTGGCTAGATCTAAATGGAGAAGAAGCTGTGTAGAAAATCGTCAATATTGTAGAGGTCTGTCATTCGCATAGCACCTCCAACACTACTCCTGGGAACCCATGTTATTTCTAAGAGGAATATAAGTAAGAAAGTCAGTTTATTCAGGTATACACAAATACAGTTACATAGATTATCATACATAGCAGCATATGTGTCAAAGGTTCGTGTTCATGTTTGAGACTGGTGCTTCCTTGTTCTTTATTTTCACGTAAACACAGCTGACACATATAGTGTCCAGGGAAGGCATTAATATACAAATACACATTTCTTATCAATATTTTGAGATGTAGGTTCCGTCAGCCACAGCAGAGCGTGTGAGACCCACAGCTGACTCGGACAAGTTTGACACCTCTCTTATCCCTTACTCCTCTCTCCCTCTCTTATGCCTTACTCCTCTCTCCCTATCTCACCACCAGCCTTCTCTCTCTCTCTCTCTCTCTCTCTCTCTCTCTCTCTCTCCGTCTCTACCTCTATCCCTCTTCCCTTCTCTTTCCCCTTGGCATCTCTCCCTTCCGTCTCTCCACACTCTCTGCCTACGCCTTTTGTCTACCTCCTCTACCTCTCCCCTCTGTCTCTCCCCTCTGCCTCTCCCTTCTGTCTCTCCCCTCTACCTCTCCCCTCTGTCTCTCCCCTCTGCTTCTCCCCTCTGTCTCTCCCCTCTGCCTCGTCACC
The DNA here is from genome assembly GCA_009830355.1 of Cherax destructor. Lineage (NCBI taxonomy): Eukaryota > Metazoa > Arthropoda > Malacostraca > Decapoda > Parastacidae > Cherax > Cherax destructor. The sequence goes on from WNWK01000973.1 coordinate 334,375, forward strand.
GCCGTCAGAAGGAATTCAAGGGAACAAAATGAAAATAAAATTTCTAAAGACAAATACAAAAAAGAGCAATAAAATACATGAAATATGAACAATGAAAGGTAGTTTTATATAATATATATATATATATATATATATATATATATATATATATATATATATATATATATATATATATATATATATGCAGTAATCCATCCACTTCAAGGTTTCATGTGTTGTGCGTTCAGAGATGCTCTTCTGCGTACCACTGTTGTAACATGTGGTTATTTGAGTTCCTGTCGCTTTCCTGTCAGCTTGAACCAGTCCGGCCATTCTCCTTTGACCTCTCTCTCATAAACAGGGTGTTTTCGCCCACAGAACTGCCACCCACTGGATGTTTTGCGTTTCTCACACCATTCTGTGTAAACCCTAGAGACTTGTGTGTGAAATTCCCAGGAGATCAACAGATTCTGAGACACTCAAACCCGCCCGTCTGACACCAACAATCATTCCATGGTCAAAGTCATTTAGATAACATTTCTTCCCCATTCCAATAGCTTCGTCTGAACAACAACTGACCTTCTTGACTATGCCTGCATTGTTTTTAGGCATTGAGGTGCTGCCACGTGATTGACAGATTTGTTATTTGCATTAAAGAACACTTCTTCAGGTGTACCAAATAAAGTGGCCACTAAGTGTCCATCTATATTTCACACAGACAAAAAAAAATTACTATTATTATTATTATTATTATTATTATTATTATTATTATTATTATTATTATTATTATTATTATTATTATCATTATTATTATTATTATTATTATTATAATTATTATTATTATTATTATTATTATTATTATTATTATTATTATCATAATTATTATTGACTGCAAAAGGCAGAGCCCGGCACACGTCTCCTCTAGCGGCCAGTACAATAAACTTGGTCACTAATAAATATTAACATAAAAACGTGTAAATTCGTTATTCAACAAAGAAAGAGAAAGTTACTCATGCGGAGTCACCGTTCTTGAGATATCCGGATACCAGTCTACACCACGGATACCAGTCTACACCACGGATACCAGTCTACTCCACGGATACCAGTCTACACCACGGATACCAGTCTACACCACGGATACCAGTCAACACCACGGATACCAGTCTACACCACGGATACCAGTCTACACCACGGATACCAGTCTACACCACGGATACCAGTCTACACCACGGATACCAGTCTACACCACGGATACCAGTCTACACCACGGATACCAGTCTACACCACGGATACCAGGCTACACAACGGATACTAGTCTACACCACGGATAATAGTCTACACCACGCATACCAGCCTACACCACGGATACCAGTCTACTACACGGATACCAGTCTACACCACGGATACCAGTCTACACCACGAATACCAGTCTACACCACGGATACCAGTCAACACCACGGATACCAGTCCTCACACCACGGATACCAGTCTACACCACGGATACCAGTCTACACCACGGATACCAGTCTACACCACGGATACCAGTCTACACCACGGATACCAGTCACACCACGGATACCAGTCAACACCATGGATACCAGTCTACACCACGGATACCAGTCTACACCACGGATACCAGTCTACACCACGGATACCAGTCTACACCACGGATACCAGTCTACACCACGGATACCAGTCTACACCACGGATACCAGGCTACACCACGGATACCAGTCTACACCACGGATAATAGTCTACACCACGCATACCAGCATACACCACGGATACCAGTCTACACCACGGATACCAGTCTACAACACGGATACCAGCCTACTCCACGGATACCAGTCTACACCACGGATACCAGTCTACATCACGGATACCAGGCTACACCACGGATACCAGCCTACACCTAGCCTACACCACGGATACCTGTCAACACCACAGATACCAGTCTACACCACGGATACCAGTCTACACCACGGATACCAGTCTACACCACGGATACCAGTCTACACCACGGATACCAGCCTACACCACGGATACCAGTCTACACCACGGATACCAGTCTACACCACGGATACCAGTCAACACAACGGATACCAGTCTACACCACGGATACCAGTCTACACCACGGATACCAGTCTACACCACGGATACCAGTCTACACCACGGATACCAGTCTACATCCACGGATACCAGTCTACACCACGGATACCAGTCTACACCACGGATACCAGCCTTTACCACGGATACCAGATGCTACACCACGGATACCAGTCTATCACCCGGGTACCAGTCTACACCACGGATACCAGTCTACACCACGGATACCAGCTACACCACGGATACCAGTTTACACTCACGGATACCAGTCACACCACGATACCAGTCTACACCACGGATACCAGTCTACACGGATACCGCTACACCACGGATACCAGTCTACACCACGGATACCAGTTACACCACGGATACCAGCCTACACCACGGATACCAGTCTACACACGGTACCAGTCACACCACGGATACCAGTTACACCACGGATACCAGCCTACCACGATACCAGTCTACACCACGGATACCAGTCTACTCACGGATACCAGTCTACACCACGGATAGCCATCACACCACAGGATACCAGCTACACCACGGATATACACAGGCACCCGACAGTCTACAACGGAACCACCGGATACCAGTCACACCACGGATCAGTTTAACGATACCTAGGCGTCTACACCACGGATACCAGTCAACACCACAGGATACCAGTCTACACCACGGATACCAGTCTACACCACGGATACCAGTCACCGTACTTACTCACGGATACCAGTTTACACCACGGATACCAGTCTACACCACGGATCAGGCTACACCACGGATACCAGCTAACTAGCACCACGGATTGTAAAAAGATCCAGTTACACCGGATACCAGCTACACGGTACCGTACCGATGTTACCACGAAGTAACCAGCTCGTGATACAGTTTAACCGGATCAGTACACGATAAAACGGTAGTCAACACCACAGATACCAGTCTACACCACGGATACCAGTCAACACCACGGATACCAGTCTACACCACGGATACCAGCCTACACCACGGATACCAGTCAACACCACGGATAGCAGTCTACACAACGGATACCAGCCTACACCACGGATACCAGTCAACACCACGGAAACCAGTCTACAACACGGATACCAGTTGACTACACCATGGATATCAGTCACCTACACCACAGATACCAAAACATTGTTTTGGTATGATACCTTGCTGCTGGGAGGGAGTGAGGGAAGAGGAAGAGGAGGAAAAGGAAGGATGGGAAGGAAGAGGGGATGGAGGATGGTAGGAAGGAGGAGGCGGCTGTGATGTCATCAGTAACGTCGTGTTATCTATGGTATTGACATCAGTTACACCGTGTTGTGTCAGTGATGTCAGAATCAATAACACTGTGATGTAACATCAGTAACACTGTGATGCATCAGTAACAATGTGATGCATCAATAACACTGTGATGTCGCATCAATAACACTGTGATGTCACATCAATAACACTGTGATGTCGCATCAATAACACTGTGATGTCACATCAATAACACTGTGATGCATCAATAACACTGTGATGTCGCATCAATAACACTGTGATGTCACATCAATAACACTGTGATGTCACATCAATAACACTGTGATGTCACATCAATAACACTGTGATGTCACATCAATAACATTGTGATGTCGCATCAATAACACTGTGATGTCACATCAATAACTCTGTGATGTAACATCAATAACACAGTGATGTAACATCAGTAACACTGAAGAAACATCAGTAACACTGTGATGTCACATCAATAACACTGATGTCACATCAATAACACTGATGTCACATCAATAACACTGTAATGTCACATCAATAACACTGATGTCACATCAATAACACTGTAATGTCACATCAATAACGCTGTGATGTCACATCAATAACATACCAGAGTGACAAGGAAGGCAGCACTCGCTTGCCTCGACGCCCCTCTGACAGGTATTGCTGGGAGGGATGTGTGTGTGTGTGTGTGTGTGTGTGTGTGTGTGTGTGTGTGTGTTTTCCTCTGTGTATATTTGTACTCATCTATTTTTGGTTGCAGGAGTCGAGACACAGCTCCTGGCTACGCGTCTTCGTAAGTCACTACTACTAAGTCCACTCTCCTTGCTACTTGAGCTTTATCGTATCTCTTCTTAAAGCTATGAATGCATCCTGCCTCCACTACATCACTCCAGATTGTTCCACTTCCTGACAACTCTATGACTGAAGAAATACTTCCTAACATCCCTGTGGCTCATTTGAGTTATAAACTTCCAGTTGTGACCCCTTGTTGTTGTGTCCCATCTTTGAAACATTCTGTCCATATCCACCTTGTCAATTTCTCTCAGTATTTTATATGTCTTGATCATGTCCCCACCCCCTATCTTTCCTGTCCTCCAATGTCGTCAGGTTGATTTCCCTTAACCTCTCCTCGTAGTATATACTCTGGGACTAGTCTTGTTACAAACCTTTGCACTTTCTCTAATTCTTTGATGTGTTTGACTAGGTGTGGGTTCCATACTGGTGCTGCATACTCCTATGTGGGGCTAACGATGTACAATATCTTGAATGACTCCTTACTCAGGTGTCGAAACGCTATTCTTAGGTTTTCCAGGCGTTCTTATGCTGCAGCAGTTATTTGGTTGATGTGGACCTTAAGAGATATGCTCGGTATGATATTCACTCCAAGATTCTTTTCCTTGAGTGAGGTTTGCAGCCTTTGGCCCCCTAGTCTGTACTCCATCTGCAGTCTTCTTAACCTTCTCCAGTCTTCATGGCTCTGGGGTTAAATTCCAGGAGTCAGTTGTTGGACCAGGCTTGCAGCTTGTCCAGATCCCTTTGTAGTCCTACCTGATCCTCATTCATTTGAATTCTCCGCATTAGCTTCACTTCGTCTGCAAACAGAGACACCTCTGAACCTATTGATTTCGCCATGTCATTCACATATACCAGAAACAGCACCAGCCCTGGGACTAACCCTTGAGGAACCCCGTTCGTCGCAGGTACCCACTTTGACAGCTCATCGCGTATCATCACTCCTTGTGTCCTTCCTGTCGGGTATTCTCTGATCCATTGTAGTGCCTTTCCTGTTATTCCTGCCTGCTCCTCTAGCCTTTGCACTAATCCTCTTGTGCAGAACTGTGTCAAAAGCCTTCTTACAGTTTTGGAAATTCAGCCTACCCACCTCTTTCTCTCCTGTCTTACTTCTGTCACCTTGTCGTAAAACTCCAGAAGGTTTGTGACAGAGGATTTTCCTTCCCTGAAAGTGTGCTGGTTATCGTATATAAGCTCATTCCTTAATAGGTGCTCCACCAGTCTTGTAATAAGCTTCTCCATGCCTTTGCATACTATTCATGTCAGTGACACTGGTCTATGGTTTAATGCTGCCTGTCTGTCTCCTTTCTTAAAGATTGGGACTACATTTGCCGGCTATCGAAACAGGGCAACACTTCAGGTAGTTGCCCTGTTTCGAAATATGTCTTGAAAACTGTTGTTAGTGGCATACACAGCCTCTCCGCTCCCTCTCCTGGACCTATGGAGAGATGTTGCCCAGTCCGAT